>CAWTZC010000639.1:0-11395 GCA_963919715.1 Microtus obscurus
TTTTTTTTCATCTTTAGAATATCAGTTTACTTCCTATCCTCTTTCTTTTTTTTTTCATTTATTTATTTATTTATTAAAGATTTCTGTCTCCTCCCACCGTCACCTCCCCTTCCCTCCCCCTTCCCCCGATCAAATCCCCCTCCCTCAACAGCCCAAAGAGCAATCAGGGTTCCCTGCCCTGTGGGAAGTCCAAGGACCACCCACCTCTATCCCAGGTCTAGTAAGGTGAGCCTCCAAACTGCCTAGGCTCCCACAAAGCTAATAGGTGCAGTAGGATCGAAAACCCCATTGCCATTGTTCTTGAGGTCTCAGTAGTCCTCATTGTCCGCTATGTTCAGCGAGACCGGTTTTAACCCAGTCTTTTTCAGACCCAGGCCAGCTGGCCTTGGTGAATTCCCGATAGACCATCCCCTTTGTCTCAGTGTGTGGGTGCACCCTCGCGGTCCTGAGTTCCTTGCTCGTGTTCTCTCCTTCTGGTCCTGATTCGGACCTTGAGATTTCAGTCCGGTGCTCCAATGTGTGTCTCTGTTTCTGTCTCCATTCATCGCCTGATGAAGGTTAATATTCAGGAGGATGCCTATATGTTTTTCTTTGGGTTCTCCTTATTTAGCTTCTCTAAGAACCCGAATTATAGGCTCAATGTCCTCTATTTATGACTAGAAAACCAAATATGAGTGAGTACATCCCATGTTCCTCTTTTTGGGTCTGGCTTACTTCACTCAGGATAGTGTTTTCAATTTCCATCCATTTGCCTGCAAACTTCAAGAAGTCCTTGTTTTTTACTGCTGAGTAGTATTCTAATATGTATATATCCCATACTTTCTTCATCCATTCTTCAATTGAAGGGCATCTAGGTTGTTTCCAGGTTCTGGCTATTACGAACAATGCTGCTATGAACATAGTAGAGCATATACTTCTGTTGTATGATACGCCCCTCTCTTGGGTATATTCCCAAGAGTGGTATTGCTGGGTCCATGGGTAGGTTGATCCCGAATTCCTGAGAAACCTCCACACTGCTTTCCAGAGTGGTTGCACAAGTTTGCATTCCCACCAGCAATGGATGAGTGTACCCCTTTCTCCACAACCTCTCCAGCAAAGGTTATCATTGGTGTTTTTGATTTTAGCCATTCTGACAGGTGTAAGATGGTATCTTAAAGTTGTCTTGATTTGCATCTCCTGATCGCTAAGGAAGTTGAGCATGACTTTAGGTGTCTTTTGGCCATTTGAACTTCTTCTTGTTGAGAGATCTCTGTTCAGATCAGTGCCCCATTTTATAATTGGGTTGATTAGCCTTTTACGGTCTAGTTTTGAGTTCTTTATATATTTTGGAGATCAGACCTTTGTCAGTTGCGGGGTTGGTGAAGATTTTCTCCCAGTCAGTGGGTTGCCTTTCTGTCTTGGCGACAGTGTCCTTTGCTTTACAGAAGCTTCTCAGTCTCAGGAGGTCCCATTAATTCAATGAGGCCCTTACTGTCTGTGCTGCTGGGGTTTTACGAAGGAAGTGGTCTCCGTGCCCACTTGTTGTAGAGTACTTCCACTTTCTCTTCTATCAGGTTCAGTGTGTTCAGACTGATACTGAGGTCTTTAATCCACTTGGACTTGAGTTTTGTGCATGGTGATAGATATGGATCTATTTTCATTCTTCTACAGATTGACATCCAGTTTTGCCAGCACAATTTGTTGAAGATGCTCTCTTTTTTCCATTGCATACTTTTAGCTCCTTTATCAAAAATCAGGTGCTCATAGGTTTGTGGGTTAAAGTCAGGGTCTTCTATTCGATTCCATTGGTCAACTTCTCTGTTTTTATGCCAATACCAAGCTGTTTTCAATACTGTAGCTCTGTAATAGAGTTTGAAGTCAGGGATGGTAATGCCTCCAGACGTTCCTTTATTGTATAAGATTGTTTTGGCTATCCTGGGTTTTTTGTTTTTCCATATAAAGTTGATTATTATCTTCTCCAGCTCTGTGAAGAATTTTGATGGGATTTTGATGGGGATTGCATTGAATCTATAGATTGCTTTTGGTAGAATTGCCATTTTTACTATGTTGATCCTCCCAATCCAAGAGCAAGGGGAGATCCTTCCATTTTCTGGTGTTCCTCTACTATTTCTTCTTCAAAGACTTAAAGTTTTTGTCAAATAGATCTTTCACTTCCTTGGTCAGGGTTACCCCAAGATATTTTATGCTCTTTGTGGCTATCGTGAAGGTGATGCTTCTCTGATTTCCCTCTCTGTTTCTTTATCCTTAGTGTATAGGAAGGCAACTGATTTTTTGGAGTTGGATCTTGTATCCTGCCACATTACTAAAGATGTTTATCAGCTGTAGAAGTTCTTTGGTAGAGGTTTTGGGGTCGCTTATGTATACTATCATATCATCTGCAAATAACGGAAAAGCTTAACTTCTTCCTTTCCAATATGAATCCCCTTGATCCCCTTATGTTGTCTTATTGCTATTGCTAGAATTTCAAGCACTATATTGAAGAGGTATGGAGAGAGTGGACATCCTTGTCTTGTTCCTGATTTTAGTGGGATGGCTTTGAGTTTTTTCTCCGTTCAATTTAATGTTAGCTGTCGGCTTTTGCTGTAAATAGCTTTTATTATATTTAGGTATGACCCTTGTATCCTAATCTCTCCAAGACCTTTATCATAAAGGGGTGTTGAATTTTGTCGAATGCTTTTTCAGCATCTAATGAAATGATCATATGGTTTTTTTCTTTCAGTTTATTTATATGGTGGATTACATTGAGTAGATTTGCGTATGTTGAACCAGCCTGCATCCCTGGGATGAAGCCTACTTGATCATAATGGATAATTTTTCTAATATGTTCTTGAATTGGTTTGCCAGTATTTTATTGAGAATTTTTGCATCAATATTCATGAGTGAGATAGGCCTGTAATTCTCTTTCTTGGTTGGGTCTTTGTGTGGTTTTGGTATCAGGGTAACTGTAGCTTCATAAAAAGAATTTGGCAATGACTTTTTCTGTTTCTATATTGTGAAATACATTAAGGAGTATAGGAATTAGCTCTTCTCGGAAGTTCTGATAGAATTCTGCATTGAAACCATCTGGTCCTGGGCTTTTTTTTGGAGGGGAGATTTTGATAACAGCTTCTAGTTCTTCACGACTAACCGGTCTATTTAGATCATTCACCTGGTCTTGATTTAGCTTTGGTATATGATACTTATCTAAAAAGATGTCCATTTCTTTTGCATTTTCCAGTTTTGTGGCATACAGGCTTTTGTAGTAAGATCTAATGATTCTCTGAATTTCTCTGTGTCTGTGGTTATGTCCCCCTTTTCATTTCTGATCTTATTTATTTGCGTGTTCTCTTTGTTGTTTAATTAGTTTGGATAGGGGTTTGTCGATCTTGTTGATTTTCTCCAAGAACCAACTTTTTGTTTCATTGATTTTTTGAACTGTTTTCTGTGTTTCTATTTTGTTGATTTCAGCCCTCAGTTTGATTATTTCTAGTCTTCTACTCCTCCCTGCGCATCTGCTTCTTTTTTTCTAGAGCTTTCAGGTGTGCTGTTAAGTCCTCAATGTATGCTTTCTCTGTTTTCTTTAAGTGGGCACTTAGTGCTATGAACTTTCCTCTTAGCACTGCTTTCAACGTGTCCCATAGGTTTGAGTATGTTGTCTCTTTATTTTCATTAAAATCAAGGAAGACTTTAATTTCTTTCTTAATTTCTTCCTTGACCCAGGTGTGGTTTAGTAGTTGACTGTTCAGTTTCCATGAGTTTGTTGGCTTTTCAGGGGTAGTATTGTTGTTGCCTTCTAACTTTAATCCGTGGTGATCTGATAAGACACAGGTGGACACTGATATATTTTTGTATCTGTGGAGGTTTCCTTTGTTTCCGAGTATGTGGTCAATTTTCGAGAAAGTTCCATGAGCTGCAGAGAAGAAGGTATATTCTTTCCTATTTGGGTGGAGTGATCTATAGATGTCTGTTAAGTCCAATTGGTTCATTACCTCCAATAATTCTCTTAATTCTCTATTAGGTTTCTGTCTGATTGACCTGTCCATTGGAGAGAGGTGTATTGAAGTCTCCTACTACGTAGTGTGTGTGGTTTAATGTCTGCCTTCAGTTCTAGTAATATTTCTTTTAGATAAGTGGGTGCTTTTGTATTAGGGGCGTAGATATTCAGGATTGATATGTCATCCTGATGACTTGTTCCTGTTATAAGTATAAAGTGTCCATCTCGATCTCTTCTGATTGATTTTAGTTTGAAGTCAGTTTTGTTAGAGATTAATATGGCCACACCTGCTTTTTTCTTAGGACCATTTGCTTGAAAGACCTTTTCCCAACCCTTTACTCTGAGCAGATGCCTGTCTTTGTGGTTGAGATGTGTTTCCTGCAAACAGCAGAATGTTGGATCCTGTTTTCGTATCCAATCTCTTAGCCTGTGCCTTTTATAGGTGAATTGAGACCATTTATATTAAGTGATAATAATGACCAGTGGTTGTTTACTCCAGTTATTCTTATTGTTTTTGGTAGTAGAGTTTATGTGTCTCCCTTCTTTGAGTTGTGCTGGTGAAGGGACTCTAGATGCCTGAGTTCTTGTACGAGTGTTGACCATGTTGGATTCCTTGGGTTGTGATTTTCCTTCTATTATTTTCTGGAGGGCTGGATTTGTGGCTATGTATTGCTTAAATTTGTTCTTATCCTGGAATGTCTTGTTTTCTCCATTGATAGTGAACGATAGCTTGGCTGGGTAAAGTAGTTTGGGTTTGCATCCATGGTCTCTTAGCTTCTGCAGTACTTCTATCCAGGACCTCCTGGCTTTCATGGTTTCCATAAGAAGTCAGGTGTAAGTCTGATCGGTTTACCTTTATAAGTTACTTGGCCTTTTTCCTTTGCAGCTCTTAATATTCTTTCTTTAACCTGTATATTCTGTGTTTTGATTATTATATGGTGAGGGGATGTTTTTCTTTGATCCAATCTGTTTGGTGTTCTGTATGCTTTTGAATATTCAAAGGAATTTCTTTCTTTATGTTGGGGAAGTTTTCTTCATAATTTTGTTAAAAATATTTTCTGGGCCTTTGAGCTGTGACTCTTCTCCTTCTTCAGTTCCTATTATTCTTATGTTTGGTCTTTTTATTGTGTCCCATATTTCCTGCATGTTTTGTGATGAGGATTTGTTGGCTTTGCTGTTTTCTTTGATCAGTGTGTTTATTTTCTCTATGGTGTCCTCAGAATCTGAGATTCTTTCTTCTATTTCTTGTATTCTATTGATTATGCTTGTTTCTGTAGAATCCGCTCGTTGACCTGGGTTTTCCATATCTCGGCTGGTGCTCAGCTTGCGTTTTCTTCCTTGCTACCCTTTCAGTTTTCAATTCTTGAACTGTTTCATTACCTGTTTGATCGTTTTTTCTTGATTTTCCAGGGTATCATGTATGTATTTATTCATTTCTTCAAACTTTTTGTCGTACTTCTCCTCTATTTCTATAAGGGTGTTTTTTTACATGTTGTTTAAGGGACTCATTGCTTTCATAAAGTTAATTTTTTCCACTTCTTCTGTGTTAGGGTGTTCAAGACCTTCTGTTGTAAGATCATTGGTTCTGGTGTTTTCATGTTGTTTTTCAGATTATTGGGTGAAATTCTGCCTGGCGCCTGCCCATGTCCTCCTATCAATCCTACCTAAACGGTCTTTTAAAATTGGAACAGGTTTCTCTGCTGGCCAGAGGGTCCTCTACAAATTGCCCCCTGCTCTGTTTCCTGGCTTTCCTGCCGGGGCCAGGTTGAGATTCCTGTCACCCCTCAGTAGGGTCTTCAGGGACAGGACCCGGCTCCTCGTCTGCTCGGAACCTCGTCAACCAAAGGCCTACCTCCTTGATTCAATCGCGGTGGGGTGATTCCTCGTCCTCTGCTGCCGTCCGGTTGCGAGTCTGTGGTTGCAGCCTGTGGCTGCAGCCTCTGGCCTACGTCGCCTGCCCGCGTCTCCGCTCTGCCGGCGCTCGCGTCTCCGCTCTGCCGGCGCTCGCGTCTC
This sequence comes from Microtus obscurus, assembly GCA_963919715.1. Classification (NCBI taxonomy): domain Eukaryota; kingdom Metazoa; phylum Chordata; class Mammalia; order Rodentia; family Cricetidae; genus Microtus; species Microtus obscurus. Next base: position 5,987 of record CAWTZC010000639.1, read on the forward strand.
CGCTCTGCCGGCGCTCGCGTCTCCGCTCTGCCGGCGCTCGCCTATCATGTGTGTTTTTGAAATAGAATTAAGACTGTCAGGATTGGGAACAAGCACTTTTTTATGCTAAGCCACCTTGCCAGCTGAGGAAATAAAAATAACAAAAAATTGTAATAATTGTCATTGATGGCAAAAACGAATAAACAAAAACTGCATAAAAGTTACGACTGCAGATAATCTTCGTTACGTGGTGCCTAACATCCACTTTCTTCTTTTGTGTTCTTCTGTGTATTGTGAGGCTTCAGGGACACCCTCCAGTTTACTCTTCCAAATTTCTATTGCTTGATTTCAGTTGGATTTTGCCCAGAAGACATCCTGAAAAGAGACTGAGAAATTTAGAAGGGAGAAAGTGAGTCACCTCTTTTTCCTGTTTCTGAGCCTTCTTGGGTGGCAACAGAGAGCTATGGACCCCAGTGCCCGTAACTCAAAAGTCTTCTTGGTACTACAGTCATTAATGTTTCGCTCAGTGGTGCTCCCCTGACCTAACTGAGGACCTATACCCAGAGGCTGTGTATCAACTCCCACTTGAAGTAGAATGTCTGTTCTAGAAGCAGAAAGCTCGGCCAGGCTGTATTTCTAGATTGGCAGGAATCATATCTCACTCTTGACTCTCCCAGCACCTCACCCGTGTTCCAATGCTTTTAGGGGATCAGCTTTTTGAGTTTCAAGACTCTTGAGTCACCTTCCAATAACATTAATAAGTGGCCCTAGGAATTTCCCACTACCTCCTTCCTTTTGTTTTTCATATCATGAGGATATTAGATGCTTTCTATAGTTACTAATATATCTCGATTAACTCCACGAGCTGTTTTTCCTCTTTCAGATTTCCAAATACCTTTTAAACTAATTCTCTCTGTTTGAAATAGCTCACACTGTTTCTATTTTCCTTTCTGAACCTTGACAACATGGTAGTGTTTGTGTTACGCCAGTCATTTGTAGTTAGGAGTGGGATGTCCATTGAAGAAACAGATCAGTATAGTTGGTACAGCAAACAGATGACTGTATGAGCAAGCCTTTTTAAAATATGGTTGAATAGCTTTCATATTTCTTTATGCCATTCTCATTTATGGGCCCTGTATACAAGAGTACCAATTTTTCTTCTCTAGGAATTTATGGCTTCCTACAAATAGAGAGCAAACATTCTTAGCAACACTACTCATTCTTTCTTGTCAATGCTACATTCAATTTTGAAGAAGTTGAAGTCACAGAAAGGTATTCTGTGTTTTCTGTCATTAGCATTTCTATGTACAGACTCACTCACATCAAAATGTGGGTTATTGTTAGGGAAAGACATGTGTAGTGAAAAAAACACTTCCATTTTTCTTGATTTGGAAAATTAGAAGTAGAATTTCTATGAGTTGCCTTTGAAGCCATGAACTGTTCCAGAATTTTCATTCTTATAATTAGCTGTGCAAGTATTAAAAATGAGAAAAAAGGTAGTCACTAATTTCTTTGAACGGAAAAATTAGCAAAAGAGAAATCTTTCTTCTTTTGCCTTGGCACTTCCATTAATTTTCCAATTCTACAAAATTTATATTGAAAATATTATCTCATATTATCAGATAATAATTTATTAAGTAATATCTGTATATCAAATATTATGAAAATACAATGATTAAAATAATAAAATGTTTTAACTAAAGAAGAAACTGTTTAAAATTAAATTTTTTATATTGAGCAGATAAAAAATTAGCATAGTATATTTGAACAAAAATATAAAAACCAGGTTTCTTTTTTATGCCTGATCCTGTGGTTCTAATAGATATGTATTCTAATGCTAGATTTGATCATTTTCTTTTTTATCTTTGTAAAAGACCACTTACTAATAATTTCTTAAGCCCCCCCCCCTATTGTTAAATAAGTATTGTATTTGAAAGACTGGTCTTAGAGAAAGTAGAAGTTTATCCACCAACGTGCTGCTGATTTTTTAAAATGCTATTTCGTGCGACTGCCTTTGTAAGCTTAGGTCCAAGTGCTGGGACTTGATTTGCAAAGCTAGGTCAAGAATAGACTCTATCATTTGTTAGGAGTAGGCCTCATGAAAAATGAAAGGGCTAGAAAATCGTGTTACCAAACACTGAGTCTCAAAATCTCATTTAGTCGAAGAAAGTGCCTGTGGTCTTCATCTTCAGCACTTTCAACACAAAATACTCACCCGTTCAACTCAGAGTTAAGTAGCACAAGGTTTATACACTATGTTACATCAGAAAACAAACCTATCATGGTTTTCATTTTATTTTGATATAATGTTACCCATGTTATCCTTGGTGACCAAGCATTTGGAGGTTGTGATAGTTTAGTGAACATTCACATATACCATTCTGTCTCAGAGCAAAATAAGAGGACAGTTACTCAGTCACAAAAGAATGTATCTGAGTCATATAAATGTTAAATAATGTCACAATGGATTACAAAGGAACATATCTGTAGGGGATTTATTGTAGGATTTTAGTGTGGGAAAATGACTCATATGGCATTTTCTATAGCTATTTATATGTTGAGTCAAAGAAAGACACTGAGTTATGTTAATACTCCATTTATGATCTAGGAATAGTTTAGTTACAGCCATCAATATTCTCCATGACATTGAATTAATATATTTACTTTTAGTAAATTATTTTGTAACTTTCAAATTTGCGTTTTTTGCCTGGTGAAAGTTGCCATAATGTATACATATAATCTCATCATTTTATACCTCAAGATTTGTATAGTATTTAAAAGCTGAGAAATCCGAAGAACAAGGGAAGGCAACCGTGGGAGGCAGTTCTGCCACCCAGGCTTTTTGTACTATATGAAAATCAATTCCTTATAAACTGTGACTTTGTTTATTGCTGCTTTGCTTCACTTTTTGTTGCTTTTATTGGGAGGCATGGTGAGAGAACTTGTCTTTGACACCTCTAAGAGCCAAGAATGATTGAATAGCATGAATTTTAAATGTTACCCATTTCAGGACAAAATATCAGACAACCAGCCTGTCTCAATGACAATTATGTGCTCCTTTAGTGGTAACAAGCCACACTACTCATATGTTCTTGGCTAGAGATAATCACAAAGTCTTATAAAACGTTTGTCCTTGTCAAAAAGGCAAAGAGGTAAAAATGTTTGCTGGAAGGCATGAATGACTGCCTTCAACAAGTTTAGACACACAGTTATGTGGAAGTGTACATCTTCATGGAAATTAAAAATATTCTTTAAGATTCTTCCCTGAGGAATCAGCTACTAAACTCATTTTTCCTTTTTTTATTCAAAATAACAATTCAAGTTCCTCAAAACAATTATTTGACATTTTTATTTTTGTTGTATGAATCTCCCTAAGTTTCCACATAGTACTTAAATAATACTTTAGTGGAATTAAAGGTATAGTGAAGGACTCATCTTCCATTTTCAGTATCTTTGACTCTTATTTATTATTTTTTTTTTTTATTCAATATGATGCTGCAGTTTTCATACATATATATGTTCCCTCCTGACCACAGCCATAACTTCAGTCAACCTGACTGTTGTTGGGTTGATTAAAATAATAATTTATTTTAACTTTTAATTATTTGGTATTATTTAGTAAATGTCTTAGACTTTTTGAACAATTTTCTATTGAAGTTTCCCTAGATCCTTTATGGTGCTGCTGGTATTAAATTTATCATACTTTATTGAAAATTTCACAAAAACATATAAACTATTCTTTCCTACATCATATTAATCAAAATATTCGCATTCTATGAGAGTTTATGGAAAGGCCACACAAGAAGTAAGGAAAATAAACAACGTGAGAAGTCAGAAAATTAGGCTTTACTGACCTGGAACAATTACATCTGCAGTGGCTGAGGTGACTTGGAGGTAACTCAGGTGTCATTCCTTCAGAAGACTCAGGGTCTCTACATGAGGATCCACACAAGTGATTCTGTGTGTGTCGTTGAGAATGTGGAATGGGGGCAGGGATATTAGGATTTGGCTACACTTCTGTTCCTTCTCAGAAGTATGATGTTGGGTAAGTAAACTTGGTCTTTGTGCACTGCAGCTCCTAAATTAGAAAGTATTCATAGCTGTGTCTCTGATCAGTCCACACAGTGTTGCTGGTAGAGTGAGAGAGGTATAATTGCAGTCAACCTTTTCTTAAAGAGCTGTTGTGAGATACTGTTCAAAGGAAGCAGTCTCTGCCTTAAACAGCCCCTCCTTACTTCTGCTGGATTGCTGTTATTTACAATCAATCTCTATTATCTCAGTTCTAACTGCTTTAAAACACTAATTGTTTTAGTTTTTACTTTGTCCTCTACTTCACCCTACACCCTTGACACGAAACAGACCCCGTTTCATGTTTCACCATAGATTAAAGACTGCAGAGAAACATTTCTGCTTCCCATCTGAGAATTCTGGAAACAACATTTGTTCTCAGCTCAGGATAATCCAAACCAGTTGAAGAGGCTTTCTTAGTTCTTGTCCCTTTTTTTTTCCAGTTACCTGACATTTTCCCCTCAGCTTGTTTCCTTAATTGAGTTTAATTTGAGGTGTTTCTTTTGGATATGATTCTAATGCACAGAAGCTGAATATTTGAGGATATCAATTATAATATGATCTCTCAAGGCTTACAGTGGGTAGTTCCCTAGGGTACTGAGAGATAAGTGACTTCTGTTCTTACAATAGCAAGTGGCTAAACCTTTACTCAAACAATCACTTCTTGGTGATTCAGATTAAGTTTTTCCTACTTTTAAATACAATACTAATAAATTATCATTCATAATCTTGACAGAAGGCTGAAAATGATGTGTGCTCGATAGTCAACTAGTGAAGAAAATGTCTGCTGATCATATTTGAAAGGCATTACCCCTGCTGAATGTCTAAATTCAAATTGATGGCATTTTTGGCCTCAAGACTAACATTTAAATGTGCAGCCAAATCTTTATTATTATAATGCTGCTGCTGATAAAAGCTTTGAAGAGAATAAAAAGGGTTAAGTATTAGTTAAGATATTTAATTTTCTTTTTTTGAGCTAGTTTTCTTTGATTGACATTGGTCCTCATTCAAAAAGTAATTTGTTGCTTTAGGAGGAGAAAGTAATATAATTTTCTCAGAATTTAGTTTATGTTTTTGGAAACTACACTCCATATGAAAAGTTGTTTTTTTTTATTAAGAGAAAGCATGTTGGTGAACTGTAAATATATAAGCCACAGGTGTCTTGTATACCTCAAAAATTTTTAATATGTGAGGAAAAGATCCATTTTCTCCCTCTGCTGATGATTCTTGTGAGCAATTATTCAGAAAATGTCATGGGAATAATTTTTTACAGACAGAATGACATAAGCCAGGCAGATGGAGTTAGAAGCTCATATGCTCTCTTTGCTAGTTCCTATCCTATCTTTTTTAAGCAAAGTAAAT
>CAWTZC010000640.1:0-28437 GCA_963919715.1 Microtus obscurus
ACGACACAACAGCTCCCAGCTCAGCCTGTTTGGGCGCTGGGACAGGGTCCGGAGTGGGAGGACATTCGGGAGGGTGGTGGCTCCTTTGTCTAGGTGGCCGGCCTGCACGAAGCGGGGCCGGCCCTTTGTTCGCAGGACGCCCAGGCAGCGGGGAGATCGGATCCGGGTGCCAGGAGGGCCATCGCTGGGGTGAGTGAGTTTCTGGCTGCGGCGGCAGCCCGGGACAGGGAGCTCAGACGTTCCCCCACCCCTCCTGCACTTCCTGGTCAGTCTGCGGGGGCTGTACTCCTTGATACCTCTTCTCCATTCCTGTCCCACACAGCTTGCACCCAAGGCCCTCCCCCACTACCTCTGACCCCCCTCCCCTCTTTGAACCACACAACAGCTCCCAGCTCAGCCTGTTTGGGCGCTGGGACAGGGTCCGAATTGGGAGGACATTCGGGAGGGTGGTGGCTCCTTTGTCTAGGTGGCCGGCCTGCACCAAGCGGGGCCGGCCCTTTGTTCGCGGGACGCCCAGGCAGCGGGGAGATCGGATCCGGGTGCCAGGAGGGCCATCGCTGGGGACGGTCCCTGCTTCTACACTGAAGAGATACACCCAGAGACACAGGCACAGCAAAGACAGGACCAAGACACCAGGCCTCTCTTGGCTTCATTTGAAAGAGGAGATGGGAAGGCGCCAATGCAAGAATTCCTCCAACAACCTGAAAGGCAACATGACATCACCAGAACCCAGGGATCCCGAAATAAGAAGAATTGTACACCCTACTCCAGAAGAAGTAGAAGAAATCGACTCAAAAGTGAATTATTTGAAAATAATAGAAGACCTTAAACAGGAGGTGAAAAACTGCCATAAACAATTAGAGATTACAAACAAAAAGGTAGAGGAAATGAATAAATCGCTCAAAGATACCCAAGAAAACCAAGAGAAACAAGAAAATGCAATCAAACAGGTAAGGGAAATGGTTCAAGACCTGAAGAATGAAATGGAAGTAATGAAGAAAACTCAAACCGAGGGAAGGTTGGAGATGGAAAATCTGGGTAAACGAACAGGAACTACAGAGACAAGTACTACCAACAGATTACAAGAGTTAGAAGAAAGAATGTCAGACACTGAAGATACCATAGAGAAAATTAACACACTGATCAAAGAAAACAGCAAAACTAACAAATTCTCATCACAAAACATTCAGGAAATATGGGACACAATAAAAAGACCAAACCTAAGAATAATTGGTATAGAAGAAGGAGAGGAAGTACAGCTCAATGATTCAGAAAATATATTTAATAAAATTATAGAAGAAAATTTTCCCAACCTAAAGAAAGATATTCCTTGGAAGGTTCAAGAAGCATACAGAACACCGAATAGACTGGACCAAAAAAAAAACATCTCCTCGCCATATAATAATCAGAACACAAAACATACAGAATAAAGAAAGAATATTAAGAGCTGCAAAGGAAAAAGGTCAAGTTACTTATAAAGGTAAACCTATCAGACTTACACCTGACTACTCTATGGAAACCATGAAAGCCAGAAGGTCCTGGATAGATGTACTGCAGAAGCTAAGAGAACATGGATGCAAGCCCAGACTACTATACCCAGCCAAGCTTTCATTCACTATAAATGGAGAAAACAAAATTTTCCAGGATAAAAACAAATTTAAACAATTCGTAGCCACAAATCCAGCCTTACAGAAAGTAATAGAAGGAAAATCACAAACCAAGGAGACCAACAATGACCACAATAACTCAAACATCTAGACACCCTTCACCAGCACAACTAAAAGAAGGCAAACACACAAACTCTATGACTAAAAAAGTGACCGGAGTTAGCAACCACTGGTCATTAATATCCCTTAATGTCAATGGACTCAACTCACCTATAAAAAGGCACAGGCTAAGAGATTGGATACGCAAACAGGATCCAACATTCTGCTGTTTACAAGAAACACACCTCAACCACAAAGACAGGCACCTACTTAGAGTAAAAGGATGGGAAAAGGTTTATCAAGCAAATGGACCTAAGAAACAAGCAGGTGTGGCCATACTAATTTCTAACAAAGTTGACTTCAAACTTAAATCAATCAGAAGAGATGGAGAGGGATATTTTATACTCATAACAGGAACAATTGATCAGGATGAGGTCTCAATCCTGAATATCTATGCCCCTAATGTAAAAGCACCCACATATGTAAAAGAAACATTACTAAAACTCAAGGCTGCCATCAAACCACACACACTAATAGTAGGAGATCTCAACACTCCTCTTTCACCAATGGACAGGTCAATCAGACAGAAACCTAACAGAGAAATAAGAAAATTAATGGAGGTATTGAATCAAATGGACTTAACAGACATCTATAGAACATTCCACCCAAATAGGAAAGAATATACCTTCTTCTCTGCAGCTCATGGAACCTTTTCGAAAATTGACCACATCCTCGGTAACAAAGCAAACTTCCACAGTTACAAAAAAATATCCATAACCACATGTGTCTTATCAGATCACCACGGACTAAAGTTAGAATTCAACAACAATGCTACCCCCAGAAAGCCTACAAACTCATGGAAACTGAACAGTCAACTATTGACCCACACCTGGATCAAAGAAGAAATAAAGAAAGAAATTAAAGTCTTCCTTGAATTCAATGAAAATAAAGAATCAACATACTCAAACTTATGGGACACTTTGAAAGCAGTCCTAAGGGGGAAAGTTCATAGCCCTTAGTGCCCACTTAAAGAAAACAGAGAAAGCATACATTGGAGACTTAACAGCCCATCTGAAAGCTCTAGAAAAAAAAGAAGCAGACTCACCTAGGAGGAGTAGAAGACTGGAAATAGTCAAACTGAGGGCTGAAATCAACAAAATAGAAACGCAGAAAACAATCCAAAGAATCAATGAAACAAAAAGCTGGTTCCTGGAAAAAATCAACAAAATTGATAAACCCCTATCCAAACTAATCAAACGGCAGAGAGAGAATTTGCAAATTAATAAGATCAGAAATGAAAAGGGGGACATAACCACAGACATAGAGGAAATTCAGAGAATCATTAGATCTTACTACAAAAGCCTGTATGCCACAAAACTGGATAATGTAAAAGAAATGGACACATTTTTAGATAAATACCATATACCAAAGTTAAATCAGGACCAGGTGAACAATCTAAATAGACCTGTCAGTCGCGAAGAATTAGAAGCTGTTATCAAAAACCTCCCCACCAAAAAAAGCCCAGGACCAGACGGTTTCAATGCGGAATTCTACCAGAATTTCCAAGAAGACCTAATACCTATACTCCTTAAGGTATTTCACAATATAGAAACAGAAGAGTCATTGCCAAATTCCTTTTTATGAAGCTTCGTCACTCTGATACCAAAACCACACAAAGACTCAACCAAGAAAGAGAATTACAGGCCAATCTCACTCATGAACATTGACGCAAAAATCCTCAACAAAATACTGGCAAACCGTATCCAAGAACACATTAGAAAAATTATCCATTATGATCAAGTAGGCTTCATCCCAGAGATGCAAGGCTGGTTCAACATTCGAAAATCTATCAATGTAATCCATCATATAAATAATCTGAAAGAAAAAAACCATATGATCATTTCATTAGATGCTGAAAAAGCTTTTGACAAAATTCAACATCCCTTTATGATAAAAGTCTTGGAGAGATTAGGGATACAAGGGTCATACCTAAATATAATAAAAGCTATTTACAGCAAACCGACAGCTATCATCAAACTAAACGGAGAGAAACTCAAAGCCATCCCACTTAAATCAGGAACACGACAAGGCTGTCCACTCTCTCCATACCTCTTCAATATAGTGCTTGAAGTTTTAGCAATAGCAATAAGACAACATAAGGGGATCAAGGGGATTCGAATTGGAAAGGAAGAAGTTAAACTTTCGTTATTTGCAGATGATATGATAGTGTACATAAGCGACCCCAAAAACTCCACCAAAGAACTCCTACAGCTGATAAACGCCTTTAGTAATGTGGCCGGATACAAGATCAACTCCAAAAAATCAGTCGCCCTCCTATACACAAAGGATATGGAAGCAGAGAGGGAAATCAGAGAAGCATCACCTTTCACGATAGCCACAAACAGCATAAAATATCTCGGGGTAACTCTAACCAAAGAAGTGAAGGATCTATTTGACAAGAACTTTAAAGCATTGAAGAAAGAAATTGAAGAGGATACCAGAAAGTGGAAGGATCTCCCTTGCTCGTGGATTGGTAGGATCAACATAGTAAAAATGGCAATCCTACCAAAGGCAATTTATAGATTCAATGCAATCCCCATCAAGATCCCATTAAAATTCTTCACTGATCTTGAAAGGACAATAATCAACTTTATATGGAATAACAAAAAAACCCCGGATAGCCAAAACAATCTTATACAATAAAGGTACTTCTGGAGGCATTACCATCCCTGACTTTAAACTCTATTACAGAGCTACAGTAATGAAAACAGTGTGGTATTGGCATAAAAATAGAGAAGTTGACCAATGGAATCGTATAGAAGACCCGGATCTTAACCCACAAACCTATGAACACCTCATTTTCGATAAAGGTGCTAAAAATATACAATGGAAGAAAGAAAGCATCTTCAACAAATGGTGCTGGCACAACTGGATGTCAACATGTAGAAGAATGAAAATAGACCCATACCTATCACCATGCACAAAACTCAAGTCCAAATGGATCAAAGACCTCAATATCAATCTGAACACACTGAACCTGATAGAAGAGAAAGTGGGAAGTACACTACAACAGATGGGCACAGGCGATCGCTTCCTAGGTATAACCCCAGCAGCACAGTCAGTAAGGGCAACATTGAATAAATGGGACCTACTGAAACTGAGAAGCTTCTGTAAAGCAAAAGACACTGTCACTAAGACAAAAAGGCAACCCACTGACTGGGAGAAGATCTTCACCAACCCCGCAACAGACAAAGGTCTGATCTCCAAAATATATAAAGAACTCAAGAAACTAGATTTTAAAATGCTAATTAACCCAATTAAAAAATGGGGCACTGATCTGAAGAGAGAATTCTCAACAGAAGAAGTTCAAATGGCCAAAAGGCACTTAAGGTCATGCTCAGCCTCCTTAGCGATCAGGGAAATGCAAATCAAAACAACATTGAGATATCATCTTACACCTGTCAGAATGGCTAAAATCAATAACACCAATGATAGCCTTTGCTGGAGAGGCTGTGGAGAAAGGGGTACCCTCATCCATTGCTGGTGGGAATGCAAACTTGTGCAACCACTTTGGAAAGCAGTGTGGCGGTTTCTCAGGAAAATTGGGATCAACCTACCCATGGACCCAGCAATGCCACTCTTGGGAATATACCCACGAGGTGCCCGATCATATGACAAGGACATTTGTTCAACTATGTTCATAGCAGCATTATGTGTAATAGCCAGAACCTGGAAACAACCTAGATGCCCTTCAATGGAAGAATGGATGAAGAAAGTGTGGAATATATACACATTAGAATACTATTCAGCGGTAAAAAACAATGACTTTGCGAAATTTGCATGCAAATGGATGGAAATAGAAAACACTATCCTGAGTGAGGTAACCCAGACCCAAAAGGATGAACATGGGATGTACTCACTCATATTTGGTTTCTAGAAATAAATGAAGGTCAGTGAGTCTATAATTTGATATCCTAAAGAATCTAAATAGGAAGGTGAACCCAAAGAAAAACATATAGCTATCCTCCTGGTTATGGGAAGTAGACTAGATTGCCGAGAAAAAACGGGGGATCTTGGGGGTGTGGTGGGAGGGGGGGTAAGGGGAGAAGGGGAGAGAAATGTGAGAAGGGGAGGGTGGGGGGAACTTGGGGAAACGGGATGATTGGGATAAAGGAAGGTTGGTTAGGGGAGCAGAGAAGCACACATCTTAATTAAGGGCGCCATCTTAGGGTTGGCAAGAGACTTGGATCTAGAGGGGGCTCCCAGGTGCCCAGGGCAATGTCCCCAGCTAATTCCTGGGGCAGCTGAGGATAGGGAACCTGAAATGACCCTATCCTATAGCCATACTGATGAATATCTTGCATATCACCATAGAAATTTCATCTGGCGATGGATGGAGATAGAGACAGAGATCCACACTGGAACACTGGACTGAGCTCCCAATGTCCCAATGAGGAGCAGAAGGAGAGAGAATATGAGCAAAGAAGTCAGGACCACAAGGGGTGCGCCCACCCGTGGAGACAGTGGGGCTGATTCTTTGGGGAGCTCACCAAGGCCAGCTGGACTGTGACTGAAAAAGCATGGGATAAAACCGGACTCTCTAAATCTGGCGGACAAAAAGGGCTGCTGAGAAGCCAAGGACCATGGCACCGGGTTTTGATCCTGCTTCATGTTCTGGCTTTGTGGGAGCCTACCCAGTTTGGATGTTCACCTTCCTAGACCAGGATGAGGGGGGAGGACTTTGGACTTTCCACAGGGCAGGGAACCCTGACTGCTCTTCAGACTGGAGAGGGAGGGGGGAGGAGTGGGGGAGGGGAGGGAGGAGAGGGAGGAGTGGGAGGGAAATGGGAGGCGGGGAGGAGGCTGAAATTTCTTTTTTTTTCCAATAAAAAAAAAATAAATAAAATAAAATGAACTTCCTAATCTTAAAAAAAAAAAAAACAACGAACAAACAAAAATCATACCCAGACAAGGTGGGCAAATGCTATTGATCCCAACTTTTAGGAGGAGGGGGGTGAGGAGCAGAAGGACCAGGAGAGACGTTCAAGGATAGGTTTGGTTTCAGAGCAAGTTTGAGATCAGCCTGAGCTACATGAAATTTGTCTCAGAGAGACAGAGACAGAGAAAAAGGAAGGATGGAAAGAAGGAAGCGAGGGAGGGAGGGAGGGAGGAGAAAAGAAATGAAAGGAAGTCAGGTAGAGATATATAGACAGATGCACTGATATAGATGTATGCATGTCCTACCCATCCTATAGAAAGATGCACCTATCGAAAAGCAGTCACCAAGGCAAGATTTGATGAACAAGAGTTTTATCAAAGTGCAATTATCTCCCATGATTCTCAAGTTTTGGTGACCAGACCTCTGTGAACTCTGTCTCACACTGGATAAGGTTGACCTACTGGAGTAATGACAGAGTGTGGCCTTAAGGCTAGACAATATAAAAGAACATTAGCAGGTCCAGAGTCATTGAGAAAGGCACCTGATATCAACCACTGGCCTCCACATGTTCTACCCACAAACATACACGCCCACATGAGCATGCACTCACAGATACACTACACACAGACACTACACACAAAAGAACAATGGCTTCTGCCTTCTGCTCTTGGAACACACACTACCATGTCATAATACAACAATGAAATCCAAGGCTAGTTGAACTCTAATACGCTGGGTCTCTGCCCATCTCTTTGTTGGAGTCAGTGCAATCTCACCTCAGCTAGGTGCTGCCTCACCTGAATCCTAGAAGGAGCAGTTGCTGGATGGGCCCTCCCCCACCTCCACCCCCACCATAGATGAAGAAAGCTGAGCAGGCACCTGTGTGCACCGGGTGAGTAGGTGAATGGGCTGGCCTTCTGGTTCCTTCTCTTTCCTAGGGTGACTGTCAGTGAAAGCAAACAAACAAACAAAAACCAGAAAATCAAGGACTGGTATGGCTGCCAGGAGTTTTAGAAAGCTCACCATCTGATTTCCACCCTCTCCAACAGATGCTAGGGAGGAAAACAGGGAAGAAAAAAAAACGAATGGAGTTAGCCTGTAAATGCAGCCCTTAGGAGGCAAAAGCAAGATGAGTTTGCTGGCAGGTGAGCCTATCTAGAGCCTTCTGAGCTGTGCTGGACTAAAATGAAATGGACAGAGAGACTCAGAGACAGGAAGTGATTTGAAGTTTCTCAAAAGTGGATGCCATAGAACTTTTGATACGGGTGATACGGGTGTGGCCAGACCTTTTATGACTGGGACAAAATACTCCAGGGAGATCACAGGACTAAAGGTTTGTTTTGGCTGATAGTTTCAGGGTCTGTGGTGAAACAGAGGATCATGGGAGAAGGACAAAGCCCAACAGAGATGCTCATCTTATGGTTGCCAGGCAGCAAAGAGCCAAAATCAAAACAAACCCTTCCAGGGCACACCTACTTCCTCCAACTACCCCACATTTTCTAATGCCACCACTCCTGGGTAACACCATCAGACTGTGAAAGCCAAGGCTTTGTCCATTGACTCAGGTAGCGACCTCACAACCCAGTGACTTCCTAACTGAATCCATCAGGCCGGACCAACTCTTCATCACATACAGAGGAAAGGTCCTTTTGGAAATAATTCCAAAAGGTACTGGGGTGATAGGAAATTCAATTCTCAATCTCAAAATAGCTGAATACAAAAAAATTATTTGTATATAATTTACCTAAAAAAACTTACGTCATGTTTTAAAATAAAAGTACTTAGGCTATTTGAAAGATAAACATGTAAGCATGAAGTTTTATTATTGAAATCCATAGAGCTCTTTAATATTTTTATTGTTTTAGATGTGAGTAACTGCCATCTCTCTTTACCCCCATCCAGAGAGCTGTAGTTCATTCACAAGACCGAGTGGAACCTCAGCATTCAGTACCTAATCTCTTTCTTCCATCTTTGGCACCAACGAACTGGATTTCCCCGCATGAGTCATCTGATAACAAATTTCCCAGCTCAAATAGGTTTAAAGTTGTATTGTTAGTAAAGCAGCAGCAGGAACCCCGCCTCGGGGTTCAAGGTTCCATCCTTGACAATGTGTTTTAGCATGCGTGTCTGTTCTCAACGCAAGCATTCTTCCATGACCCGAATAGGTTTTGAGACATCATGGTAGGAAACGTTCATGTCATTCTACTTTTCTGCTTCTCACTAAATCTCACCACTTAGTGTGCTTTTAGCCTGAATCTGAACTGTGAGGTGCCAGATTCTTTCAATTTTTCATACAGAATGAAAGCACATATCCAGGGCCTGGAGAGATGGCTCAGCAGTTAAGAGTACTGGCTGCTCTACCAGAGGACCTTGGTTCAACCCCTGGCACCCACATGGCAGCTCACAACTGTCTATAACTCCAGTTTCAGGAATTCTGACATCCTCACACAGACATACATATATGCAAATACCTATGCACATAAAAATAAATAAATTTTAAAAACTTTTTAAAGAAAGCACATGGCCATAAAGCATGGCCTTAAAACCCACTTCCAGCTCCATTCCTAAACCCCTGTTGCAAGGAGGAGGGCACTTGGCCACTTGTTCATTTCCCAGCTGCCCAGACCCCCAAAATAATCACACAGGAACTGTATTAATTAAATCACTGCTTGGCCCATGAGCTCTAGCTTCTTATTGGCTAACTCCTACATCTTAATTTAACCCATAATCTGTATATCACCATGAGGTTGTGTCCTACCAGCAGAGTTTCAGCACATCTATCTCTGGTGGTGGGTCCATGGCATTCCTCTGACTCTGCCTTTCTTTCTCCCAGTATTCAGTCCAGTCTTCCCCACCTACCTAAGTTTTGCCCTATCAACAGGCCAAGGCAGTTGATTTATTCATTAATGGTAATCATAGCACACAGACGGACTCCTGCATCTAACCCCCCAAGCCCTGATTATTCTTGCCATTTCTGACTGAGAGAGTGAAGAGGAAGAATAATCAGTAAAGGAGAAATTACTTTTCTATTTTCAGAATCAAATCTATTTGAGGGATGTATGAATCTGGTTTTGCCTTCAAAATACAACTAAAACAATCAACCCTATTAAAATTCACTTTATGTGAGGCTGGAGAGATGGCTCAGAAGTTAAGAGCATAGGCTGTTTTTCCAGAGGTCCTGAGTTCAATTCCCAGCACCACATGGCTCACAACCATCCATAATGAGATATGGTGCCCTCTTCTGGCAAGCAGGTATACATGCAGGCAAAAGGCTATACATAATAAGCAGATTTTTTTTTTTAAATTCATTTTATGTGACAACACTCTGACAGGTCTCTAGACAAGCTGACTCTCAGTGGTCAGCGAGTATTAGCAAAGGATGGATCTATAATCCCAGCTAGTAGGGAAACTGAGGCAGGATTGCAAAGTTGAGGCCTCCCTGGGCTACTGGGTGAGTTCAATGCCAGCCCGAGCAATTTGGTGAGACTGTCTTAAAATAAAAATTAAGAAGACTGGTGGGATATAGGAAATTTGTCTAACATTGGCCTTGGGATCAATCCTTAGTCACACAAAAAGGGGAAGGGAGGGTTATTCACACACATATATGCATATGTACACAGATATAATCGTATATACACACATACATTTTAAACTATTCTATGAAATATGCACTAATGCAAACATCTCCATTTTATATATGTGGTCACTGCAGGACCAAAGGCTCACACAGCCAAGCCATTTGGCTCTAGAATGAGGCTCTTGATAATCTATAGTACTTCTCTTAAGCCTCATCCAAAGGGGAAAAATGGCAGATTTGAGCTTAAAAGTTAGAGTGTAGCCTCTACCCTAATTCCACAATCACTGTAAAGAGCTGTCCTCATCAGAACAGCTCAAATATAGGTGCGCTCATCATCATCAGAGCAGCAAGACAATCTCAGTGATCGGGCCTGTTGGTTGTTGACTTTTCCTCAGGGAAGAGATGCAAAGGGTCATTAGATTGTCACCTGAGATTCTAGCCTACCCCACTCCCACATTGTACCTAGTTGTTTGTAATTCTGCCCTAACTGTATATGGCTTCTGTTGATCTAAGAAATAGAGTGCTAGAGTATACAGTCAGTTGAGGGTTAACAGAACTCCTTATATAAAGCTATGAGTGAGTCCTCATGTTGGGTGGGACTTCCTGCCAGTGTAGCTATCAGGAGCCACTTCCACTCCTATAAGGAACCTTTCACCATATTCTGTAAGTAAGCCCAGTAAACACATTGGCTCTCCAAGCTGGACTTTGGTGAGATCTGACTTATAGGTAACTGGTGTTCTATGGGGATGGGTAGGAGCTTGTTTACACCTCCCAAGGTAAACCGTTCTCACAACAGTAGTCCAGTACATAACACAACACAACACACTCTCCCCTATACTAGAAAAAT
Organism: Microtus obscurus; assembly: GCA_963919715.1. NCBI lineage: Eukaryota > Metazoa > Chordata > Mammalia > Rodentia > Cricetidae > Microtus > Microtus obscurus. The sequence goes on from CAWTZC010000640.1 coordinate 11,070, forward strand.
GCCCAAGATGCTCCTGGCTCGGATATCTAACTTTCCCTGAGGAAGCCAAAGTAGACTTCATACTTTGGTGACAGAAACTGAGCTCATATTTGAAGTGTCAGGATTTGCCCAAGAAGAAACTCAAGACAAGGGGCAGCGTGGACAAGAAGAGCAGGGAGAATCTAGGTGTGGTGGAGCACACCTGAAATCTCAGCCCTGGGGGGTGGAGACAGGATGATCAGGAGTTCAAAGTCATCCTCACTCACATGTGCTCTAGGACTATCTCAAAAACACAGAATGAAAAGAAGATGGCTAAGGAGGTGTCTCAGTGAGTTAAAGCACTTGCCGCTGAAGCCTGGCCACCTGAATTAGATCTCAGAACACAGGGTGAAGAGAGGACTGACTCCTGAAAGCTGTCCTCTGACCTACAACACACACACACACACACACACTCACACTTACACACTCACACACATATACACACTCACAATGCATGTACACACATTCGCACACATGCTCACATACATGCACACTTACACACACATATACACACTCACACTTACACACACTCACACAAACTTTTTAGATTTATAAAAAGTACGAGAGCTACAAGAAAGGACAACATTCACCGTGGTAAGCCATGTGTTGGCCTGTAATCTAAATTGTAAAGAGAGGAAGAACTAAACACAACAGAGAAAGCAGAACCCTGATCAAGAAATGTGAGCTTTGTCAATGTGTTTTCTTTGAGACAGGATCCCATGTTGCCCAGGCTCTCCTTGAACTTCATATGTAGCTGAGGATGACACTGAATGACTGCTCTTCCTGCCTCCGCCTTTGAGTGCTGAGATGGCAGGTCTGAGTTTAAGTGGTGCTGGAAATCAAGCCCAGGGCTTCATACATGCTAGACACCCTTCCAGCTCAACTACGTCTACACTCTGAGCTTTATCCTCTGGCAAAAGGATTATCAGGGTATGAGTAGACCACAACCTAACTTTATACCAACCCTTAAAAGCATACTTTGGGGTCTAGAACAAATCCCTCCCATTCTCTTCTGTCCCTATGTCTCCTCTTTCTATTATTTGTGTACTGTTGACTGAAGTTTCTGTCCCACCCAGTTTTGCATCATTCCGCCCCAAAGAAACACACAGAGGTCTATATTAATTATAAACGAGTTGGCTTAGTAGCTCAGGCTTCTTATTACCTCTTTCTTATATCTTATATTAGCCCATATTCTTGTCTGTGTTATCCACGTGACTTGGTACCTTTCATCAGCGAGGCATTCTCATCTTGCTTCCTCTGTGTCTGGGTAATGACTGCAGACTGACTCTCTTCCCAGAATTCTCTTGTTCTCATTGCCCTGCCTTTACTTCTTCCTGCCTGGCTACTGGCCAATCAGCATTTTATTAAACAAATACAAGAAACAAATCTTCACAGGGTAAAAACCATTGCCCCACAGCAGTTTACTATTTTATCTACCTATTTACTCATTTATTTTTTGATGGAGGGGGGTCTTGCCCTATAACCAAGTCTAGACCCTAAACTCTTGGGAGTCAAGCAATCCTACTATCTCAACCTCTTAGTACTGTAACTAGAGGCATATGTCACTTTCCCTGCTTTAATTATTTATATTTGTGTGTATCTGTGTCTCTCTGTATGTATTGTGTATCTGTGTATGTGTGCCCCTGTGTGTCTCTCTCTCTGTGAGATATATTCATGTAGGGGAAAATGCATGTACCAGAAATAAACGTGACAGTCAGAGGCCAGCATCAGGAAGTGAGTTCTCTCCTTCCGCTATGTGGGTGTTCAGGTAATTCAACTTTCATGACTGAGTCTTTTGGCAGATTCCCACTTTACCCAATTTAAATGTTTACAGTGTGTAGGGAAAGGAGAAGAGTCTGGACTGTTTCTTCCCCAGCAACTCCCAACCCCATTCAGAGTTTATTAATGATGACACAATGCTATTGAGCAGCAGGAAGTAGTGCAGTGATAATCAAGTTTACCCTGTCCAGATTGATGTGGTTGAATGTGACAGAGGTGGGGGTGTGACAGTGGTCCTATTAGTAACCATCATGGAGTGCTTTATAGTCTACCACACTTTACAGACAGCGGGCTGTTTGATCATCAAAACAAACCAAGGAGGTAGGTATTATCCATTCCACAAACCAACCGGGTATTATCCCTTTCACAGATGTAGGAGACAAAGCGCATAGAGCCATGTGAGTGGCTGGGAAGAATGCTCCTCCCTCCCAGCCCTCCTGTCTATGCCATTTTCCTCTTTAACAGCATCATTTGATCTTAATTTCTGCACACGCATTGGCTAGCAGAAGCATGGAGTCTTGAATCTGCCTTCTCTTGCAAAGCATAGGCGTTGGCCTCTGGCTGCCATGCTTGGCGATACCGCCCTCTAACATGTTTCCGAAATACACTCTGATCCTTTAGTGGCTCGGTGGACCAACTGTGACTCTTGCCATGATGCTTATGACCTTCTGCCTCGCAGCTTCTCTCCTGGTGTGACCAGCCATCCTGGTTTGTCCCCAACTGAAGACCTGAGGACTGTCACTGCTACCGCAGGAGAGTTCTGGGCAAGGCAGGGTGCTTGGTTGTCTCCTAGCTCTCTCTTTAGCACCAGTCCCTTCGGCTCTGACTTCTGGGCAGTTCCGGACCCCAGCAACTGCTGCTCTGCTTGGGCCTCCCTGTCCTTGCTGACACTGTTCCTTCAGCTGGAAGTCTACACCTCTACCTCCCCCAAAGCCACTTTCTATGTTTTCCTCAAAACTCTGGTCTGAAGGGCAGATACTAATTTCTTTAGACCTTTGTTGACTTAAAGATGATCTCCTTTCTGTTTCTATCTCACTACATGTATAAAGACCACTTTCCTAACATTGAACTTTGGAGCTTTTTTTTTTTTCTTTCAAGCGTGTTAGAGGGCTGAATGTGCCTTCTGAGACTCATGCATTAACATACAGCTGAGAAATGGTTTTGGTTTTTTTCCTGTTGAAGATAGTTAGGTTTTCTCTATCAAGGTAGTTAGCTGGCAAGGACTCATACTTTCTGAACCTTCTCCTTCCCCTTTATATCAACTAGCCAATCTAGAGAGATTGTGGAGTGGAGCTCTCGTCGATAGAATGAGACAAAGTCACGACCTATGTCACGGATAAAAGACAGGGCCGTCTTGGCCAAGTGTACTGGTTAGCTCAGTTTGGGTCTTGGCAAATACTTTTTTTACAAAAAGAATTGTCTTGCCAAGTTCCTTTTGCTTTGTTCGTGTGTTGATTTGTGGAATACCGACATTATTTTTTTGCTTGTTTGTAACCCTACTACCAAAGAGGACATGCAATCCTAGCACTTGGGAATTAAAGGCAGAAGAATTGATAGTTTGAGGTCATTTTGGGGGACATAGTAAGTTCAAGGCCAGCCTATCAAGCAAAGTTTTGGTATTAGGAGATGAAATTTTAGGGAGATAACCAGGTCCTTGGGAGGGCAATCCTTATTGCTAGGATTGGCATCTTATAAGAAGAGTCATGAGAGGTGATTTGTTTCCTCTCTACTAAGTAAGGACGCAATGAAAAGATCACTATCTACCAAGCAGAAAGCAGGCTTCAACCAGACAGAAGAGCTGCTAACTACCTGACTCTGACTTCCCAGCCTCCAGAGTCATGAGAAATAAATGTCAGTTGTTTAGGCCACCCAGAAGAGCAACTCTTTAAACTGTGGCTCACAATCCCAAATATGCTTGTGTAATTGAATATGGACTTTGTAAAAAAAAAAAATCTGGCAACAGCAAACACGCAACAAGCAGAAGTTAATTAAAAGCCAAGCACAATAAACTCAAGGTGTCTCTGGCAGTGTGCAGCCATGCTGTCATGCACAGCATCCTGAAGCCTGAGGCTCAAGCACACAACACGGCACCCCGTGCCCTGTGCACGCAGTCACACTACACAACACGGAGCCACTGCTGCCTGAGACACCTTGGCTGAGGTTGAAACTACTGTATGTTGTGAATTGCAGTATGTTTACTGGGCATCTAGGTGTCTGTTCTGAGTAGAAACATAATGATTTACTTATAGAAAACAAAGACTTTTAACATTTTCCTATCATTATTGTTCAGCTTGGTAAGTATCAAATTTGCCTATCTTTGTATTTTGTTGTTTGACTATTTGATGTTTAATACTGAATAAATGGTATATATATATATATATATATATATATATATAAAATAATTGTCTTAAGATAATTATTATTTATTATCAATGAACATTTGATTTGTATATTGAGTTTGCATATCAAATATAGCCATGGTCATAGTAAAATGGAGCAAGCAAACAGGAGTCATGAATTCTTCCTAAGAATTCTCACTGCAGAGAAGAGTTTTCATAAAGGACCCATGGTAGAAGACTCAAGAAATGACCAAGAAGGCTTAGTCTTCCAGGTCTAGGGGTACAGACTTATATGTTTAGGCAGTGCAGAGACAGTCCCAGAAAACACAAAATAATCCCTGCCCTTTGTCTATAAACTCAAGGCAAGGGGAAAAAGTGAAGGTAGAAAATAAATCACCAGGACCTTTGAGATGGCCCATGGGGTGAAAATACTTGCTTTTCAAGCCTGAGTGTCCAAGATCAATCCCAACAGCCACCCTCTGACTTCCGCATGTGCACTGTGGCATGCATGCCTTGGCCTGAGAGCACATGCATGTGTGCACATACATACAATAATAAAAGTTATAAATAAATAGACCAGTGTGGTGGCTCATGCCTACAGTCCCAACACTTTTGAGGCTGAAGCAAAGGATCATACATTGGTGGCTACCCTGAGTTATATAGTTAGACTCAATCTCAGAAAGCAAACAAAGCAAAAGCCACAAATAATAAAATTATATAGACAAATGTACGTCTTTTATTTGGGGACGGTCCTGGAGATTGAATTGACAGATGCTGGGTAAGCTCCCTGTGGAGGCTTGAATGAGCATGGCCCCCATAGGCTAGCTGTGAATACTTGGTCACCAAGGAGTGTAGCTATTTGAAAGGATTATGAGGTGTGGCCTTGTTGAAGGAAGTTTGTCGCTGGGAATGGGCTTTGAAATTTCAAAACGTCTATTCCAAGCCCAGAGCCTTTCTCTCCCTGTTGCCTGTGGGTCTGGATGTAGAACTCTCAGCTACGTCTCCTGCACCATGTCTGCCTGAGTGCCACCATGCTCTTCTTCATGATGAAGATGGACGACATTTCTGTAACTATAAGCAAACCCCAATAAGATGCTTTCTTTTATAAGGGCTGCTTTGGTCATGGTACACAGAAACAGAAATCCTAACTAAGACACACACCAAACTGAGCTACATCCCCACCCCTGTGGAGGGGTTCTGTGGTGTATATACATATATATGTATTTGAAAAGTTTCTGCACCCCCGATAAGCCTCTCCACCAATGCAACAAGCCAAATCAGACCAAGTCAAACAGACTTAGAAAGATCCCAGATTTACTGGATAAAATGCTCCGGATGATTTTCCAGCCCCCAGAGAGGAGATGGGGAAGAGAGACCAAAATAACCGTGTGTCTGTTTTCAGGGGGTGGGGGGACAGTTTAAATACCCTGTGGGAGTGGTCTTGAGCATCTCTGGGGGAGCAGCCATGTTCAGTGGGTTTTCTGAGATGAGGCAGAGTTTGGAGAGAGAAAGATGGGGGAGGGAGATTGAGGTGGGACTTCCACAAGAACAGTATCTATATCTAGAGAGCTAACTTTCATGATATGCTGTCTTCTTCAGTTCTTTGCACTTTATTTTTTTTAGATTTAATTTTACTATTATTACCATGTGTTTATATATGTGTATAGTCAAGCCATGACATTCATGTGTGAAGCATTTATCTAATTATTCTTTATCAGTAAAAACTCAGGAGTCAGACATAGGGGCAAGAACCTGAATGATCAGAAACGCAGTGGAGAAGCGACCAGTGACCTCTTTCTCTCATTCTTCCGTCCAGAAAGCCAGAGACTCTCTCCAAAAGCCCCGCCCTACTGCTTTCTGTGTCTGTCTTTCTGTCCTCAATCCTCCATGACCTCTAAGGTGAATTTTGGTCTGCTAGTAGCCAGCCATGCCCTCTGATTCAAAGCAAATTTTATTGGCTTTTTCTGGAGCACCAGAATGCAATCAAAATATCCCACAACACGTGTGGAGGTCAAAGGGCAATTTACGTGGAGTTGGTTCTCACTCACCTCTACATGGATTCCAGGGAGGTCCCTGTTAGAGTTTCTATTGCTGTGAGCAAACGCCATAACCAAAGGCAACCTGGGAGGGAAAGGGTTTGGCTCATCTTATACTTCCAGGTAACAGTCCATCTTTGAGGGAAGTAGGGGCAGGAACTCAGTGCAGGAACGTGGAGGCCAGAAGTAAGTCAGAAAGCATGGAAGACTGCTGCTTACTGGCTTGCTTCTCATGGTTTGCTCCGCCTGGTTTCTTATACATCCCAGGACCACCTGCAGAGGGGTGGCACCAACCCATAATAGGCTGGGCCTTCCCATATTAATCATCAACCAAGAAAATGTCATAGCCGGGTAGTGGTGATGGCACACCTTTAATCCCAGCACTCGGGAGGCAGAGGCAGGCGGATCTCTGTGAGATTGAGGCCAGCCTGGTCTACAAGAGCTAGTTCCAGGACAGGCTCCAAAGTCACAGAGAAACCCTGTCTTGAAAAAACAAAAGGAAAAAAAAAAAAAGAATGTCATACAGGTCAGTCTGCTGGGGGCTTTTTCTCAATTGAGTTTCCTTCTTCTCAAATGACTTTAGCTCATATCAAGTTGACATAAAACTAGCCAGCACAAGAAATCAAACTTGGGACATCAGGACAGTGTAGCCACATACTGAGCCGTCTCATCAGCCCCTCCATCTTATATTTTGAGATAGGGTCCTGATACAGTTGACTTAGGATAGCGGCGATGGATGCTCAGCAGCTGCAGGAAGATCTGACATCTCTACTTCAGGTGAGAGCACGCACCTTTGGTCTCAAGGACATTATTATAGAATATCACACAAAAGTGGATTCTTGCCAGAGCTGGTTACATAATGAGTTACCTAACCGGCTTGGTTATTGTTTGTTCATGGTTCCGGGGACATCAGGTAGCAGGCATCTTAACTAAGCCATCCCTGATGTCCCCAGCAGCTCCACAATGGTTGTCTACAACTTTACCTGGATCTTTCAGCCTTTGTTCTCTTCAGGGAGGGACCGGAACCTGGAACTTGCAGCCAACCTCAGGTATCCACCTGTCTCTGTTCCCAGTGCTGGGATTCTGTGATGTCAAACTTAAGTCCTCATGATCATGTGATAAACACCTTACTAACTGTGCCACCTCCCCAGGCCCAGGTCCTGTGTGTGTGTGTGTGTGCGCGCGCGCGCGTGTGTGGTGTATTTGTGTGAGTGTGTGCATATGTGTGCGTGGGTGTGTGTTTAGTAGGTTAACCAGGTTGTTCTTGAAATCTTGAACTCACCCTGTATCCCTGACAGACCTTGAGCTTGTGATCCTCCTGCCTCAGCCTCCTGAGTAGCTGGGATGATCCTCCCATACTATCAGGCCAGGCTAACTAGACAAAACATTTTCAGAAAGTTGATGTGGTAGCTGGTCCAACAAGAAAAACACCAAATATGCAAAGACCTCTGTTCAGTGAGAGACAAAGCCAAGGAAGAAGAGCTTCACAAGGACAGAGACCCCAAATATGCCCATTTAAATATGGATCTGCACGTCTTCATTGAAGTCTTCGGGCCCCTCTGTGAGGCTTACTGCTCTTATGGCCCATGCCATGGAGGAAGTCAAGTAATTTCTAGTACTAGCTATAATGGATGATATCTGCCGGGAGCAGTTTCTAGAACTGTCCTACTTGAATGGAGTTCCTGAACCCTCTCGTTGTTGTGGGGTACCAGTGAGAAGACAAGGAGCTGCCCCGCCTCCGCCACCTCTTCCCAGAGGTCATGGTGTTGAACCACCTCAAGGGGCTTTGGTTCGTGGGACCCCAGTGAGAGGCTCCATTACCAGAGGTACCACTGTGACTCAAGCAGTGCCACCCCCACCCACTATGATAGGTGCCCTACAATAAGAGTTCGGACAGCAGGCATCCAAAGAATACCTTTACCTCCAACACCTGCACCAGAAACCTACGAAGACTGTGGGGATGATGAGACACACACAGAACAGAGTGGTGAAGGATATGAAGGCTATTACAGCCAGAGCCAGGGGGAGTCAGAATAGTATGACTGTGGACATGGGGAGCTTCAAGATTCTTATGAAGCTTAAGGACAAGATGACTGGAATGGGACCAGGCCATCACTGAAGGACCCCCAGGTAGGCCAGTGAAGGGATCATACAGAGAGCACCCATATGGATGTTATTAAAAACAAACAGGAGGGGAAAACATCAGTTATGAGCAAAGTTGTTACTGATTTCTTGTATCCCAGGATTCCTGTTGCTTTACCCACAACAGACAAGTAACTAAGTGTTTTTCTTCGTGGTCCCATTCTTTTCCCCACCTTCCTCCATTCTTAACTCTGCATTCTGGCTTCTGTATGTAGTATTTTAAAATGAATTAAAATAGATTTACGATATCAAATCTTAAAAAAAAAAAAGAAAGAAAGAAAAACACCAAATAGTCTGAAGGCTTCCTGTTCTAAGAATACCAGACACCCAGACACCCTCCTCCACTTGTCTGTCTGAATGCACAGGTGTACCTGGCTGCAGTGGACACTGAAGAGCACAGTGAAAAACACTTCCTGAAATAAAATGCTCAAAATAGTCCCACGGTTGCAGAGTAACGCAGGCAGGTAGGTGCTGTATAAACAATTCCCTGGCAGGGTGAGTCTCAGACTTGATCTGGCTGCAGAACCACCTGCAGGGCTTAGTACAGAGATTGCTCAGTCCAAACCAGAGCTCGGGGTGTGGCCTGGAGATTTGCATTTCTCTTACAGTCTCCCAGGTCTGTTGTCGTCTGGAGACAACACTTGGAGCATCAACACTCTGGCACCCACGTCTCGATTTTCCCCACCTCCTAACTTTGCCTGTTTTTTTTTTTTTTGAGATATTCGAGATCAAGGTCCCTACAATTTGAGACTTCCTCTTGATTTGCTCATAACATCCATTAATTTTATTTTGTTTTATTTTTTGTGGTGGGGCAGGGCAGGCAGGTTCTCATGTAGCCCAGGCTAGGAAGTGAGAAGGAACTGTTGATCCTCATGCCTCCAATTCCCAAGGTCAGAAATTACAGACCTCTGTTAGCACACCTGGCTTCCTCCTTTGGAAAGACTCAAAATTGTGCTATGGTGTGTAAGAGAGAGATTGTGCTATGGTGTGTAAGAGAGAGATTGCGCTATGATGTGTAAGAGGGAGGTTGTGCTATGGTGTGTAAGAGGGAGGTTGTGCTATGGTGTGTAAGAGAGAGACAGGGGAAGGTAAAAAACAAAACAAAGCCCTCAGCCTTCACTGTTCCTCCCTTTCCCCTCCCTTCTTCCCTTCTTTCCCTCCCTTTCTTTTTTCTTTCCTTTTGAAAGTCTTTAACACTGTCCTCATTGACTATTTTCTTTTCTGCAGCCTCCTGTTGCCCTTTCCCACGCCATTACATTCTACTGCTCATACAGATGGTTTGTAAATGATCCGGTCTTTGCTGGTCCAGCGTCCTCCTGACCAATAAACTCATCCTCCGTAAGTGTAAGAAAAGCTGGGGGCTTAGAACATGTCACCTCTATTCAGTGGATTTGTTTGGCTTTGTATTGGCATTGCTTTGTCTTCTCTGACTCATCCAGCCTGAACTTGTTTGTTTGTGACAAGGTCTCCCTATATAGTCCTGGTTGGCCTAGAATTCACTGCATAGAACAGGCTGGCCTCAAATTCACAGAGATCTGCCTGCCGCTGCCTCCCAAATTCTGGAATTAAAGATGTGTGTCACCGCACCAAGCCTTTCCTTTTTCATTGCTATGGTACAGGTATGTGCCACCTCGTCCCTCTCTGTCCCCTCCCCCCATTCCAGGGATTGAACCATGGCCTTGCCTATGCTAAATAAGCACTTTATCTCTGAGTTATACCTCAGGCCCTCTTAGGAAATACTTTTTTCTCCTTTAGACAAAGTAAGTAGAAGAAGAACCCTTTTCTACAGCTTCTATAAGAATACAGTGCTTGGTGCCATGGCCGCCGTTTTATCTCAAAGAATAGTTATCTATATGGACACAAGTCAATGCATTTAGGATGTCAAAGCAGAAAGCTGGAAACCACCTAGGTTATATCTTTTGGCCACTTACCAGAACTCCCTATCTTTAGATTTCTTGCTGTGTGAAATAACAAACCCTTATTTATTTTCTTTGAGCTATTGTCTCGAAAATCTTTTTTCCCTATTTTAAGACAAGGTTGTAGGAATCAGTCCTCAAACTTTAGTGTTCATGTCAGCTCCACTCTGGGACGGGCATGGCGATGTGCATCTGGAGGCCCAGTACTCAGGACCCTTAGGCGGGAGTGGGGGTGGGACGTCACTTGAGTCCAGGAGTTTGAGACCAGCCTGGGCAGCAAACATAAGCCCTCTGTGTTCGTTCCTATTGTTCTACCTGAAATGAAAAAACTTGAAGGAGGGAGGAGTTCTTTTGGGTCCCAATTTGAGGGGAGCGCGTCCATCGTGGAGGGGAAAGAACGGGAGCACGCACAGAAGGCAGCTGGCTATGTTGAGTAGTAGGAGAGCAGACAAGATATAGAGTTGGGCTGTCCATCCTCAGGGCTCCGCCCCACCCAGGGACACGTCTTCCGTCAAGGCTCCACCTCCCAAAGATTCCACAATTGTCCAAAACGGTGCCAGCAGTTGGGGAGCACATGTTCAAACACAGAAGCTTATGGGGGTACACTTCATATTCACACAGCCCCTCTGTCTCAGAAAAATGAAAGCAAACCAAACAAGTGAACCTTTTGTCCTGGAGCCTGAGAGTCTACATTACATGTCTTTCAGTCTCCGAAGCGATGCCCACATGGCTGAGCTAAAGACCACACTGTCTATGGTACGAGTCTAGGTTATTTTCACCAGCCATTCTGTGACGCATGCGTCCTGTCTGATAGCATCCCTCTAGCTTACACGCCTTACTAAATATGAAATAAATAAATTATTAAATACCTTCTTGTTTCTCCAGATCCATTTTTACTTAAAAAAAAAAAAGGCTGGTGGCATGGTTCACTGGGTAAAGGTGCTTGCCAACAAGCCTGAAGACCTGTGTTCAAATTCCCGGAGCTCACATGGTAGGAGAGAGCTGTCTCCTGCAATTGTCCTCTGACAGCCACATGTTTGTTATTGTACATACTCTAGCATACACACAAAGAAATAAATGTAAAAAAAAAAATGTTTTTTTAAAGAATAAAGCTCAAAGTTTGATGTTAATAAAGAGAAAAGAGGAGATTCTTCGTTTTTGAATTTATTCTATGTGTATGAATGTTTGCCTACACATAAGTCTGTGTACAACACCATCACTGCCTAAGAAGGCTGGAAGAGTGTGTTCGTTCCTCTGAAACTGGAGTTACAGATGGTGAGCTGCCATGTGGGTGCTGGGAATTGAACCTGGGTCCCCTGACAGGGCTGTTTATGTTCTTAACCTTGGAGCCATCTCTCCTGCCCCACCCTTGCCCTTCTCTTAAGTCTCTGTGGAGATGGCTCAGTGGGTAAAGGTGCTTCCAGCCAAGCCTGCAGCCCGAGTTCTAACTCGAGAAAACCCACATGGTGGAAAAGGAAAAGCAGCCCTGCAAGTTGTCCTCTGACATCCACACGTGTTCCCTCAAATGAGTAGAAAACATTAGAAAGAAAGAAAAAGGGTCCCAGAGAGATGGCTTAGCGCTGAGTGCTTGTTGCTGGACTGTGATGACACAGGCCTCTAATCCCAGCACTCAGGGGGCAGAGGCGGGTGAATCACTGAATTTGAGGCTAGCCCGGGCTATGCAGAGAAACCCTGCCTCAAAAAACAAAGGCAAAATAAAATAAACTAGTGCTTGCTGCCGTTGCAGAGGAATCAAAGTTCTGTTCCCACTAGCCAGGCCAGGTGGCTCAAAACTGCCTGTCACTCCAGCTCCAGTGGATCAGACACCCCAGGCACCTGCACATCCCACACACAGCTGAAAAAAAATACTTGTAATTAAAAACAAAGTTGTTCTGCTCTTTCAGAGAACCTGAATGCAATTCCCAGCACCTACGTGGTGGTTCATTACAGACAGAACTCCAGCTCCTGGGGATCTGATGCCCTCTTCTGGCCTCTTTAGGCACCACACACACACACACACACACACACACACACACGGTACACAGACATATGTGCAGACAAATGCCCATGTACATAAAACAAAATAAAAAATAAAATAAACGAAACACTTTAAAAGAAAGAGAAAAAGATGAAGGGTGGTGGAGGCCCACAGTTTTTAATCCTAGCACCCAGGAGGCAGAGGCAGGTGGATTTCTGTGAGGTCAATGCCAGCCTGGTCTACAGGGAGTGAGTTCTAGGACAGCCATGGCAACACAGAAAAACCCTGTCTTGAGGAAAAACACACACACACACAGAAAAAAGAAAAAGAGAGAGAACTTTTATCATTACGGCCTGATCGTAAGCTATACAGAGCTGGTGGCGCCTGTGAAAAACCTTGATTTTTTTTTTCTTCTTGCTTAAGCAGACTTCTGAAAAGTATTTCTATTCCAAGTTTCATACAGAGAAACCTAATTTATCCTAGCTACCCCCACCCCTCCCCATGGAATTAAAAATAGCATACATGGATGTTCTTCGTGCCAATTTCCCTTAGGACGTCTGCAGATGTTAACACACACTTCAAAGTCCAAAAAGGAACCTGATTTTCATGGAGGAGTGGGTGGGGAATAGAAGTCCCTTGATCCCGGTAACAATGCGGTTGGATATCACTGTGGTTTCCTCTACTGAGAATTTCTTTGCTAATGAAGAATGTGAGTCTTTTATTTTAGTGAAAACTGGAAATTTCCAGTAAACTAAGAGGCCTTAATTCCTTTGCTATCAAAATGTATGCTTCCCTAAACTCAGGGCCTTTTAGCGAGATGTGGTTGCCACAAGAGAAAGACGGCCAGTCTGGAGATGGCACAGTGATTAAGGCAGATCCTCGTCTTTCAGAGGACTTGACTCGGGTCCCAGGATGCACAGCAGGGGTTCACAACTGCCTGTAACTCGTTATCCACGGGCACCCACATCCTTATAACACACACACACACACACACACTACAACACACAAACAAAAAAATAGTACATCATCCTTTTTAAAAAAGTATGTAAATAAGTAAAACATTCATGGAAAGGGGAAATCCCATCCATTGAGAGCTGGGGTAAGGATTTCAGGCGGGAAGTTCATTTATTGCTTTGTTAAAAATGCTAATTGAAGCAAGTGTGCAAGCTGTAATCACAGTTACTTAGGAGGCTGAAGTAGAAAGACTGTGCTGCCACACTTGGTTCAATTTGCACTTGGGACATGGAGAGAGGAGAATCAGGAGCTTAAACTCATCCTTGGCTATATGGCAGTTTCTAAGCCAGCCTGGGCTACATGCAAACCTGTTTCAAGCAAAACAAAAACGTATTTTTTTTTTTTTAAGGAGGGTTCAGGATATGGTTCAATGCTTGCCTAGAATGTGTGAAGTCCTAGGTTCAATTGCTAGTCTTGTCATTTAAACAATGCTAATGGAGCCAGGTGTGGAGAAACGCACCTGTAATCACAGCGCTGGGGAAGCAAACACAGGAAGAAGCCATGGTCATGGCCAATGTCTACACAGGCAGATCCTGCCTAAAACAGTAACAAAAGAAATAGACCAACACCAAATTCAACACTGCTCTACGAATCCTAAAACATCAGGTGTGTGGGCTGACGAGATGGTTTCCGCACTAAAGGTACTGTCCTTGCCACCAAGACTGACAACCTATGTTTGATCTGGGGACCCACACAATGGGAGGAAAGACCTAACTCTGGGTTCCATCTCCATAAGGGTAAAAAGCAATAACAAAAACCATGAGTGACTGAATAGGGGTGGTGGGGAGTTTCACTGCTACTCATTGACCTGAAGGATTGAAGGGTTACTAAAACCTTACACCCCCAAGCAGGAGGGGTGTAGGGTCAGCCACTGGAGGAAGACTGCCAAGCCACAGAAGCCAAACCCAGTAGAAGCCAGGAGAATAATCAGCGGGCTCACATTCTCTCTCTGCTCTCACTGGCAAGTCCTGTGAGCTGAGCTGAACAAGAAGCCAGAGGGGAAAGGAAGTCATCCGTGCAGCCCGTAAAGGGCAGCTCATGGGGCACGGAGTCCAGAGGAAAAGAAAGTGCACCCGAGGGGCAGCGTGACAACCGTCTGGCACACTCGTGACCTGGCACACTCGTGACCTGGCACACTCGTGACCTGGCACTCCTCCAGGTTACTTCACTCTAGAAACACTTCCACCCATGAACCCTAACACAGGCATGGACTATCCTGCAGATAGCAGAGTTTTGCTTTAATTTGTCTGTTGAATGAGGAGCGGCCGGCTGTGACCCTGTACCTGGCCCCCCGCATGGCCCAGCTCAAGCCCCGAAACAACAACACACAAACCGTATTCATTCAATCACTGCCTGGCCCATTAGTTCCAGCCTCCCATTGGCTAGCTCTTGCTCCTGGACTAGCCCATTTCTGATAATCTGTGTAGCACCCCAAGGTGTGCTTACCAGGGAGATTCTAGCCTGTGTCTGTCTGGAATGTGGGCATCATGGCGGCTCCTTCTGACTCAGCTTCTCTTTCCCAGAATCCTCTTCTGTCTACTCCACCCACCTAAGGGTTGGCCTATCAATGGGCTCAGGCAGTTTCTTTATTTTAACCAATGAAATCAACAGATAAGATACAAGACCCACCTCCATCATTTCCCCTTTTTCTGTTTAAACAAAAAAGAAAGGCTTTAACTTTAACATAGTAAAATTACATATAACAAAACAGTTATCAAATAAGAATTACAGTTACAATATTTATATCTATTTTATCTTTTATCATAACGAAGGAAAACTATAACTATCTATTCATTCTTCAACTCCATCAAAGACTCCAGAAGGATATAAAACTACCTAAGTATATAAGAAATCAAATGCTCTAGAAATGACAGAGACATCTCGCTGCCTGGACAGTCACCCAAAGTTCTTTTGTACCGTTGGGGCATCCATCTTCAGCCTTCAGGCCCACAGTATCCAGCAGACATTTCCATGAAGCAGGAAATTTTAAAGACAGTTCAGTCACTTTCTGCTGTGTCCTACAGAATGTCTGTAGACTCCTTCATGAGTCAGGAACCCCGAAAGATCATCTCACCTTTAGGCAAGTTCAGCAGTCCTCTCTCTGCGGGTTCTTTGTGTCCAGTTTATGCAATAGTCCAGGCAAGAACAGTCTCTTGCCCAATGGCTGGCTATCAAACTCCATAAGGATCCTCTTCGATGCCCATCTTCCTCTCGAAGTAGATTGGTGCTGCCAGGAGCAGACGTGTCTCATTGTCATGAAAAGCCCTAAATTATTAAAACATTAAATGCCATATTCTGCAGTCCTTGAAAGATATGAAGAATGCCTATCTAATTGAAATATATCTCCATATATCTAGAAAATCTAACATGACTACAAGCTTGACTATTATTTACGATTATTTAACAACAACCTATATTTCCTAATTATACATTACATTTTAAAAATGAACTACACAATCATAATACCTTAATCAAGATCAGAAATACATATACATATAACAAAATTGACTTTAAAATCCACACCAATGCAAATTATTTATATCTATATCATATCCCCCTTTAAATGTAAAAGAACATATATAATCAATGTTTTGGGAACATGGGCGCAGCTTTTTCTCTCTAAAACTGCTTCCTGCTGAATGGGGGGCGTCGTTAATTAGGTCTTTCATGGTATAACCTGTGTGCCAGGGTCATCTCAGTTGGCAGTTGAGTGAAGTAATTTTTTGAGGGTGATCACAGCAACCTTTCAGGAGGGCGTGGTCTATCATACCAAATCGGAATAGAAGAAATCCACAGGGTCTCATCCTCTGTGAAAACAAAAGAAGACCCTCTCCGAAGCATCATACCCTTAGACCCAAATTTTGAAGTCATACCCTCATGATATCCATTCTGGTTCCATTTGGCAGCCCATATAATGAAATGTCTTTCTGTACTTAGCTCCTTCACAGTCAAAAATTTTAAAGAAAACACAATGTACATAATCCAGACTCTTTGTGGATTTTCCATTTTTACGGTGGCTTATTTTTCTTTATTTTTTTTTAATCTCTTAACCATCTGTACTCTGTCTCTTTAAAGACTTTACCTTTTTATTTTTAAAGGCATTAACATTATTCTCTCTATATACATATATATATATATATATATATATATATATATTTTCTCAAGCCCACATACATTTATCCAACATTGTGACTCATTTAGTGGTCTGTCTGAATTTGTTTTATTGTGAATCTGTAATTTTTTTACTATCCAGGAGCATTTCTTAAAATGTTAAGCATTTCTTAAAAACTTAAGTTGCACCATGTAGGGGTAATACGGTACTGCCTGTGTCCTGTAAAGTCTAAACCTAAGTGCGCTGTTATCACAGTAATTACGGTAGTTCCTGCCTGAAACCAGCACAGTTCATCATGGCGGAGCTGAGCCGCTCCTGCCTCAGAGCCATTTGGTGCCCCTGAGCTGAGCACAATTCCAGGCACACAGCAGTCCACATTGCCATCAAGCAAGCCATAGCACTTTATTACAAATGCTCCATTCAAAAGCTCTGTCTCCCACAGGAGCCAGACAGAAATCGTAATGGCGGCACAGCCCAGAAAGCCGGCATTTTAAAACAGCCAGTTTTTTCCTGTTGCTGAGTCAGGATAATTTCTTTGCAGTACGCAACCCAGAAACAGCAAAAAGCTGTCTTAAATTCTCTTTCTGTCCTTTTTAAGCCCTCTCAGGTTTTACGTGGAGTTCATTAGCACGTTGGCACGCCAATCTGTTGAATGAGGAGCGGCCGGCTGTGACCCTGTACCTGGCCGCCCGCATGGCCCAGCTCAAGCCCCGAAACAACAACACACAAACCGTATTCATTCAATCACTGCCTGGCCCATTAGTTCCAGCCTCCCATTGGCTAGCTCTTGCTCCTGGACTAGCCCATTTCTGATAATCTGTGTAGCACCCCAAGGTGTGCTTACCGGGGAGATTCTAGCCTGTGTCTGTCTGGAATGTGGGTATCATGGCGGCTCCTTCTGACTCAGCTTCTCTTTCCCAGAATCCTCTTCTGTCTACTCCACCCACCTAAGGGTTGGCCTATCAATGGGCTCAGGCAGTTTCTTTATTTTAACCAATGAAATCAACAGATAAGATACAAGACCCACCTCCATC
>CAWTZC010000641.1:0-227539 GCA_963919715.1 Microtus obscurus
CCGCTCAGAGATGCAGATGCTCCTGTCTAGCAGGCGGACAGGATGGCCCAGCTCTCTGAGGCATGCTACTCAATGAAGCTCCGACCAACCCAAGATGGACATAGGCTAGAATCTCCCCGGTAAGCGCACCTTGGGGTGCTAACACAGAATATTAGAAATGGATTAGACCAGGTCGGAGAGTTAGCCAGTAAGAGGCTAGAGCTAGTGGGCCAAGCAGTGTTTAAATGAATACAGTTTGTGTGTTGTTATTTCGGGGATAAGCTAGCCAGGCGATTGGGGTGTTGGGGATGCAAAAACCCCGGTGCCTCAATTTCAAGAACAGCTAATATCAAATTAAATGGAATTAAGCTCAAAGAAATTCCACTAAAATCAGGAACAAGACAAAGCTTGTTCATTCTCTCCATACATCTTCAACATAGTTCTTGAAGTTCTAGCAATAACAGTAAGACAACATAAGGAGATCAAGAGGATTCGAATAGGAAAGTAAGAAGTCAAACTTTCATTATTTACAGATGATATGATAGTGTCCATTAGTGACCCCAAAAACTCTACCAAAGAACTCCAACAGCTGATAAATAACTTCAGTGATGTGGCAGGTTACAAGATCAACTCAAAAAAATCAGTAGCCCTCTGATACACAAAGGATAGAGAAGCAGAGAGGAAATTCAGAGAAACTTCACCTTTTATGATAGCCACAAATAGCATGAAGTATCTTGGGGTGACTCTAACCAAGGAAGTGAAAGATCTATTTGACAAGAACTTTAAGTCTTTGAAGAAAGAAATTGAAGAGGATACCAGAAAATGGAAGGATCTCCCATGTTTTAGGATGGGTAGGATCAACATAGTACAAATGGCAATTTTATTAAAGGCAATCTATAAATTCAACACAATCTTCATTAAAATCCCAACAAAATACTTCACAGACCTTGAGAGAACAATAATCAACTTAATATGGAAAAACAAAAAAACCCAGGATAGCCAAAACAGTCTTATATAATAAAGGAACTTCTGGAGGAATTCCCATCTCTAACTTCAAACTCTATTATAGAGCTACAGTATTGAAAACAGCTTGGTATTGGCATAAAAACAGAGAATTCGACCAATGGAAATGAATAGAAGACCCAGATATTAACCCACAAACCTATGAACACCTTATTTTCGACAAAGAGGCTAAAAGTATACAATGGAAGAAAGAAAGCATCTGCAACAAATGGTGCTCTCCTAACTGGATGTCAACATGTAGAAGAATGAAAATAGATCCATATCTATCACCATGCACAAAACTCAAATCCAAATGGATTAAAGACCTCAATATTAATCTGAACACACTGAGTCTGATAGAAGAGAAAGTGGGACATAGTCTACAACACATGTGCAAAGGAGACCACTTCCTATGTATAACCTCAGTAGCACAGCCAATACGCGCAACAATGAATAAATGGGACCTCCTAAAATGGAGAAGCTTCTGTAAAACAAAGGACATTGTTAGAAATTAGTATGGCCACACCTGCTTGTTTCTTAGGTCCATTTGCTTGATAAGCCTTTTCCCATCCCATTACTCTGAGTAGGTACCCGTCTTTGTGGTTGAGGTGTGTTTCTTGAAAACAGCAGAATGATGGATCTTGTTTTCGTATTCAATCTCTTAGCCTGTGCCTTTATATAGGTGAGTTGAGCCCATTAATATTAAAGACCTCAATAACAATTCAACCACACTGAACAGGATAGGAGAGAAAATTGGAAGTATCCTTCAAAGCATGGGCACAGAAGACCACTTCCTAAATATAACCCAAATAGAAAAGACACTGAGAGAATCAATAAATAATGGGACCTCCTGAAACTGGGAAGCTTATGCAAAGCAAAGGACACAGTCAAGAAGTCCAAAAGGCAGCATACTGAATGGCAAAAGATTATCACCAACCACACATTATACAGAGGACTGATATTACACCTGTCAGAATGGCTATGATATAAAAAACCAATGATAGCTTATACTTGAGAGGATGTTGAGAAAGGGGAACACTCATCCATTGATGGTGAAAATGCAAACTTCTTCAAACACTTTGGAAATCATTATGGTGGTTTCTCATAAAATTGGGAATCAACCTATCTCAGGATCACGCAATACTACTCTTGGGCATATATACAAAAGATGCTCAATCATACTACAAAGACATTTATTTGTTCCATTATATAAATAGTAGCATTATCTGTAATAACCAGAATCTCATAACAACCTAGATGTCCCTCAACTGAAGAATGGATAAAGAAAGTGTAACACATTTCCACTTTAGAGTACTACTCAGCAGTAAAAATCAATGACAACTTGAATTTTGCATACAAATGAATGTAACTAGAAGACACCATCATGAGTGAGGTAACACAGACCCAAAAAGACAAATATACATTGGTATGTACTTACTCATAAATAGATACTAGTTATAAACAAAGGACATTGTGCCTATAGTTCATGATATTAGAGAAACTTATTAATAAGTGAAACCTAATACAAACATATGTAGATCCATAATAGATAAGATTACCTGACAAAATTGGCAGCTTGGAGTTTGGGGGAGAAGGAGGGTGGAAGAGAAAGAGGATGAGAGAAAAAGAGGAGTGAGGAGAACTTGAGGGAATTGGATAGTTGAGATGGAGGATGGACAGAAATATGGGCAAGGATTGAGATATTTTGATTGAGGGAGCCCTTATGGATCTCGAAAGAAACATGATTCTATAGAAATTCCCAGGAATGCACAAGGATGACCCCAGCTAAGACCCTAAGCAATAGAGAAGATGGTGCCTGAACTGGCCTTTGCCCTGTAGTTAGACTGATGAATATATTAAATTTGCCTGTAGAATCTTCATACAGCAATGGATGGATACAGAGGCAGAGACCACCATCAGAACACTGGACTGAGCTTTCAAGGTCCAGTTGAAGAGTGGAAGGAGTGAGAATATAAATAAGGAGGTCAAGACCATGATGGATACACACACTGAAGCAGTCTACCTGAGCTAATGGGATCTCATAAACTCTAGCCAGACTGGGAAGAAACAAACATAGGTAGAAGTAGTCCCTCTGAGTGTAGTTGACAGTTGCATGGCTGGAGCAGACTTAGGGACCACTGGCAATGGAACCAGGATTTACTCCACTTCCTGTACTGGATTTGGGGAACTTATTGTCTTTGGATGGATACTTTTCTCAGCCTAGATATATTAATTAGAGACTTGGACATTCTGCAAAACAATGTGCCTTAGCCGCTCTATAAAGTGAATGAGGGATGTGGTGAGGGAGCAAGTGAAGAGAGTGGGAGGTAGGGAGCAAGTGGGAACTTGGACTGGAATGTACAGTGAAGAAACAGTTAGTTTGTTTTATTTTAAAAACTAAATAAAACAAATAAAAATACATGTTTTGTCTAGGTGTATATCAGTGTACCATGCTTATGTCTTTAGCTAGCAAAGTCTAGAAGAGCCCTGGGAATAAGTTAGGCAGTTGTGGTTTGACATGTGGGTGCTGGAACTAAGCACTGGTCTGTAGGAGCAGTGAGTGCTCTTCACCATTTTATAACTACAGTATGTATGCTAATATAATCCTGTAATCATTAAAATGATTATACTATTCATCATTTTGCTCCATTTTTTTCTTCAACATATTGTATGGACCTTAACAATCATGAAATTCCTCAAAAAACCGGCTGATTAAAGGCCATCTGTGGATTCCTTTCTATTCTTGTGGATGGATTACCTAAATACAGGTACACAAACCCCAGCTGAGACACCTAAGTAGTTTTGAATCCTACAGTTCCTGTCTTTGTTCCTTTCTTAATGCCCAGCTTTTCTGGTTGAGTGAAAGTCCAGCTTTGAAGATGCACTGAAGAAGCAGTGCAGTAGGAAGCTCAGGCCTCACCACACCACAGAGCAATAGAAAACACTATCCTGAGTGAGATAACACGAAACCAAAAAGATGAATATGAACCTTCATACAGCAATGGTGGTGAAAGAGACAGACCCACATCAGAGCAAGTGATGGAGCTCCCAAGGTCCAGATGAACTGCAGAAGAAGGGAGAAGATAAGCAAGGAAGTCAGGACCAAGAGGGGTTGGTGCACCCACTGAGACAGTGTAACTGATCTAATGGGAGCTCAACCAGGCCAGCTGGACTGGGACTGAATAAGCATGTAATCAAACTGAAATCTCTGGATGTGACTGACAATAGGGGCTGACTGAGAAGTCAATGATAATGGCACTCGGATTTTTCTCAACTGCATGCACTGGCTTTTTGAGATCGTAGTCTGTTTGGACGCACACACTCCTAGGCCTAGATGAAAAGGGGAGGTCCTTGGACTTCCCACAAGGCAGGGTACCCTGCTCTCTCTTAGTACTGGAGAGGGATGGGAACAAGGATGGGGGAAGCAGGAGGGAAATAGTAGGAGGGGATGAGGTGGAAATTTTGAAAGATATTATTTATAAAGCAATAAAAATTAAAAATTAAAAAAGAAAAATTGGTGACTGCACAGTAGAAAGTCATGACCCTTTGGCATGCGAACCTGTTAGAAAACCAAAGTACATCATTTTCCCTTTTTAAGTGTCAAAGACAAGCCTCCTGACAAAGCATCATATGACTGGGCACACAAAGGGGATTCCCGCATCACCTCCTCTTTTCATTTAAATAAAAAAGAAGGTTTTAACTTTAACATAGTAAAAAATACATATAACAAAACAGGTATCAAGTAAGAATTATAGTTATAATATTTATATATATTTTATCTTTTATCATACAAAGGAAATCTATAATTATAAATTGTTCAACTCAATCAAAAACTCCAGAAAGATATAATATTACCTAAGTAGACAGGAAGTACATTGTAAGCAACTTGAAAACTCTAGAATTGACAGATATATCTCACTGCCTGCACAGTCACCCAAAGTTCTTCTGTACCATTTGGGCATCCAATCTTCAGTCCATAGGCCCATAGTATCCAGCAGACTTTCCCATGAAGCAGGAAATTTCAAAGACAGTTCCATCTATACTTGCACTTTGTCCAACACATTTTTATGTGTCCTGCAGAATGTCTAGAAGACTCTTTCATGACGCTGGAACCATGAAATATCATCTTTCCTTTAGGCAAGTTCAGCAGTCATTTCTCGGTGGATTCTCCATGTCCAGTTCATCTAATCATCTCCATAAGGACTCTCTTCAATGCCCATCTTCCTCTTGAAGCAGATTGTTGCTGCCAGGAACAGATGTGTCTGATTCTCATGAAAAATACTATATTCTTAAACATATTAAATGCCATATTCTGGAGGTCCCTGAAAGATGTGTAGAATAGCTATCTGAAATATATCTTTGTATATCTAGAAAATCTAACTCGCATGACTATAATTTTGACTACTATAAATGGCTCTCTATTAACCTATATTTCTTAATTATACCTTACATTTTTAAATGAGCTATACAAACACAATACCTTAATCAAAAACAGAAGTATAAATACACACAACATAAGAAAATTGACCTTATATTTGTATCAATAAACCAAGATCCATACCAATGCAAATCTCTATAGCATATCCACCTTTAAACGTAAAGAAACAATTGTAAGCAATATTTGAGAATAGCAATAGGCTATATGTTTTAGGAGTCTCTTGGACATGGTATGAATTTTTTCCATTTGGATTTAACTCTTATGTCATTGATAAGCAAGCTACAGAGGTTAGGAATAGAATAGCAGATTGGAGAAAATGGATGCATTTCCTTACGAAGGGTATATAGAACAGATGATCCTGGCTGGCTGGATGGCTAGCTGGCTGGCTGGCTGCTTGTCTGTAGAAGCAGCTGTGGTCTGTGTTCCTGCCACTTGGCTCCTGGCTGCCTGGCTAGCTTATGCCCTGAAATAACAACACACAAACTGTATTAACATAAACACTGCTTGGCCCATTTCTATTAATGTGTGTAGCACCATGAGGTGGTGACTTACCAGGGAGATTCCAGCCTATGTTCTTTTTGGGTCGGAGCTTCATCCCGTCTGCCCTGGAGAGGAGAGGCATGGCGTCTGAGCTTACTTCCTCTTCCTTGCAGCATTCTGTTCTGTTTACTTCACCCACCTATGTTCTAACCTATCAGAAAAAGCAGTTTCTTTATTAATTAACCAATGAAAGCAACGGATATATGACATTCCCACATTATTTCCCCTTTTTCTCTTTAAACAAAAAAGAGAAGGCTTTAAATTTAACATAGCAAAATTACATATAACAAAACAGTTATCAAGTAAGAATTAGAGTTTCAATATTTATATCTGCTTTATCTTTTACCATAACAAAGGAAAACAACTATATCTATAACTAACCATTTTTCAACTCCATCAAAGACTCCAGAAGGATATAATATTACCTAAGTAAACAAGAAATAAGCAACTTCCAAACTCTAGAAATGATAGAGACATATTGCTGCCTGAACAGTCACCCAAAATTCTTCTGTACTGTTGGGGCATCCATCTTCGGCCTACAGTCCCATAGTATCCAACATACTTTTTCCATGAAGCAGGAAATTTCAAAAGATGTTTAGTCACTATCTGCTGTATCTTGCAGAATATCTCGCAGACACTTTCATGAATCAGGAACCCCAAAAAATCATCTCACCTTTAGGCAAGTTCAGCAGTCCTCTCTCTGCTGAGGTTTACCTGTGTCCAGTTTATGCAATAGTCCAGGAAAGAGCAGTTTCTTGTCCAAATGGCTGGCAAACTCGATAAGGAGATTCTTCGATGCCCAACTTCCTTTTGAAGTAGATTGTTGCGGCCAGGAGCAGACGTGTCTCATTGTCATGAAAAGCCCTAAGTTATTAAAACATTTAAAATGCCATATTCTATACTCTTTGAAAGATATGAAGAATGCCTATCTGAAATATATCTATGTACATCTAGAGAATCTAACATGACTACAAACTTGACTATTATAGATGATTATCTATTAACAACCTATATACAATACATTTTTACATGAACTACAGAATCACAATACCTTAATCAATATCAGAAATACATATACATATTACAAAATTGACCTTAAAATCCATACAAATGCAAAATATTCATATCTATATCATATCCCTCTTTAAATGTAAAATAACATTCATAAACAATATTTGGGAACATGGGCACAGTTTTTTTTCTCCAAACTGCTTCCTACTCTATGGGGGCACTGTTCTTCAGGTCTTTCATGGTATAAGCTGTTGGGTGAAGTAATTTTCTGAAGGTGTTCATGGTGATCTTAGGAGGGCATGGTCTATCATATCATATTAAGTTAGAAGCAATCCACAGGGTTTCATTTTCTGTGAATACAAAAGAAGAATCTCTTTTCCAAAGTATCATATCCTTAGATCCAAATTCTGGAGTCAAGGTATTTTCAAAATATCTATCTTTGATTAGTTCAGCAGCATTTATAAACAAATTTCTTTTAGCATCTGTTGCTCCTTCCTCAGCATTCAACCAATTCAAAGAGAGCATAACAGCATATAGTATCAAGATTCTCATTGTATTTTCCATCTTTTTGCAGCTTTATTTTAACCTCCGTTTCATTTATATTTACTTTTATTTTTGAGACAGGTTCTCTGTATATCTTTGTCCTGGAATAACTCTGTAGAACAGGCTGTCCTTGAACTCTCAAAGATCCATCTGTCTCTGCCTCCCAGGCATTGGGATTAAAGGCATGTGCTACCACACCTTGAAGTCACAGAGGTCTATCTCCCTCTGTCTCCCAACTGTTGGGATTAAAGTTGTGTACTACCAAACCCAATTACTCTCTTTCTTTCTTTCTTTTTTAACTTTAAGAACTTTAACTTTTAGCCTGCATATATTTTTAACAATGTAAACAATAAGACATTTTCTTTGACTTTGAATCTTTCTTTTACTGTATATGTCTCTTTTTTGAACACAAGAGTCTTTAATTTACCAAGCAATATCAGTAGGACTAAAGCCGTGCATGTGCCAGCTAGATCCTTAGCTTTTTGTGATTCCAGCCTTGTGGCTGAGGTACTGGCCAGAGCCCTCTTCATTTCCACAACTCTACAGTGTTTCAAAGTCTCTGCCAGCAAGCAAGATGCAACAGTGTCTCCACAGACAACACTCAAGTACTCTCTCTGTAGCCAGCCCTCCTGCCTCAAACAGTCAGAGTTTGCACTGGCAGGACAGCCCAGAAAGCCGGCATATTAAAACAGCACAATTTTTTTCCTGCTATGGCTGAAAACAAACAAGCATGTAGTCAGCTTTTATCAACATCATTTAAGTGTTTTGTAGCAGAACCTCTTAAGAGCTGCAGGGTTTTGCAGTTCAAGCTGAGTCAGGAAGCCTAACTTAGATGAGAGCGCTTGCTTGCCTCTAGCAAGCAGAGCAGACCCAAGAAATTGTTGTGACCAAGAAAATATGCTTTACTCTATTCTTTCCCAAGCTTTCTCAGCCTTTATGTGTAGTTCAGACTTCCACGTCTGGCCTCCATCTGTAGAAGGAGCTGTGGGCTGCTTTCCTGCCGCGGGGCTCCTGGCCGCCTGGCTAGCTTATGCCCCAAAATAACAACACACAAACTGTATTCAAATAAACACTGCTTGGCCCATTTCTACTAATGTGTGTAGCATCATGAGGTGGTGACTTACCAGGGAGATTCTAGCATAGTCCTTCTTGGATCGGAGTTTCATCGTGTCTGCTATGGAGAGGAGAGGCACAACATCTGAGCTCACTTCCTCTTCCTCCCAGCATTGTGTTCTGTTTACTCCATGCACCTATGTACTAACCTATCAGGCCAAGCAGTGTTTATTCTTTATTAATTAACCAATGAATGCAACGGATATATGAAACTTCAACATCAGCTGGCTGGATGACTGGCTGGCTGGCTGAATGGATGGCTAGATGGCTAAAAGGATGGTTGGATGGATGGATGGATGGATGGATGGGGGAGTTGGAATGGAAAAACAGAATGGAGATAGGGAAGAGAGAGTGGGGAAAGAAAGGGAATATGGAGGGAGACAACTAAAACTAAGGAACCCTTGAGGGGTTGTATGGGAATATAATACAGTAAAAACTTAAATATGTTTCTGAACATGAACTAAATTAAATAACCAAATAACAGAGGGGACGGAGTCACAAATGAACATAACTATTGGACAAATGTAGATTCTGGTACCAGGAATGGGTTACATTTAATTGAGTTGTTGAACAAATGGGTGTTAAAAGAGATTTCCTACCTGCCACGTTCTAATGCCATTTAATCACAAAAAAAAAAAAATAGGTCTATGTGAATTATAAACTGATTGGGCTAACATCTCAGACTTCTTATTAACTCTTATAACTTATCATAGCACATAATTCTTGTCTTTGTTAGCCACGTGGCTTGGTACGTTTTTCAGCGAAGCAGTCACATCTTGTCTGTTTTGTGTCTGGATTCATCTGTGTCTTGGTGATGACTGCACACTGCCTCTTTTCTCTTCCCAGAATTTTTCTGTTTTCCTTGTCCTGCTTCTACTCCCTGCCTGGGCACCTTGCCTCTCTTCCTGCCTTGTTATTGGACAATCAGCATTTTATTTAAAAAGTACAAGAAACAAATGGTTACCGAGTAAACCTATTGGTCCACAGCAAATGTGCCCCATGGAAACCCCACAAAACCCAGGATATCACCAATGATATTTATTGATTGCTCTCCACAAAATGGTGGTTAGGCCTTTTTGCTGAAGATAATCCCTACACAAATCATTTAACAGACAAAATTTGACCTGGTGCATATCTACAACCTTCACCACTATGATTTAGTGTTTACCATTCTGAAGGATGCTCTGCACACCAACCAAGCTACAAACACTTCAAGATACAGTGGCCTGCCTGCATCTAAGATATGCTGCTCTAATAGTGGCACAAAGCTTGTATATATAAACAAGCAATATCTGATTTGGTTTAAAGCATGTCTTCCAATAGATGAAGTCCATACCTGATACTGCTTGAGTAGATAAAAACTCGAGATCAGATAAGCCAGAAGCCTGAGGAAAAAAACAAATACAGCAGAATTTCTATATTCTGCTATAATAACATAGCAATAAAATGACTCCATCATCACAGAAGCTTCCTCTGAGAGAACATGGAAACAAATATGGAGACTCATATACAGATAATATGCAGAATGAGACCTCAAAACACTCAGTTCTACATGGGATATCTCCTCAAATCAGGGAACTCTGTGGAAGAAGAGATGAAAAGAATGTCAGAGCCAGAGGGACTGAGGACACCAAGAAAACAAGGTTATTTTTATGAGATACTGCTCCAACAAAATCAGGTGAGGGATTTGTGGTAGGGCATGAAGATTAAAGAAATGTCCGAATGAAAGACATTGAGACAGAAAGCACAGGATAGATTTGGGGGCACAGTTGCAAGTTTATTTCAAAGCCTGCATATATACAAAACAGAACAAAGCACAGCACAGACAGTCAGTATGTAAACACAAGACCTTTTCTGTCCTGTTGTAAAAAGTTTTAAATTATATCTTGATGTTCCTAAGGATTGGTATCAGCAGTATTCTTTCTACTAGGTACTATGTCATTTTGTGATGGGAAAAATGCTATTTCCCATGGGCTTAATATGAAATTTTCATAGCCCTCAAGGGAGCTGGAACAAGCAGAGCATGATAACTTGAACTCAAATGATGTTTTAAGTTAGAATTGACTCCAAATGAAAACTGAGTCAGACATGGGCTCCCACACCTTTTAAACACAGCAAACCAACACACCTATAAATTCAGAGACTGTGGCAGCATGCACAGGCACCACACAGGTCTGTCCTACATGGGGTCTTAGGTCTGAGAGAAATAGACACAGGATCACAATTCTAATCTAAAAGCTATCTCCTTTTTATAGCCCCATGCAAATGAAAAATTTATTTTCTTCAAGGGAGCCTCACTAAAGAATAAACCACTCTTAAGGCTAGTTCCCATGCCCTGAAGTAGATAATCAGCACAAAAATAATCTAAATGGAATATTTGCAGAACCTTTACATCTATATTGTAACTTTTGTATTTTTCATTTTTTATAGGAATCCTGGGTGTGCAAATATTGTGTGATTGTATGTTTATAGGTATGTATGTGTTTCTTGTGCTTTTTCTTTTTTTGATCTTTATTTTTTTTATTTTTCCATTCAAAAAATTACATTTCCTCTCCTCCTCCTATTCCCCTCCTGCTTCTGACTCTCCCTTGTCCCTCACTCTCCCTTCTTAAGAGAGGGCAGGGAACACTTCCCCATGGGAAGTCCAAGGCCTTACCCTGTGTATCCTGGCCTAGAAAGCTTTGCATCCAAATAGAATAGTGTCCCAAAAAGCCAGTACATGCAGAGAAACAAGTACCAGTGTCTTTGGCAATGACTTCTCAGTCAGTCCCCATTATTAGCCACATTCAGAGAGTCTGGTTTCATTACACGCTAATTCAGGCCCAGTCCACCTGGATTTCATGAGCTTCCATTAGAACAGGCACACTGACTCAGTGGGTGGACCAACACCTCACAGTCCTGACTTCCTTCCGGACCATGGGAGCTCAGTCTCTTGCTCTAATGAGGGTCTCTCTCTCTATCTACATCTCATAGAGTGAAGTTTCTATGGTGTTAATCCAGATAATCATCAATGTGATACTGGGGCAAGGCCAGTTTAGGCATCCTCTCCTCTTCAGCCCAAGGACCTAGCTGGGGAATCCACATGGACAACTGAGAATCCCTCTAGAGCCAAGTCTCTTGCCAGCCATCAAATGGTTCCCTTAATGTAGATATCTTCTTCCCTGCTCCTTTATCTGCCCTTCCTCCATCTCCACCCTAATACTCCCCCAAGCTCTCCTCAGTCTTTCCCTTCTCATTTCTCTCTCCCCATTTCACCTTCACCCAACCCAGGACCCACCCCAACCCCAACCCGATGCTCCCAACTTTTCCTGGGGATGTTATTTGCTTTCAATTTCCAGGAGGATCTATATATGTTTTTCTTACTACTGAATGGGAGAAGATCTTCAGCAATCCTGCAAGAAACAAGGTGTGATCTCCAAATTATATAAAGAACAGAAGAAACTGGACATTAAAATTCTAATGAACCCAATTTAAAAATGAGATACTGAACTGTACAGAGTATTATCAACAGAAAAAATTCAAATGTCCAAAAGACACTTAGGGTCATGTTCAACCTCTTTAGCGATCAGGGAAATGCAAATCAAACCAACTTGGAGATACCATCTTACACTTGTCAGAATGGCTAAAATCAAAAACGCCAAGAATAGCCTATGCTGGAGAGGAGGTGGAGAAAAGGAAACACTCATCCATTGCTGGTGGGAATGAAAACTTGTGCAACCACTTTGGAAATCAGTGTGGTGGTTTCTCGGTAAATTGCAAATAAATGTAGCTCAGTATCCAGTAATTCCACTCTTGGGAATATACCCAAGAGATGCCCAATCATACTCCATAAGCATTTGTTCAACTATGTTCATAGCAGCATTATTTGTAATAGCCAGAACCTGGAAACAACCTAGATGCCCCTCAATGGAAGAATGAATAAAGAAAGTGTGGAACATATACACATTAGAGTACTACTCAGAGGTAAAAATAATAAAAACACTTACATTTTGAGTTTTGCATGCAAATGGGTAGAAATAGAAAACTCTATCTTGTATAACTCAGACCCAAAAAGAGAAATATGTTATGTACTCTCTCTTGTGCTTTGTCTTTAGCTCTTTTTCTTCTTTTTTTCTATTCTAATTTATTTGCTTTTGTTATATCTTAGGGTTGTTTACTGGAGGAAATGTGGGAAGAACTGAGAGGAGTAGGAGGAAGAAAACCCTAATCAGAATACATTGTGTGAAACAAACCTCTTTTCAATAACAGAGAATAATGTTTGAAAAAGCTGGAGCATGGTGGTGAACAATTTTATCCCAGAGTTGTAGTGGAAGAGAATAAAAAATGCCTGGGGCCACCATTTGCCCTATCAGGTAAGCCCCTTGTAATAGTGAGAGATGCCCTTTCAAAACTCAAGGAGAATGACATATAAAGAACAACAGCCAATAACAATGGTCATCATGTGCACATTCAAAAACATCCTTAACCTGTGCGCACATACACATATGCATACACATATGCATTGTATAGCATATATGTAGGTATAAATTATTTCTATCTGCCAGCAATATTTCAGGAAGCATAGATGAAATGAAGTGCAAATACAGAGGTACATGAAAACTTCATGTAATAGTGTTGACGTAACTGTAGTGAAAAATGGATTTAAAACTCATATAATTTGTATAGATCCATAGAAATGATAATTAGAAAATAGATTTAAAATACAATAAGATATTTAAACAATTATTGAAAACTGAGAGCAGATTAAAATATTTTCAGAAGAAAAACTTAAATAGTCAGTATCAGCACCAGGCAAGAGTGACACATGCCTTTAATCCCAGCACTTAGGATTCAGAGGCAGGAGCATCTCTGTGAGTTCGAGGCCTGCCTGGTCTACAAGAGCTAATTCCAGGAAAGGCTCCAAAACTACATTGAAACCCTATCATAAAAAAAGAAAGAAAACAAAAGAAAAAAATCAGTATCACTAAGCAGGTTCAGTTGAGTAGCCTCAAAATCAAGGGTACATTTTTGATATAAAATTAAAAGAAGAGAATCAGAAAATTTCTGAAGAAATTTCACCTAATGGTGTATAATGAATTCAAGAACTTTATAGCCCTTGACAGCAGAAATGTCACAAGAATGTTTATGTGGTATATGACAAGATTGTATGATGTGGGAGTGTCATATCAATCTGTTGATTTCATTGGTTCAATAAACTGCCTTGGCCCTGATAGGTTAGAACATAGGTGGGAGGAGTAAACCGAATAGTATGCTGACAGGAAGAGGAAGTGAGGTCAGAAATCATGCAGCTCCGCTCAGAGACGGCAGGCTCCTCAGATGCGGGCAGATGGGACAGCTCAGCTCTCTGAGGCACACTCAAGATGAAGCTCCGACCCAAGATGGACGTAGGCTAGAATCTTCCTGGTAAGCACAATTCGTGCTGCTACATAAATGATTAGAAATGGGTTAAGAGGTTGAAGCTAATGGGTCAAGCATGGTTTAAATGAATACAGTTTGTGTGCTGTTATTTCGGGCATAAGCTAGCCAGGTGGCTGGGGTGTTGGGGACGCAACTTCGCCGCCCTAATTTCAACATATGGCGCCCGACGTGATGGACTAAATCCACTTAAAAACCTGAGAAGGCTTAAAACTATTGATGTGGCAGTGTCATATATCAATCTGTTGATTTCATTGGTTAAAATAAAGAAACTGCTTGGCTGGTCCTATAGGTTAGAACATAGGTGGGTGGAGTAAACAGAACTGGGTGGAAGAGGAAGTGAGGTCAGAACACACACGCAGCTCCGCTCAGAGAAGCCAGACACTCCTGTCTAGCGGGCGGACAGGATGGCCCAGCTCTCTGAGGCACGCACGCGATGAAGCTCCTACTTGGGATGGATGTAGGCTAGAATCTTCCTGGTAAGCGCACCTTGGGGTGCTTACTCACATTATTAGAAATGGGTTAGTCCAGGTGCGAGAATTAGCCCGTAAGAGGCTAGAGCTAGTGGGCCAAGCAGTGTTTAAATGAATACAGTTTGTGTGTTGTTATTTCGGGCATAAGCTAGCCAGGTGATTGGGGTGTTGGGGATGCAAACCCCGCACCCCAATTTCAACAAACTATGGGAGAGAGAGTTTAACACAGATTTTTGCTGTTTGTGGTATGCTGTAGAGAGATTTCCTGATTTGGCAAGAGCAGCAGAGAAAACGCGGTGTCAATTTAAAGCGCAGCTTCTTGGGGCTGTGCTGCCAGCATGAACTCTGGCTTTGAAGTATTTCAATGGCTTTTATGGGACTGGATGTTTGTGTTCCCACTTGGGATCAGAAGGAGAGTGCTCTGAGTCCTGGCTCAGTGGCTCAGCGCTCCCCGCCTGCACCTTGGCAGAAGGCAGAATCAGGCTTAGGCAGGCGGAAGAGCATGGTGGATACCTGTTTTCAGACTGTGCAGTGCTCTGCGTGTCAGATTTGGATGTAACTTGGATGAAAAGAATTTCTGTGCTGCACGCTCAGTCTCAGAATTAAAGTGCTGAATGCCGCTCTTACCTGGTGGCCCCAGAGCTAGCACAAAATGGTACGTCCTCCATTTTGAAATTTTCCTGACTCAGCAGCAGGAAAAAAACCTGTATTGTTTTAAAATGCCGACTTTCTATTCTGTCCTGCCAGGGAAAACTTGGACTCTTACGCAGGCGGTTTGTGTGGTTTGCAAGCTCAGGCTGCTGAAGCTCGCTTACTGGCTGGAACCTTGAAACACTGTAGACTTGTGCCACTGAACGTGGCCCTGGCCGGTACCTCAGCCAAAAGGTTGGAACGCCTTTAGTCCTATTGAGATTGCTTGGTAAATTAAAGACTCATGTGGTCAGAAAAAGAGAGATATACAGTAAAGAGAGGTTCAAAGATAAAGAAAATTTTTAAATGACTTACAATGTGTTAAAAATATATGCAGACTAAAAGTTAGAGTTTTTAAAGTAAAAAACAAAAATAAAGAAAAAGAGAAGTTGGTTGTGGTAGTACACGCCTTTAATCCCAACACTTGGAAGGCAGAGGGAGATTGACCTCTGTGACTTCAAAGTGTGGTAGCACACACCTTTAATCCCAGTGCCTAGAAGGCAGAGACAAACAGATCTCTGTGAGTTCAAGGTGTAGTAGCATACACCTTTAATCCCAATGCCTGGGAGGCAGAGACAGGCATATCTCTGAGAGTTTAAGAACAACCTGATCTACAGAGTTATTCCAGGTCAAAGATATACACGCAAAAAGTTAAAAGTAAAAATAAACAAAATAAAGGTTAAAATAAAGCACACAAAGATGGAAAATACACAGAGAATTTTGATACTGTATGCTATTATGCTCTCTTTGAATTGTTTGAATGCTGAGAAAAGAGCAACAGCTGATAAAAGATATTTGTTTATAAATGCTGCTGAACTAACCCAACATAGATATTGTGAAAATGCCTTGACTTTGAAATTTGGATCTAAGGACATGATACTTTGGAAAGGAGTTTCTTATTTTGTTTTCACAGAGGATGAGACCCTGTTCATTTCTTCTATTCCAATATGGTATGATGGACCACCCCCTCCTGAAGGGTTGCTGTGAACGCCTTCAGAAAATTGCTTCGCTCAACTGCCAACTGAGATAAAACTAGCACACAAGTTATACCAGGAAAGACCCAATTAACGATGCCCCCATTCAGCAGGAAGAAGTTTGGAGAAAAAAAACTGTGCCCATGTTCCCAAATATTGTTTATAAACATTCTTTTACATTTAAAGGGGGATATGATATAGGTATTAATAATTTACATTGATACAGATTTTGCTTTAGTGATTTAAATTTAAGGTCAATTTTGTTATATGTATATGTGTTTCTGATCTTGATTAGGTATAGTGATTGTGTAGTTCACTTAAAAATGTAATGTATATAGGCTGTTAATGGATAATCATCACTAATAGTCAAGCTTGTAGTCATGTTAGTTAGATTTTCTAGATATATAGAAATATATTTCATTTAGATAGGCATTCTTCATATCTTTCAAAGACTGTAGAATATGGCATTTTTAAATGTTTTAATAACTTAGGACTTTTTATGACAATGAGACACTCTGCTCCTGGCAACACCAATCTACTTCAAGAGGAAGATGGGCATTGAAGAGGATCCTTATGGAGTTTGATAGCCATTTGGGCAAGAAACTGTTCTTGCCTGGACTATTGCATAAACTGGACACAGAGAACCCACAGAGAGAGGACTACTGAACTTGCCTAAAGGTGAGATGACCTTTCGGGGTTCCTGATTCATGAAGGAGTCTGTGAGACATTCTTCAGGACAAGCAGATAGTGACTGCCTTTGAAATTTCCTGCTTTGTGGAATGTCTGCTGAAAACTATGGGCCTGTAGGCTGAAGATGGATGCCCCCAACGGTACAGAGGAACTTTGGGTGACTGTACAGGCAGCGAGATGTCTTTGTCATTTCTAGAGTTTGAAAGTTGCTTTTTTCTTGGTTGCTTAGGTAATATTGTATCTTTCTGGAGTCTTTGATGGAGTTAAGAATAGTTAGTTATAGTTATACTTTTCCTTATTTATGATAAAGATTATTGTAATTTTTACTTGATAACTGTTTTATGTAATTTTGCTATGTTAAAGTTAAAGCCTTTCCTTTTTGTTTAAACAGAAAAAGGGGAAGTGATGTGGGAGTGTCATATCAATCTGTTGATTTCATTGGTTCAATAAACTGCCTTGGCCCTGATAGGTTAGAACATAGGTGGGAGGAGTAAACCGAATAGTATGCTGACAGGAAGAGGAAGTGAGGTCAGAAATCATGCAGCTCCGCTCAGAGATGGCAGGCTCCTCAGATGCGGGCAGATGGGACAGCTCAGCTCTCTGAGGCACACTCAAGATGAAGCTCCGACCCAAGATGGACGTAGGCTAGAATCTTCCTGGTAAGCACAATTCGTGCTGCTACATAAATGATTAGAAATGGGTTAAGAGGTTGAAGTTAATGGGTCAAGCAGGGTTTAAATGAATACAGTTTGTGTGTTGTTATTTCGGGCATAAGCTAGCCAGGCGGCTGGGGTGTTGGGGACGCAACTTCGCAGCCCCAATTTCAACAATTGTATTTAAATATATGACTATTAAACAGTTAATGGAAAGTCTGTTTTTTAGACAAAAATTATTGGTGCTACACCAACATCATTCCCTACAACCATCTGCACCTCCAGGTCCAGAGAATTCAATGACCACTTCTGACCTCCCTGGGCACTACAAATTCACACATGCACACAAGCTGGCACAACATGGTCCGTATGAATTAAAATAAATACATTTATTAGAGAACAAAAATGACGTTTTTACAAAATCTTGTGGTATTTTGACCGAATATTCTTTAGTATATTGATTATTTTGTTATCAGAACTGATTTGTACCAAAGGAGTAATTGTGGGATAAACATTCAACACAAGCTTCTGAAAACTCTGGATGACTGGGTTGTACATCCATAACAGGACTGCAGTGGATGAGATAAAGTCCACCCAGTATATGACCACAAAGAAAGTTACCAGCAGCAAGATGGTCTGGGTGGCCTTTTTCTCAGGAGATGATCTCGGGTGGCTGAGGCTGTGGAGATATTTGTGTTGCCTCTGATGTCTGAACAAGATAAGCACCATGTATGCACTTGTAATCAGAGTAACTCCTACAAGATATATATCAATGGAGGTTGTCACTGTTAAAATCAGTGCCTTGGTGATGTAGTTTGAGGGGAAGAGTGAGCACAATTTAGTGACCTTCCTCTGGTCTCACTCACATTGGTAAAACCACCAACATAGAAGATCAGGTAGCTATAGAATGACAAATTGAGAGACCAAATATAGAAGAAAGCATAGATTATGTACTTCTTTAGTTTGAATTTAAAGTTCGCCAAGAAAGAGGTACTGGGACTGATAGTGACAGCCTGGAACACACTCGGGAGGCAGGTGATGCAGATGGAGAGGCCTCTCATCACCCTGCTTATGAACAACATTGTCTTGCATTTGACGTCATTGTCAATGTTCAGTGAATCAAGTATGTCTGTAACCCAAAGAACCCCTGAAGTCAGAAGCAGCACTGTATGGGTGAAGGTCAGTTGACAAGAGATCAGGTCCTTGGGCTTAGGTCTGTGATACAGGATTATGAAAATGTAGAAAAGAAAGAAATATATTGGCAAGGACTCCAATTCCATTTTGGAATAAAAGACATTGTTTAATGAGGACATAAGTGGGATGTGTAATCATCCAGAAAGCATCGTGGAAGCATATTTTATATACCTAATAAATAAGAGAGTATACATCAAACTTATGACTTGTGTCAATATGTCAATATCATACTTATTTTACCTGCCCATTCTTGATTTATCTGTCATTTTACTTTTGTTGTTGAAGACTGGACATGGCCTATATTTCTATGAATCCTCTACTTAATTCTTATATACATAGCATATTGTACATAATAAAATTATTGTCAGCTAAATTTTATACAGAATGCACACCTTGTGTTCCTATATCGCATCAGGACCTTAGATTTTAGAAATGCAATCCTAGTGTTTCTTATTGCTTTATTTTATAATTGAAACCTAAAACAGTCCTTTCTTCATTGTCTCCTACCACCACTGCCATCCAGACCATAGTTCTACTTTGTTTTCCTGGTATCTGTAGTTACTACAGGCTAGACATTCAAATCTGCAGATGTGGAGCTATGACCCTCAAAAGAGAGAACATGCCACACTAAAACAAATAATATTTGCAACACATTGTGACAAACATGATCTTTTCAAAGATGACCATATAGTGATCCTGTTTTGGAATTTCTTTTTTAAAAGCGATCCTTTCCTGTGCAGTGGGAATCAAGGACCTCAGAGATAATATACATCTTCAACACAGGCAGTTTCTACAATTTCAATCAACAGTCTTACACTTAGTGTTTATGTTCATTATTTGGCCTGGTTACAAGTGTCATTATTTTATCAAATTAACATAATTCAGTATTTTAAAAGTGGCTTTATGATAGAGAAATAAAAACCAATTCCCTTGACACAGGTTCTTGTAAAAAATGTGTGCCCATTTTCTAGTTCATGTATATTCTAGTTCACTACTATACTCCACATACACAGATTAATGCATGCATGCATGTATAAAAATGTTAATGTGTGTGCTAACTCTAAAAGCACCTAACAGATGTGAAACCTTATAGAAACCATGTATTTTATGATTTATAGTTACGTGAATATGTTAAAAAGCTTACTCTAATAATTGAATAGGTTCATCCCAATAGTAAGAGTCAAGAATCTGTTTCTCTATCCAACATATATCTATGGTAGCTGCACCATGTTGTTATCTGTTTTAGAATCTCCAGAACAGGGACAGAAGAGATGGCTCAGTCTTAAGAGCACATTTGCTCTTGTGGAAAACCTGGGTTTGATTCTCCCATAGCCATATGGTTCCTCATGATCATCTGTAACTAGTTCCAGGGACTCCACTGCCTTCTTCTGACTCAGGCAAGTAAGTGGTGCACAACATGCATGCAGGCAAAACACATATGTAAATAAAATGAAATAAATAAATCTTAATAAATAAAATCCAGAATAAAATCGCATTTAATATTGATCTCCAAACTAAAAATACTGTAGCCCAATTCCAACTTAAATTGCAAGTGTTCAAATAATATACTTATAACCAATTATTATTAACTCTAGATCTATAACTTATTAATAAGCATGTGTATTATAATCCAAATGAAAGAAGATAATATAATAATATAAAAGAAAGTAATGTAAAATGTTTTCTTATACCAAATCTATGAACTTCAAACTCTCTAGTTCATATCCATTGCTTTGTAAATGTTTATCACATACAAAAAATGATATATCTTCTAGTTGATCAAGTGGCATCTTTCTCCTGGGTTCACTGGAGCTGAAACTGGACGAGAAAAGCCCATAGCTACCATGGCTACAAACTGATGTGTTAATAAATATATTCACTGAGAAAATTCATTTGTTTTATAGGAGCTGGGTTGTTGTTTTTTTTTTTTTGCAATTCTGAGATCACTGTAAGTATTCTGTACTTTCTAGAAAAGCTCTCTAAAACTAAGACACACATATCCTTGAGCTCTGAGATTTTGTTTGTTGGTTATTACTTTTAAGACAGGACCTCAGGAGGGAACCTGATCCTGTTCCGGAAGACCCACCAGAGGGGTAAGTTTGTTCTTGACCGTTGTCAGGAGCCCAGAAATGGAGCACAGACATTCCCCGAGCACCTTCACTCCCCAGTCATTTGGCAGGGGCTGCTACCCACTGCTGGGACCTCTCTTTCTCTAACCCATCACAGTTTTCACCCAGGAACCTCCTCTCTCCTTCCTCCCTCCGTGGGGCCACAAGAAATGCAAGCTCAGCCTGGCTGGGTGTTGGGATGGGGTGCTGAGGGTAGGCAGGAGTTCCTTTGCTTAATAGCCTGCCTGCAGCAAAATAGGCCTTTTGTCAGCGAGGTTCCTGCCCAGCAAGGGAACTTGATCCTGTTCCATAAGATCCATTGGATAGCATTTGAAGGAAGAGATGGGCAGGCGCCAAGGCAAGAATTCTTCCAACAATCTGAAAAACAACATGAGAACACCAGAATCCAGTGATCAGACAACAGAAGGTCTTGAACACCCTAATCCAGAAGAAGGGGAAAAATTGACATTATTAAAGCGATAGAGTCCCTTAAAAAGCATGTAAAAAACACCCTTATAGAAATGGATGAGAAGTATAACAAAAACTTTGAAGAAATGAATAAATACGTAAATGATACCCTGGGAAACCAAGAAAAAACAAACAGGTAATGGAAACAATTCAAGAACTGAAAACTAAAATGGAGGCAAAAAATAAAACACAAACTGAGGGCCAGCTGGTTATGGAAAATCTAGGTCAACGAACAGAGACTACAGAAATAAGCATAACCAATAGAATACAAGAGATAGAAAGAATCTCAGACTCTGAAGACATCATAGAAAAAATAAATGCACTGATCAAAGAAAACAGCAAATCCAACAAATTCTCATCACAAAACATTCAAGAAATATGGGACACAATAAAAAGACCAAACCTCAGAATAATATGGATAGAAGGAGGAGAAGAATTACAGCTCAAAGGCCCAGAAAATATATTTAACAAAATTATGGGAGAAAACTTTCCCAATATAAAGAAAGATATTCCTATGAAGGTTCAAGAAGCATACAGAACACCAAATAGACTGGATCAAAAAAAAAAATCCCCTCGCCATATAATAATCAAAACACAAAACATACAGAATAAAGAAAGAATGTTAAGAGCTGCAAAGGAAAAACATCAAGTAACTTATAAAGGGAAACCTATCAGACTTACACTGGACTTCTCTATGGAAAGCATGAAAGCAAGAAGGTCCTGGATAGAGGTACTGCAGAAACTAAGAGACTATACCCAGCCAAGATGTCATTCACTATCAATGGAGAAAACAAAATATTCAGGATAAGAACAAATTTAAATAATACATAGCAACAAATCCAGCCTTACAGAAAATAATAGAAGGAAAATTATAATCCAAGGAATCCAAAATTGCCAACACTGCCAATAATAACTAAGACATCTAGTGACCCCTCAACAGCACAACTCAAGGAAGGGAAACACAAAAAATCTACTAGGAAAAAATGATAATAACTGGAGTCAACAACCACTGGTCATTTATATCACTTAATATCAATGGACTCAATTCACCTATAAAAAGGCATAGGCTAAGATATTGGATACGAAAACAGATTCCAACATTCTGCTCTTTACAAAAAACACACCTCAACCACAAAGACAGACATCTAGTCAGAGTAAAGGGCTGGGAAAAGGTTTTTCAAGCAAATGGACCTAAGAAACAAGCAGTGTGGCCATACTAATTTCTAATAAATCTGACTTCAAACTAAAATCAATCAGAAGAGATTGAGAGGGACATTTTATACTCATAACAGGAACAATTCATCAGGATGAACTCTCAGTCCTGAATATCTATGCTCCTAATATAAAAGCAGCCACTTATGTAAAAGAAACATTACTAGAACTCAAGGCAGACATTAAACCCCACACACAAATAGTAGGAGACTTCAACACACCTCTCTCACCAATGGACAGGTCAATCAGGCAGAAACCTAATAGAGAAATAAGAGAATTAATGGAGATAATACAGCAAATGCAATTAATAGACATCTATAGAACATTCCACCAAAATAAGAATATAACTTCTTCTCTGCAGCTCATGGAGCCTTCTCAAAAATTGACCACATACTCAGTAACAAAGCAAATCTCCACAGATACAAAAAAAATTTTAGTGACCACGTGTGTCTTATCGGATCACCATGGATTAAAGTTGGAATTCAACAACAATGCTACCACAAGAAAGCCGACAAACTCATGGAAACATTCATCTACTGAACCACACTTGGATCAAAGAAGAAATTAAGAGAGAAATTAATGTCTTCCTTGAATTTAATGAAAATAAAGACTCAACATACTCAAACATATGGAACACTATGAAAGCAGTGCTAAGAGGAAAGTTCATAGCACTAAGTGCCCACTTAAAGTAAACAGAGAAAGCACACATTGGAGACTTAACAGCCCACCTGAAAGCTCTAGAAAAAAAAAAAGAAGCAGACTCACCTAGGAGGAGTAGAAGACTGGAAATAATCAAACTGAGGGCTGAATCAACAAAATAGAAACACAGAAAACAATCCAAAGAATCAATGAAACAAAAAGTAGATTCTTGAAGAAAATCAACAAGATCGACAAACCCCTATCCAAACTAATCAAATGACAGAGAAAGAACACACAAATTATTAAGATCAGAAATGAAAAAGGGAACATAACCACAGACACAGAGGAAATTCAGAGAATCATTAGATCTTACTACAAAAGCCTGTATGCCACAAAATTGGAAAATGCAAAAGAAATGGACATTTTTTTAGATAAGTACCATATAGCAAAGTCAAACCAAGACCAGGTGAGCAATCTAAACAGACGTGTTAGTTGCAAAGAATTAGAAACTGTTCTCAGAAACCTACCTTACAAAAAAAGCCCAGGACCAGATGGTTTCGATGCAGAATTCTACCAGAACTTCTGAGAAGAGCTAATACCTATACTTCTTAATATATTTCACAATATAAAAACAGGAGACTCATTGCCAAATTCCTTTGATGAAGCTACAGTTATCCTGATACCAAAAAAAAAAAAAACCCAAACAAGAAAAAGAATTACAGGCCTATCTCACTCATGAACATTGACGCAAAAATTCTCAATAAAATACTGACAAACTGAATCCAAGAACACATTAGATGTATTATCCATTATGATAAAGCAGGCTTCATCCCAGAGATGCAGGGCTGGTTCAACATATGAAAATCTATCAATGTAATCCATCATATAAAAAAACTGAAAGAAAAAAAAACCACATGATCATTTCATTAGATGCTGAAAAAGCATTTGACAAAATTCAACATCCCTTTATGATAAAGGTATTGGAGAGATTAGGGATACAAGGGTCATATCTAAATATAATAAGAACTATTTACAGCAAGCTGTCAGCTATCATCAAATTAAGCGGAGAGAAACTCAAAGCCATCCCACTAAAATCAGGAACACGGCGACTCACCATACTTCTTCAATATACTGCTTGAAGTTTGAGCAATAGCAACAAGACAACATAAGGGGATCAATGGAATTTGAATTTGAAAGGAAGAATTTAAACTTTCATTATTTGTAGATGATATGATAGTACACATAAGCGACCCCAAAAACTCCACCGAAGAACTCCTACAGCTGATAAACACCTTTAGTAATTTGGCAGAATACAAGATCAACTCCAAAAATCAGTTGCCCTCCTATACACTAAGAATAAGGATGCAGAGAGGGAAATCAGAGAAGCACCACCTTTCACGATAGCCATATAAGCATAAAATATCTTGGGGTAACTCTGACCAAGGAAGTGAAAGATCTATTTGACAAGAACTTTAAGTCTTTGAAGAAAGAAATTGAAGAGGATACCAGAAAATGGAAGGATCCCCTTCCTCTTTGATTGAGAGGATCAACATAGTAAAAATGGCAATTCTACCAAAAACAATCTATAGATTCAATGAAATCCCCATCAAGGTCACATCAAAATTCTTCACAGACCTTGAGAGGATAATAATCAACTTTATATGGAAAATCAAAAAACCCAGGATATCCAAAACAATCTTATACAACAAAGGAACTTCTGGAGGCATTACCATCCCTGACTTCAAACTCTATTACAGAGCTACAGTATTGAAAACAGCTTGGTATTGGCATAGAAACAGAAGTCAACCAATGGAATCAAATAGAAGACCCGTAATTTAACCCACAAACTATGAACACCTGATTTTTGATAAAAGAGCTAAAAGTATACAATTGAAGAAAGAGACCATCTTCAACAAATGGTGCTGGCATAACTGGATGTCAACCTGTAGAAGAATAAAAATAAATGCATATCTATCACCATGCACAAAACTCAAGTCCAAATGGATCAAAGACCTCAATATATGTCTGAACACACTGAACCTGATAGAAGAGGGAAAGTACTCTACAACATATGGACACAGGAGACCACTTCCTATGATTACCCCAGCTCCACAGACATTAAGGGCAACATTGAATAAATGGGACCTCCTGAAACTGAGAAGCTTCTGTAAAGGAAAGGACACTGTAGCTAAGATAAAAGACAACCCATTGACTGGGAGAAGATTTTCACCAACCCTGCAACAGACAAAGGTATAAAAATATATAAAGAACTCAAGAAACTAGACTTTAAAATGTTAATTAACCTAATTAAAAATGGGGAACTGAAATGAACAGAGAATTCTCAACAGAAGAAATTCAAATGACCAAAAGACACTTAAGGTCATGCGCATCCTCCTTAGCAATCAGGGAAATGCAAATCAAAACAACTTGGAGATACCATCTTACACCTGTCAGAATGGCTAAAACCAAAAACACCAATGATAGCCTTTGCTGGAGAGGATTTGGAGTAAGGGAAACACTCATCCATTGCTGGTGGGAATGCAAACTTGTGCAACCATTTTGGAAATCAGTGTGGCGGTTTCTCAGGAAATTTTGGATCAACCTACCTCAGGACCCAGGAATACCACTCTTGGGAATATACCCAAGAGATGCACTATCATACTACAAAAGTGGAACATATACATATTAGAGTACTACTCAATGGTAAAAAACAATGACATCTTGAATTTTGCATGCAGATGGATTGAAATAGAAAACACTAACCTTGAGTGAGGTAACCCAGACATAAAAAAGATGAACATGGGATGTACTCACTCATAATTGGTTTTTAGCCATAAATAAAGGAAACTGCGCCTATAATTTGTGATCCTAGAGAAGCTAAATAAGAAGTTGAACCCAAAGAAAATCACATAGTTATCCTCCTGGATATTGGAATTAGACAAGGTTGCTCGGCAAAATTGGGAACTGGGGATGGAGTGGGATGTGGAAAAGGAGAGATGGGGAGAGAAAAGTGAGATGAGGTGGATGGGGAGACCTTGGAGGAATTGGATGGTTTGGATAAAGGAAGGGTGGATATGGGAGCAGGGAAGTATATATCTTAATTGAAGGTGCCATTTTAGGTTTGGCAATAGTCTTTCCTGAGGGTTCCCAGGGTTATAGAGAGATGTCTCAAGCTAGGTCCTTGGCAGCTGAGGTGAGAGAGCCTGAAATGGCCTGATCCTATAACCATACTAATGAATATCTTGCATATCACTATATCT
Organism: Microtus obscurus; assembly: GCA_963919715.1. Classification (NCBI taxonomy): domain Eukaryota; kingdom Metazoa; phylum Chordata; class Mammalia; order Rodentia; family Cricetidae; genus Microtus; species Microtus obscurus. The sequence goes on from CAWTZC010000641.1 coordinate 26,403, forward strand.
TGCATAACTGGTGATGGATGGAGACAGAGACAGAGACCAATATTGGAGCACTGGACTAAACTCCCAAGGTCCAAATGAGGAGCAGAAGGAGGGAGAACATGAGCAAGAAAGTCAGGACCGCGAGGGGTGCACCCAGCCACTGAGACATTGGGGCTGATCTAATGGGAGCTCACCAAGGCCAGCTGGACTGGGACTGAAAAATCATGGGATAAAACCGGACTCTCTGAACATGGCAGACATTGAGGGATGCTGAGAAGCCAAGGACAATGGCACTATGTTTTGATCCTACTGCATGTACTGGCTTTGTGGGAAACTAGCCTGTTTGGATGCTCACCTTCCCAGACCTGGATGGAGGGGGGAGGACCTTGGACTTCCCACAGGTCAGGGAACCCTGACTGCTCTTTGGACTAGAGAGGGACGGGTAGGGGAGTGTGGAGTGGGGGGGGGGGAAGAGAGGGAAAAGTGAAGCTGGGAAGAGGCGAAAAATTTTAATAAAAAAAAATCAGGACCTCAGTCTACAGCTGATGCTGGCCTTGACCTTGCTGTGAACCTGAGGATGTTCTCAATTTTATGCTCCTTCTGCTTCTGCCTCCTGAATTCTGGAGTTACTGGTGTGCACACCCATTAAAGATGTTTATTTTAGTTTAAATTCTAAGTACTTATTAAATATTTTTATTTAATGCCTCTGGCAGTTCCATAACAGAAGGACAAAAAGCGTTACTCTAAGCTAATGTAACCAGTAAGCCACAGAATAGAAGAAAACACCAGAGGGAGAGAGTCTACAAAGTACTGCAGTACCAAGGAGATATGGACCCTCTAGGGCACACTACATACACACCTCAAAGTCTGCAGGAGTTGTGAATACTGGGGCTGCTCAGGCTGATAGGAAAGCACTGGAGCACATTCAGAGCAGACACTGAAGGGGGCTGCTGGTTATAGCAGCATCTGGATCTCACAATAGTTTAAACTGCAATACTTAGCTGTAAGTACTAAAACCCAAAATGTGCCCATGAATACTCATAACAGTGGAGAAGCCACCACCATTATATTGACCCAGACCAAAAGAACAAGCAACCTGAATAAAGCTGTAGAAGAAATGTGCAACAAAAGCAAGTGTTGCTTCTTACATTGCTCCATGTTCTTCCAAGAAATATAACTTTATTCCATCATTATTATAGTATTTAATTTTAGAACAGTCTTGTTTTGTGAATTATTCTGGACTCTTTCTTTTGCTTTGAGGAGATAATAATATAATGAACATGCAATCATATTAGATCAAGTATTACCTTCATTTTCTTTTACCATAATTAGTAAGTAATGAACAAAATCAGTGTGTCTACTCAGAGAGAACATGGAGTGCTTATGTGACTTCAGGTGATAAGATACATGGTGTTGGCTGATGTACTGTACACTGTCAGCAACATTAATAACTCTTAGAGAATCTCATAAAGATGAAGACCTTAGTCACGCAAACTAGTTTCATGAGGAGATCTTTATGAAATACATAAAGCCTGGAGAAACAAATAGTGACTACTTATTAATAAGGTATTAATTCTTAGCTATTACTGAACTCTTAGATAATTTAAATGCATAAGTTATTTTTGGAAATAGAATTTAGCACAGGTAAAACTGGAAGCACAAGAACATTTGTATATTATAAGTATCTCACACTTACCAGCCAGGTACCCTGCAAGGAAGCAGCAGCAGCAGTGTCACTGCAGAGCCTGTGTGGAAGCAGTCATCAGACCCAGAGATTGATCATAACTCCCATGACATAAGTCTGGGAAAGATAGAAAAACGTTCAGAAAAAAGGTGTGTGTGGGAGAGAGAGAGAAAGAGAGAGAGTGAATGTCATTAGTGGACTACTGAGTCTAAGAACAGAGAAATGCCTAGTGCCCAATAGGAGTACTAACATGAACACATGTACAGCCCTTGAGTGAAAACCTGTGACTTATATCAAATACGTTCTTGTATTAAAATGAACTTTAAGTAAAATGGAAAGTGCATTTGTTCTCTGTTTTCTGTTGTCTTCATCAGAGATGTGGGTCCTGCCTAGTCTGCCCATGCAGACGTTTAAAGTAAATTATTCAAAACAAATGAATGTTCCATCATGTTTGCAAATGTAAACTCATATTTCTTTCCTTCCTTTTTTCTTTCTTTCTCTCCTTCTTTCCTTCTTCCTTCCTTCCTTCTTTCCTTTCTTTCTTTCTTTGAAGTAGGTAAACAAAGATTTATTTCACGAATAAGAAGTTAGCGAAGCAGTCTGCATTTCCAGATCGGGGTAGTGTCTACAAGGAAGGACCCTGTTTCCAAACCACTTCCAGAAATGATTCTGCTGAAAACCTCTACCCAGCTGCTCCTACTCCTGAGTCTCCCTTCACCTCTAAGAACCCTGTGTATGTGCATTTAGACAACAGTTCTAGTTAGAGCTGGAGGCAACCCTGACTTTCACGGAGTTTCCAGAAAGCCAATGAACAGGATAAATGTTCTACAACATATGGTACCCAAGGTGAAAGTCTATTAAAAACCTATTTCTCCAAAGCAATTGTCCCAAGGGCATTATAGAAAATACAACCTACTGAATGCATTTACCAGATGAGGGCTCTGAGAGACAGGAGGGTTGGTTAGCCAGAAGGAAGGCACTGTTATGGAAGGAAAGAGACTAAGATGGAAATTCTTTGCTCTTACATTTCCAGACTACCACTCAGGAACTCATAGTGAGTTGCCTGCTATCTGGAGGGGATGAAGTGAGAATGAACAACTCACCCCTCTTAGCATCTTGAACTTCCCAACTGCCAGAAGGAGTTCAGAGTGATATCATGGCCCTGACTTTATTCCTGCATGTAGGTGGGTCTTTGTATGTGTTCAGAGTGAATTCCATTTTTCTTTTCAGTGGCTAGCCTGTGTTACTTGAGAGGATGTTGGTGAGATGAAGAAACATGTCCTACCACTGGCTCTTCTTTAAGGTTAGTGGTAGACACACATATTTTAATACTGTGTTCTAATCTAACCAGTTTCGTTTATATATGTAAAGGTTTTTTACATTTCCATTTTCAAACCAGATAAAGGTGTATGGCTTTATGTTTCTTTCTGTCGTTTGCTCACAGTACATGCCTGGCATCTGTGTCACCTCTGAGCCTTCTTCACATCTTTATTGACATCCCTGCACTGGAAACTTTTCATATGCAACACTCTGTCTCTGAACCTCCACCTCTCTCTCTTTGAAGATGTTGACTTTAAGCAGCATCTATAATGCATCTGTTTTTTTCTTTTTAGTTGGTTTTATTGGTTGACTCATATTTCTAAAAATTTATTTATGTGTTATTGCTACTCTATACCCATAACTTAATGACAGTTATTTGCTTCATTTTGTTCCAGTTTATTGATAATGATATCATAATTCTACATTATCCATTTTCTACTTTAATTTTGTTGTATTTTTCTAAGTGTGAAAGATGGGGGAGCTCACTCTGTAGGTCAAACTGATTTTAAGCTCACAATGCTCCTGCCTTAGCATTCAAAATGCAGCAACCACAGGCGGGTCCCAACACACCTGCATTCACTTCCATTTAGTGTCCTGTACACATTATTAAGTGATATTCAAGCAAGATAAAGTGGACTTCTGATGTTCAGAACCTAAACTAATTGACTTGGAATTTTGTGAATGTGTATTTTGTAACTGTTAGAGGAGATATTTGTGATATTTTTCCTTAATAGATTTTATACTATTCAAGAATTGCAATATTATATCAGTATCAGTGCACAAAGTTCAATTTAGATAACTTAAAATATTAGAAATACATTAATTTAATTAAAACATACAAGACTCTTACTGAAATGTCCTGTTTTACATTTTTGTAAGAATAACCTTACAAAGATTTAATAAATAAGAAAGGTGAGATTTCCAGATACATTTGAAATATGTAGAACAGATTTGCTTCATTAGAAATCCATCAATCATCTTTTACCCTGTTAGCCTTTCCTGTCTCTATCACACTTCTGCTTGGTCCTGTAGTCTTCCCAATATTCCCTTTCTAACATCACATACATTATATTCAGAGATCACAGTAAATGATCATAGTATATTCTTTTATAAATCTTTACAGTCACATTTGTATGTCAACAAGTATCAGTTGTGCTTGCTTATGACCACAGTGTGGCTCAAAAATAAAATTTTTAGCAGAGAATTCTCTAATCATTTATTACAGAAAACTGTAACCCATTTCACCACCTACTTAGAGCTTACTATTAATGAATAGAAAAACACTCACCTGGCCAGGCCTTTGATAAACCCACATAGAATGAGGCTCTAAGAAACAATTATAAGGAAGAAATATCAACAGCTCATCTCCCTCTAAACTCATAATTTTCATGTCATCTGGAAAAGGGCAGTTTTGACCTTGACATTGTTAGAAAGTGCAAGCATCAAATGGGAAAGTAAACTTTTCTAATTCCAGGAAAACAGTGCAGTAGGAACAAATGAGCTCTGAAATTCCCATGTGAGAGCTCTTCTCCCCAGGCCAAATCTGACTGTGTAGATTAGCTGCTCTCAGACCTTATGAACAAAACCAAACTAGTAGCATTGCTTTTAACAAAAGCAGACAAACATTCCAGATTCCCCCAAGGTTTCCTTCCTTTTTCCAAAACTTTCCTTATCGTTATCATACTTCCTTCAGGGACTCATCTATAAAGGATTAATATTTTTGTTAAAATTAAGAAACTGCCACCTCCTCCAAACACACTTAGGAAAAGTAATCTTTCTTACAGAGAGCACAGAGAGGAGGTGATGTAACAGTACTATCAGCAAAAGCAGGCTCTAGGGCCACGGACATAGATCAGCTGATAGATTGCCTGCCAAGAAAGTATGAATCCCTGAGTTTGGAGCCTAGTGCCACATAATCCTACACTGTAATATATATATATATATATATATATTACACTTTGGAAATAGATCATGAATTCAAAATTGTCTGCCCTGTGGTCATTTCAATGCTAGAGGGAGATAACGCTGCATTTCCCTGCCAGAATACTTCCTTCCTCTACAGTTTAGGCATGAACCTCCAGGCTCCAGTTGTGGACTATTCTTCTATTCCTACTACTTAAAATCCTGTAGTGAGTGTACTCATAAGATTGATTATATCCTACACTCAGAAGTAAAAACCAATAGAATCTTGTTTTTAACACATAACTGTTTGTGACCCCTTCTTAAGTTTTTTTTTTTTTAAACAGAAACACTACAGTATTTATTGTAGTACTCACATAACAGTTTCATTTTGGAACCTACTTAGGTAACTAGTAATAGTGGAGCAGTTAAAATATGTATGAAGCCTTTTTCTGGCCTCAAAAAAAACAAGTTGTGGAATTTGCAGAAAAATGGATACAAATGAAGATAATCATGTTAAGTGAGTTAAGTCACCTTCAGAATGATAAATGTCATATATTTTCTGTCATTTTAGGTCCCTGATATGATAGGTACATAAAATCATACACACATACACACAGAGTGATGGTTTGACAGTAGAAGTGAAACTAGCAAGCAAAGTGGAAATGTGAAGGGCTAAAAGGGAGAGTACCGGAATCTGGGGTACATGCTCAAAGTACATTATATACTTGCATAAAATTGCCTTATATTATTTATTACTGTTATTATTTAATAAGTACAACATGTAATACACATAAAATAAATATATAGTACATATAATAAAAAGTTGAAATGATTTTAGTTATGAAATTTAGTTTATAAACACTTAGTCATAAGCTTTTTGACTTATTTCTAGAAGGATAAAATAAAGAAAATTAGGAGCAAAACAAAGTCATTTGAATTTATCACCTTGTAATGGGATGTTAGATTTAATAGAGTGTCTGTAATGAGCTCTAATGATGGACCACCTCTCTCCCTAAAATGATAACTTCCAAGTTATCTCAACTGAGATCAAACACTGAAGGAAGTGCTGATGTAGCTCACCTACTAGACTGTTTCAATTCTTAAACTTGTGAAACTTCCTGGAGAATTCTTGACTTAAACTGGTTGCTCATTCTTTTTCATAGAAGAATCATGCTCTTCAGGAATCTATTATTATGTGTGTACAATGGAGAAAGCTACTGTGTCCTGAAGTAGATATATGTCCACCCTGCTGAAGCAGAGCAAAGAGCAGAGTCCTCCTCACTTGTAAAGGAATGACCGTGAAGTCCTGTGCTATGTGGCAATGCTGAATTGCAGGACTGCTGTGCGGGTTGGTGGTGTTCCAGACTAGTGTTTAAATGAAACCCTGTTTATGCAACCATTAGCAGGATATGACACACACCTCTTTGAAGTTTATTGTAAGCAACATAAATCTGAGCTTGTGGAAGGAATCAACGATGGCAGCTTTCTACTTCTGTTGGCACAATATCACCAACCTCAGTTTTATGTCTCAATCTAGAGCCCGCGAGAACCCGAGGTTGGTGAGCAGAGCTGCCTGACAGCTTGGGGTAGAATTTCAGGCTTTCAACTCTATTTAATCCCATCTTAACCCCACTTCACTTCAATGATCTGTCATATCCAATCCTCATAAATTTTTCAAGTATGTTATTTCTTTGGAAAAGAATTAGTCTTTGCTACTGGTGTTTTATAATCTCCTTTAACTTCCACACCATTATGAGAAATCTCACATCTTTAATTAATTTTATTTGAAAATGTAAAAGTATTTTAACACCCCTAGCATTAATAAGCAAATATTCCCTGTATTTCTCTGTATTTATTAGTAGTCTTCCCCTACTTCAGTTTTATTGGGCCATCTGACCATTTCTGGCTAAAAGGTATATCTTTGGAGGTAGGTCATACACATTTCTCGGGACAGGTCAGTTCAGGACTAACGTGCTCCTATATCCACATCTATTTCATGTCTTGTTTATCTGCATAGCTCTAAGTAGAGGAGTTTTAGCTATGGATTTGTAAGCTAGCAGATTCTGGGCTGGGCTCACTGTTTAGCTACCTGCCTGGGATTGTTTAGAGCAGAGGACAAAGCTATGCATTGGAATGAGTTGAACTACAGAGAGACCAGTGTTTGTTACTCTGCTGAAACAAGAATTACTTTTCTCACACTGACACCCCACATAGTCTATGAGCCAGAGAAGGTCATAAAAGGATGCCTTACGTGGATACTTTATGATATTCCATTGAGTTTGGATTGAAATCATTGGATTTCCATGTTGCATGAGGAGGGTGGCCCTTTGTTTTTCCCGGCCGCCCAGCTAGCTTACACCTGAAATAACCACATAGAAATTGTATTAACCAAATCACTGCTTGGCCTATTATCTCTAGCCTTTTATTGGCTAACTCTCACATCTTGATTTAACCCATTTCTATTAATCTGTATATCAACACGAGGTCATGGCTTACCAGGAAAGATTCAGCATGTCTGATTCAGTAGACTCCATGTAGGTTCTCTTACTCTGCTTTCTTCCTCTCAGAATTCAGTTCTGGCTCCTCTGCCTACCTGAGTTCCACCCTATCAGCTAGGCCAAGGCAGTTTATTTATTCAATATCCAATGAAAGCAACACATGAACAGAAGAACCTCCTACACCATTTCTGATTGGCTCGTTAGGAATTTCTTTAGGTGTGGAACTATTTCCTGCCTGGAGGTGAGATTCAAAGTTCCTATATCCCACTGGCATTTTCAAAATACATTGGGGTTTTCATAGTGATGCCAAAAGGCTTTGTTCCTAAAATCATTTTAACTACTATTTTAGGCAAGCAAAAATATTCTTTCCAAAGACTTGCTTTTAATATCTATTAAAATATTAAAGCAGCATAATTTCATTGCAGGAGATGTTGCATTCTTTATATTATACAATTCTTATAACATTTGATCTAGTCTCTTTTAGTGTTTCCCTTATACTCTAAGTCATTCTTCATACTACCTCATGTTCCTTATAAATATTATTTTTTCCTTTTTGTATTTTAGCTACAGCTTCCTTTCAGTTAAAATGATAACAATGAGAATTTCAGTCTCCTTTTCTGTAGGATTCTTATAGCCATATGAAGAGGTAATGGGTGGAATCAGGGCTCTACATGTATGTGATTGTGAACTCATACACACATCAAGCAGGCTGACAGTTTAAAAACTCTTTTCCTCAGGAAAAAGAAATGGTTGGCACTTATCTGGCTTCTAAACCTCGACACACAGATAATAGAATCAAATATCATGAAATAAATTTGGGGTTCCTCATAATCCATCTTAAGTATTAAGGGGATAACTTGTGCATGAAGACTATTGAGATTTGTAGGACTCAACTTAGAAATACCAGTTAGAACCTGCCAGATAAGAATGTCCGTCCAAAGGAAACAGAAAAGACTGAGAGTCTTGTAAACATGGAAAAAGAGTTATCAGAATGAGGAGCTGACTCAAGCTGTTGACTGTAGCCTGTGAGTTGAAATACGAAGAGTACTGAAAACTATACATTGATTTTAGAAACTTTGGTGTCCTTTATATTAGCACTTGGATTGTGATGAAATACAAACAATTTGAAATGTTGGTAGAATAATTGGGAGTGAGAAAATGTGAGTGAGACAGGGAGACTACAAATGTTTTCAAATATGTTTGGCTGCTGGGATAGAAAAAAGTAACAGCTGTGGAGGAGGTTCATGGTATAGCTTAGAATGACAAGACAGCTGTAGATTTAATATCATTGCTGGGAAGCAAAATACACACATGTATTTATATACTCTCTTAGCTGCAGTTCCATCGCTTTGAAGAGTCACCATGGCAGAGACAGATGATAAAAGAAAAAAATTTAATAGGGGACTTCCTTACAGTTTCAGAGGCTAAGTCATGATCATCATGAGATCTCTAAATCCTGATGAGCAGGGAGAGAGAGAGACAGACAGAGAGACAGAGAATCACACACACACACACACAGATACACATATACAGGCATACACACATATAGCGAATACAGAGAGAGACAGAGACAGAGGGACACATATAGAGAGACAAACACACACACAACAACACACAAGAAGAGACACAGACACACACACACTCACACACACTGACTAGATTTGGTGTGTGAGGTTTTTTGAAGTCTCAGAATGTACTCCAGAGACATATTTCTCCCGACAAGGACACACTTTCTCCACCAAGGTTAATTCTCTTCCAAACTCCACCAACTGGGAGCCAAGTACTGAAATATATGAGTTTATGGCTAGCATTCCCATTCAAATCACTATATATGTGATGCTTTCGGATCATTAGTTTCATTAAATGGGAACTTATGATAGTTTCTATAGTCTACATTCTCCTAATTCATATTCCATGACACAATTATCTGATTTCTCTCTGAAGAGCCAAGGTAAAACTGCACAGTTTTTTGAATATTGAGAAAACAATGAATATGCTTATTTTATATTTATAGCAGTATTTTCTGATTTAATTCTTTTTTATTGAAAAAAATTCGGCCTTCTCCCAGTCTCCCATTTCCCTCCCCCTCTCCCGAATCCTCTCCAGCTCCCTCTCCAGTCCAGAGAGCAGTCAGGGTTCCCTGCCTGTGGGAAGTCCAAGGTCCTCCCCCATCATCCAAGTCTAGGAAGATGAGCATCCAAACAGCCTAGGATCCCACAAAGTCAGTACATGCAGTAGGATCAAAACCCAGTGCCATTGTCCTTGGATTCTCATCAGTCCTCATTGTCAGCCATGTTCAGTAAGACAGTTTTTATCCCATGCTTTTTCAGTCCCAGTCCAGCTGGCCTTGGTGAGCTCCCATTAGATCAGCCCCACTGTCTCAGTGGGTGGGTGCACCCCTTGCAGTCTTGACTTCCTTGACCCTAATTTCGTCCTTCTGCTCCTCATTTGGACCTAGGGAGATCAGTCCGGTGCTCGAATGTGGGTCTATGTCTCTATCTCCATCCATCGCCAGATGAAGGTTCTATGGTGATAGGCAAGATATTCAACAGTATGGCTATATGGTAGAGCCAGTTCAGATGCCCTCTCCTCAGCTGCCCAAGGAACTAACTGGGGACACCTCCCTGGACACCTGGGAGCCCCTCTACGGTCAAGTATCTTGCCCAACCCTAAGATGGCTCCTGTAAAAAGATATATACTTCCCTGCTCCCATATCCACTCTTCCTTTATTCCAACAATCCGATTCCGCTAAGTTCCTCCCATCCTCGCCTTATCACTTTTCTCTCCCCATCTGCCCTTACCGCCATCCCACCCCACACCCCAGTTCCAAATTTTTGCCTGGCAATCTTGTCTATTTCCAATATCTATGAGGACAACTATATGTTTTTCTTTGGGTTCACCTTCTTATTTAGCTTCTCTAGGATCACAAATTATAGGATCAATGTCCTTTATTTATGGCTAGAAACCAATTATGAGTGAGTACAACCCATGTTCATCTTTTTGGGTCTTGGTTACCTCACTCATATAGTGTTTTCTATTTCCATCCATTTGCATGCAAAATTCATGAAGTCATTGATTTTTACAGCTGAGTAGAACACTAATATCTATATATCCCACACTTTCTTCATTCATTCTTCTATGGAAGGGCATCTAGGTTGTTTCCAGATTCTGGCTATTACAAATAATGCTGCTATGAATATAGTTGAACATATGCTTTTGTAATATGATAGGGCATCTCTTGGGTTTATTCCCAAGAGTGGTATTTCTGGGTCCTGGTGTACATTGATCCCGAATTTCATGAGAAACCACCACACTGATTTCAAAAGTGGTTGCACAAGTCTGCATTCCCACCAGCGATGGATGAGTGTACCCCTGACTCCACAACCTCTCCAGAAAAGGCTATCATTGGTGTTTTTGGTTTTAGCCATTCTGACAGGTATAAATTGGTTTTTCAAAGTTGTTTTGATTTGCATTTTCCTGATCACTAAGAAGGTTGGGCATGACCTTAGGTGTCTTTTGGCCATTTGAACGTTTTCTGCTGTGAATTCTCTGTTCAGATCAGTGCCCCATTTTTTAATTGGGTCAATTAGCATTTTAAAGTATAGTGTCTTGAGTTTTTATATATTTTGGAGATCAGACCTTTGTCTTTTGAGAGGTTGGTGAAGATCTTTGCCCAGTAAATAGGTTGTCTTTTGTCTTAGTGACAGTGTCCTTTGCTTTATAGAAGCTTCTCAGTTTCAGGAAGTCCCTTTTATTCAATGTTGCCCATAATATCTGTGCTGCTGGGGTTATACATAGGAATTGATCTCCTGTGCACATATGTTGTAGAGTACTTCCCACTTTCTCTTCTATTAAGTTCAGTGTATTCAGACTGATATTAAGGTCTTTGATCCGTTTAGAGTTTTATGCATGGTAATAGATATGGATCTATTTTCATTCTTCTACAGATTGACATCCAGTTATGCCAGCACCATCTGTTGAAGACGCTTTCTTTTTTCCATTGTATACTTTTAGCTACTTTATAAAAAATCAGGTGTTCATAGGATTGAGAGTTAAAATCCGGGTCTTCTATTCGATTCCATTGGTCGACTTCTCTGTATTTATGCCAATACCAAGCAGTTTTCATTACTGTAACTCTGTAATAGAGACTGAAGTCAGGGATGGTAATGCCTCCAGAAGTTCCTTTACTGTATAAGATTGTTTTGGCTATCCTGGGTTTTTTTTTTCATATAAAGTTGATTATTATCCTCTCAGAATCTGTGAAGATTTTGAAGGGACCTTGATGGGGATTACATTGAACCTATAAACTGTCTTTGGTAGAACTGCCATTTTTACTATGTTGACCCTCTCAATTTAGGAGCAAGGGAGATCCTTCCATTTTCTGGTATCCTCTTCAGTTTTTTTCTTCAAAGACTTAAAGTTCTTGTCAAATAGATCTTTCACTTCCTTGGTTAGAGTTATTCCAAGATATTTTATGCTATTTGAGGATATCGTGAAAGGTGATGCTTTTCTGACTTCCCTCTTTGCTTCCTTATCATTTGTGTACAGGAGAGCAACTGATTTTTTTGGAGTTGATCTTGTATCCTGCCACGTTACTAAAGGTGCTTATCAACTGTATGAGTTCTTTGGTGGAATTTTTGGGGTTGCTTATGTAACTGTAGTGAAAAATGGATTTGAAACTCATATAATTTATATGGATCCAGAGAAATGATAATTAGAAAAATAGATTTATACTACAATCAGATATTTAAACAATTATTGAAGACTGAGAGTAGACTAAAATATTTTGAAAAGAAAAACTTAAAAAAAGTCAGTATCAGCACCATGTTGTAGTGACACATGCCTTTAATCCCAGAACTTGGGAGTCTCTGTGAGTTTGAGGCCTGCCTGGCCTACAAGAGCTAGTTCCAGGACAGGCCCCAAAACTTTGGAGAAACCCTTTCATAAAAAAAAAAAGAAATCAAAAGAGAAAAAGATCAGTATCACTAAGCAGGTTCAATAGAGTAGCCTAAACATCAAGGGTACATTTATAATATAAAGTAAAGAGAAGGGAATAAGAAAATTACTGTAGAAATTTCAACTTATGGTGTATAATGAACTTAAAGGACTCTATACCACTTGGCAGCAGAAATGTCACAAGAATGTTTATGTGGTGTTAGACAAGATTGTATTTAAATATATGACTATTAAACAGTTAATGTAAAGTCTGTTTTTTAGACAAAAATTATTGGTGCAACACCAATATCATTCCCTACAACCATCTTCACCTCCAGGTCCAGGAAATTCGATGACAACTTCTGACCTCCCGGGAATGAAAAACTCACACATGCATACAAGCTGGCACAACACTCTCCATATAAATTAAAATAAATACATTTTAAAAAAAATACAATTGTTTACAAAATCTAGTAGTATTTTGACCAAATATTTTTCAGTATATTATTATTCTGTTATCATAACTGATTTGTACCAAAGGAGTAATTGTGGGATAAACATTCATCACAAGTTTCTGAACACTCTGGATGGCTGGGTTGTACAACCATATCAGAACTGCAGTTGATGAGATGATGAAGTCCACCCAGTAAATGACCACAAAGAAAGTCACGAGCAGCAAGATGGTCTGACTGGCCCTTTTCTCGGGGGATGATCTTTGGTGGCTGAGCCTGTGAAGATAATTGTGTTGCTTCTGATGTCTGAACAAGATAAGCACAATGTATGCACTTGTGGTCAGCATAACTTCTACAAGAAATACATCAATGGAGGTTGTAACTGTTAAATTCAGTGCCCTGATGATGTATTTCTGGGTGATGATTGAGCAGTATTTAGTGACCTTCATCTGATTGGTCTCACTCACATTGGTAAAACCACCTACATAGAAGATCAGGTAGCTATTGAATGACAAAGTGAGAGACCAAATAAAGAAGAAAGCATAGATTATGTACTTCTTTAGCTTAAGTTTAAAGTTTGCCAGGAAAGAGGTACTGGGACTGATAGTGACAGCCTGGAACATACTCAGGAGGCAGGTGATGCAGATGGAGAGGCCTCTCATCACCCTGTGTATGTAAAACGCTGTCTTGCATTTAATGTTATTGTTAATGTTCAGCGACTCAAATATGTCTGTAACCCAAACAACCCCACCAGTGAGGAGCATTACTGTATGGGTGAAGGTCAGTTGACAAGAGATCAGGTCCATGGGCTTAGGTCTGTGATACAGAATTTTGAAAATGTAAAAAAGAAGGAGAAATACATTGGCAAAGACTCCAATTCCATTTTGAAAATAAAAGAGATTGTTTAATGAGGACATAATTGGGAAGTGTAATCATCCAGAAGGCATAGTGGGATCATATTTTATATACCTAAAAATAATAGATTATCTATCTAAGTTGTGGCTTTGTCAATATGTCTATATCATCACTCTCTTTTACCTGCCCATTCATGATTTATCTGTCACTTCACTTTTGTCTTCCAGACAGGACATGGCATATATTTCTATGTACCCATCATGTAATTCCTGTATACATATCATATTGTGCATAATAAATGCATTGTCATCCACATCCTATACAGAATACACACTTCATGTGTCTGTATTGCATCTGGGCCTCATGTCTTAGAAATCCAATCCTTGATGGAGGTAGGTCTTGTATCTTATCTGTTGCTTTTATTGGTTAACTAATAAAGAAACTGCCTGGGCCCTGATAGGACAGAAAATTAGGTAGGTGGAATAAAGAGAAGAGGATGCTGGGAGAGAGAAGCTGAGTGAGGAGTCGCCATGATGTCCCCATGCCAGACAGATGCAGGTTAAGATCTTCCCTGGTAAGCGCACCTCATGGTGTTACAGGGTTATTAGAAATGGGTTAGATTAATATGTAAGAGCTAGCCAATAAGAGGCTGGAAATAATGGGCCAGTCATTGTTTAAAAGAATACAGTTTCTGTGTAATTATTTCGGGGCATAAGCCAGTCATGTGGGCGGCCGGGTGCAGGGACACAACCCTGCTGCTCCATATTACTACAAATCCTACTGATTTATATTGTTTATTTTATAATTGAAACCTAAAACTGTCCCCTCTCCATTGTCTACTACCACCACACTACCGCCATCCTGGCCATGATTGCATTTTGCTTTCCTGGTGTCTATAGTTACTACAAGCTAGATATTCAAATCTGCAGATTGAAGCTATGAGGGTCCAAAGGAGAGAACATGCCACAAAAAGAAAACAAAAACAAATATTATTTGCCACACATTGTGACAAACAGGAAATTTCCAAAGATGACCATGTAGTGATCCTGTTTTGGAATTTCTGTTTTAAAAGAGATCCTTTCCCGTGCAGTGGAAATCAAGGGCCTCAGTGTTACCATACCTCATCAACACACAGGCAGTTTCTATAATTTCAATCAACAGTCTTACCTTTGGTGTTTATGATAGTTATTTGGCCCAGTTACCAGTGTCATTATCTTATCAAATTAATATAATTCAGTACTTTAAAAGTGGCTTTGTAATTGAGAAATAAAAAAAATTTATTTTGACACAGGGTCTTGTAAAAAAAGATCTGCACAAATGTATATTCAAGTTCACTATTATACTCCACACACACAAATTAATGCATGCATGTATAGAAATGTTAGTGTGTGTGCTCACTCTAAAACCTCCCCATGGATGTAAAACCATATAGAAACCATAGATAGTATGCTTTATATTTACATGAATATGTAAAAAGTTTAATCTAGTGATTGAATAGTTTCATCCCAATTCTAAGAGCCGAGAATCTTCTTCTCCCTCCAACATGGTAGCTGCACCATGTTGTTATCTGTTTTAGAATCTCCAGAACAGGGACAGGAGAGATGGCTCAGTCTTAAGAGCACATTTGCTCTTGTGGAAAAAGTGGGTTTGATTCTCCTTAGCGACATGGTGGCTCATGACCATCTGTAACTAGTTCCAGGGACTCCACTGCCTTCTTCTGACTCAGGCAAGTAAGTAGTGCACAACATGCACTTAGGCAAAACACATATGGATATAAAATGAAATAAATAAATTTTAATAAATAAAAGTTCCTGAATAAAATCTTATCCAAGTGTTGATCTCCAAACTGTAAGAACTGTAGCCCAATTCCAACTTTAAAATTGCAAGTGGTCAAATAATATACTTATAATCATTCATTATTAACTCTAGATCTATATCTTATTAATACAGTGCATGTATTATAAGCCACATGAAATAAGTTATTATAATAATATAAAAGAAAGTAATCCAAAAAGGTTTTCTTATCCCAAATCTATGCACTTCAAACTCTCTACTTCATATTCATTGCTTTTAAATGTTTATCACATACAAAAAAAATGAGATATCTTCTAGTTGATCAAGTGGCATCTTTCTCTTGGGTTCACTGGAGTTGAAACTGGATCAGAAAAGCCCACAGCTAACATGGCTACAAACTGAGGTGTTAATACATATATTCACTGAGATAAGGCATTCGTTTTACAGGAGGTTTTTTTTTTTTCAATGCCGAGATCACTAAGTATTCTGCACTTTCTAGAAAAGTTCTCTAAAACTAGGACACACATATTCTGATCTCTGAGGTTTTGTGTGTAGGTTCTTACTTTTAAGACAGGACCTCAGTCTACAACTGATGCTGGCCTTGACCTTGCTGTGAACCTGTGGATGTTCTCAATTTTATGCTCCTTCTGCTTTTGCCTCCTGAATGATGGAGTTATTGGTGTGCACACCAATTCAAAATGTTTATTTTAGTTTAAATTCCAAGTTTTTATTAGATATTTTTATTTGATGCCTCTGACAGTTCCATAACATAAGAACAAAAAGAACTACCCTAAGCTACTGTAACCAGGAAGCCATAGAATAGAAGAAAACACCAGAGAGAGAGAGAGAGTCTACAAAGTACTGGAGTGACAAGGAGATCTGGACGCTCTAGGGCACACTGTATACACAGCTCAAAGTCTGCAGGAGTGTGAAGACTGAGGCTGCTCAGGCTGATATGAAAGCACTGGAGCACATTCAGAGCAGATACTGAAGGTGGCTGTTGGTTATTGCTGCATCTGGATCTCACAATAGTTTAAATTGCAATGCTTAGCTGTACATACTAAAACCCAAAGTGTACCCATGAATACTCATAACAGTGGGGAAGCCACCACCATTATATTGACCTAGACCAAAAGAACAAGCAGCCTGAATACAGCTGTTAGAAGAAATGTGCAACAAAAGCAAGTGTTGCTTCTTGCATTGCTCCATGTTCTTCCAATAAAAAAAATCACTTTATCTCTATTATTACAGTATTTCATTTTAGAACAGTCTTGTGTTATGAATTATTCTGGACTGTTTTTTGTTTTGTTTTGTTTTTGTTTTTTGAGACAGGGTTTCTCTGTAGCTTTGGTGCCTGTCCCTGAACTAGCTCTTGTAGACCAAGCTGGACTTGAATTCCCAGAGATCCACATGCCTCTGCCTCCCGAGTGCTGGGATTAAAGGCATGTGCCACCACCGCCTGGCTCTGGACTGTTTTTTTTTTTTTTGCTTTGAGGAGATAGTCATATAATGAACCTACAAAAATATTAGATCACGTATCACTTTCATTGTGTTTTACTATAATTAGTGAGTAATGAACAAAATCAGTGTGTCTGCTCAGAGAGAACATAAAGTGATTGTGTGACTTCAAGTGAAAAAATACATGGTGTTGGCTGATGTGCTGTCCACTGTCAGAAACATTAATAAGGTTTAGGGAATCTCAGAGAGATGAAGGCCTTAGCCACCCAAACTAGTTCCATGAGGATATCTTTATGAAATACATAAAGCCTGGAGAAACAAATAGTGACTACTTATTAATAAGGTATTAATTCTTAGCTATTACTGATACTCTTAGATAATTTAAATGCATAAGTTATTTTTGGAAATAGAATTTAGCACAGGTAAAACTGGAAGCACAAGAACATATGTATATTATAAGGATTTCACACTTACCAGCCAGGTCCCCTGCAAGGAAGCAGCAGCAGCAGTGTCACTGCAGAGCCTGTGGGGAAGCAGTCAGACCCAGAGATTGATCATAACTCCCATGACATAATTCTTGGAAAGATAGAAAAATGTTCACGGAAAATATGTGTGAGGAGAGAGAGAGAGAGAGAGAGAGAGAGAGAGAGACAGAGAGAGAGAGAGAGAGAGAGAGAGAGAGAGAGAGAGAGAGAGAGAGATTACTGGCCTACTGAGACTAAGAACAGAGCAATAGCATAGTGCCCAGAAGAGTACTAACATGAACACCTGTACAGCCTTTGAGTGAAAACCTGTGAGTTATATCAAATATGTTCATGTAATAAATGAACTTTAAGGAAAGTGGAGAGTGCACTTGTCTTCTGTTTTCTGTTGTCTTCATCAGAGATGTGAGCCCTGCCTAGTCTGCCCATGCAGACTTTAAAGTAAATTGCTCAAAACAAATGAATGTTCCATAATGTTTGCAAATGTAAACTCTTCTTTTTCTTTCTTTCTTTCTTTCTTTCTTTCTTTCTTTCTTTCTTTCTTTCTTTCTTTCTCTTTCTTTCTTTCTTTCTCTCTTTCTCTCTTTTTTGCAGGACATAAACAAAGATATACTTGATGAAGAAAAAGTTACTGAAGCAGTCTGCATTTCCAGATTGGGGTAGTGTCTAAAAGGAAAAATCCTGTTTCCAAACCACTTCCAGAAATGATTCTTCTAAAAAACTGAAAACCTCTATCCAGCTTTCCCTGTCCCTGAATCCCCCTTCATTTCTAAGAGCCCTGTGTCAGTGCAATCAGAGAACAGCTCTAGTCACAGCTGTAGGAAAGCCACTGAACAGGGTTAATGACCTACAGCGGCTAGAACCCAAGGTGAAAGTCTATTAAAAACCTATTTCTCCAAAGCACATTGTCCCAAGGGCTTTTAGAAAAGATATCCAACTGAATGTATTTAACATATAAGGGTTCTGAGAGAAAGGAGGGTTGGTTAGCCTGAAGAAAGGCACTGTTCTGGAAGGAGAGAGACTAAGACAGAAATTCTTTGCTATTACATTTCCAGACTACCACTCAGGAGCACATAGTGAGTTGCCTGCTATCTGGAGGGGATGTAGTGAGAATGAACAGCTGAACCCTCATAGCATCTTGAACTTCCCAACTGCCAGAAGGAGTTCAGAATGATATCATGACCCTGACTTTATTCCTGCATGTAGGTGAGTCTTTGTATATGTTCAGAGTGAATTCCATTTTTCTTTTCAGTGCTAGCCTGTGTTACTTGAGAGGATGTTGGTGAGTTGAAGAAGCATGTCCTGTCACTGGCTCTTTTTTAAGGTTAGTGGTAGACACACATACTTTAATATTGTGTTCTAATCTAACCAGTTGCATTTATGTATGTAAAGGTCTTTTCCATTTCCAGTCTCACACCAGATTAAGGTTTATGGCTTTAGGTTTCTTTCTGTGGTTTGCTCACAGTCCATGCCTGGCATCTGTGTCACCTCTGAGCCTTCATCACATCTTTTTTGATATCCTTGCCCTGGAAGCTTCTCCTGTGCCACACTCTGTTTCTGATCCTCCACCTCTCTCTCTTTTAAGTTGTTGACTTTAAACAGCATCAATAATGTGTCTGTTTCTTTTTCTTTTTAGTTGATTTTATTGGTTAACTTATATTTCTAACAATTTATTTATGTGTTGTTGCTAATCTGTACCCATAAACTTAATGACAGTTATTTGCTTCATTTTGTCCCATTTTATTGATAATTATATCATAATTCTACATTATCCATTTTCTACTTTAATTTTGTAGTACTTTTCTGTGTGTGAAAAATGGGGGGGGATCTCATTCTGTAGGTCAAACTGAATTCAAGCTCACAATGCTCCTCCTTAGCACTGAAAATGCTGCAATCACAGGTGGGTACCTACACACTTGCCTTCACTTCCCTTTAGTCTCCTATATACATTAGTCAGTGACATTCAAGCAAGATAAAATGGACTTCTGATATTCAGCAGCTAAACTTAATTACTTGGTAATTTCGTGAATATGTGTTTTGTAACTTATAGAGGAGACATTGGTAATTTCTGCTCTAATTAATTTTATACTATACAAAAATTGCAAATACTTTTCTCATTGCTAATGAAAATATTATATAAATGTCAATGCACAAAGTTCAATTTAGAAAACTTGAAATATTAGATATAATTTTATTTATTTAAAACATACAAGACTCTTACTGAAATTTCCTGTTTTACATTTTCGTAAGAATAAACTTACAAAGATGTAATAAATAAAAAAGGTGAGATTTCCAGATACTTTTAAAATACGTATCAAAGATCTGCTTTATTAGAAATCATTGCAGTACAATAAACAAATCTACATTAAAATTTTAAAATTTATCATACAATGCTAAGAACATCTTATGTTTTACTCTAGGCCATGAGTTAAAATATTCCAAAGCATTCATAAGTTTATGCAAAGTTAACAGAAAAGAAAATTACTGATAAACACTAAAGCAATGAATCTTTCTTTTAATTTTCATATAAATGCATATAGTCAGTAAATCTGAGAAAATTTGTAAAATGAGAAAATACAAAATAAAATTCAAATGTATCAATATTATATATGTACCCAAACAAAGTAATTGATGCATGTTTTCTGTTTTTAGCATGCTAAGTTATTTTAAGTGTTTTCTTACAGAGATGGAAAACCTAAAATAGCTGCAATTAGTTAGGTGGGATCATGTTTTTAGAATTATCAGAGTATACACTCAGGAGAATCTATACTAAGTTATGCTGCTTATAGTATTCCATTTAGGGTCACTTTTTTTTCCAAAATAATATACTTTTATTTAATGATGAACAAATGAACAGAAAATGAGAAAGAAAACTGCACTGTTGTTGAAATATACTTAGAAAAGAGTACATTTAGCTTTATATGTTTCCATTGGTTTCTTTTTTTTTTTTGTCAAAGCCTCCGTTTATTAGGGACAGGGTAACAACTTATATACCCCCTGAATGAGGGCTTGGGGAGCAGGGCACAGGAGCATGGAATCTGGCCGCGTGGTCCCAGTCACGTAACCTACATCCGGTCAGGTAGGCCAAGAAGTCAGGAGTTGCCACACCTAGTTCCCTGGATAGCTGGAATTTAAGGCAGTTCCGCTATCAGATTAGGTTCGTTAGCAATTAGCGAATAGCTAATTGGGTGTGGGGCAGGTTTTGCCAATAGGACTATTCTTAACATAATTATGGGTTTGGGGTTCCCTGCAGGCTCCCCAAGGTGATGGTTTCTGTAACAATCTTTAGGGGGGAAACGGCTCCCAACATATTCCTCCTTTCTTATATAAAGGCAAGTAGTTATAGGTGGAGGGCACCAAGACAGAGTCAACCATGGTGTCAGATCTAAAGGAGAAGGGACTGGGACAAGGAGAGACCCTCCTCTCGACTGGTGAAGCAATTTACCTCTCCTGGGAACAGAGGGGTGCCTTATGAGTAGCATTAGTTTCTTGGAGCTTCTCAAATAAAAGGTATCTAGTAGGATTAAAGTAAGCAGATCACAGGGCACCCTGTCTTAGGCTATGTGGAGAGCGCCCTCGTACCTAAAAACCATGCCATGTTGAGCCGGCCTGTACGGCCTCTGTATGGTTTGAAATTTAGGTGAGGATCCACACTAACTCCCGTCATTGGGCCCCTGTATCTATCATTAATGAAAATCTGTGAGGTGCTCCTTAATCAAAAGATATGATATAATTTTGGCACCAATAACTCCATCTCCAGACAAGAAGAAAGGGGCACCTTCCAAACCCAGTATTCACCTTTTAGTCTGGCCCATGGTATGTCCTCCTTCCTAAATGCCTACTCCACAAAAAGTTACGTGTGTTTGCCTGCCATCAATTAGGGAGGTGAAAAAGGGATCAAAATCTAAAATTCTTAACATATGCATTAAACCCAAACACTTTACAGCATGTGTCAAACCTTTCCCAACATCTATAAGCAGTTACAAATATCATTAGATCAATTTCAGTAAGAGTACAATGACATACATTGTTGTCAAATACCACCATTTCCGGACTCTGAGCAACAGTCACAGGAACCCCAATCTTTCCCCTTCTTAAGTGAAGAGGTTAGTATTTTAATTAAAATGAGTTCTGTGTCCCAGAGCAGCATTATTTGTAATAGCCAGAACCTGGAAACAACCTAGATGCCCTTCAATGGAAGAATGGATGAAGAAAGTATGGAATATATATACATTAGAATACTACTCAGCGGTAAAAAACAATGACTTCGCGAATTTTGCATGCAAATGGATGGAAATAGAAAACACTATCCTGAGTGAGGTAACCCAGACCCAAAAGGATGAACATGGGATGTACTCACTCATAATTGGTTTCTAGAGATAAATAAAGGTCAGTGAGTCTATAATTTGATATCCTAAAGAAACTAAATAAGAAGGTGAACCGAAAGAAAAACATATAGCTATCCTCCTGGTTATGGGAAGTAGACCAGATTGCCGGGCAAAAAATTTGGGATCTTGGGGGTGTGGTGGGAGGGGGTTAGGGGGAGAAGGGGAGAGAAATGTGAGAAGGGGAGGATGGGGGGAACCTGGGGAAATGGGATGTTTGGGATAAAGGAAGGTTGGTTAGGGGAGCAGAGAAGCACACATCTTAATTAAGGGAGCCATCTTAGAATAGAAAAAAAAATAAAATAAAAAAAAACAGTTTCCAATAGATAGAGCTTAAAGCTGCCTAACAGGTACTCAAACAGGTAAAATATAAATCAACAGGTAAAGTATACAATAATCAACAAACACAGCATATTAATTATAATGCAGCTATGGCAAGTGTGCATATTAAATATAAAACTTATTCTACAACATTTTTATAAAAAAATGCGGTTTATGGAAAAATCTTCTCAAGTTTTGCCAATTAAGATATTAAACTCTTAATTTAAACCAGTAGCCTGTCTGGTACAAAAGGGCAGGATAAAAGCTAAAAAATGGCTTGATCCCCAGATGATTATTGCTACAATTCACACAACTGTATTTTGCTAATGTTATAGCAAAAAAAAATCCCTTAAAGGATTTTATGTTAAATTTTACAAATGGCTCTTCCAATGGAGGAACTGCATATATGGCTAATAATAATAAAAAAAATATTATGGAGCATAATAAGGCTCCTTGTAAGCAGCTTATGAAACTTGCAAGTAGATCCAGATGCAAACGGATCTGACATGATAACACCAAGCTGACCTTTGCTAGGGCAAGGTGGAAAAGCCCTTGCAATGCATTATGAAAAAACCCGACCATATATATTTGGGGTCGAGGATATGTTTATGCTTTTTTTCACAGAAAGAAAATAAAAGCTGGGCCTGATGTCGAGGCTGCGCTGCGGACACAGAGGAGTCCCTGAGGCGATTGCAGAGAGGTCCTTAGTCTGGCTTTTCCTGCCCCCAAGGAGAGGAGTCCCTGATAACAGAACCTGCTGCTCCACTCTACAGGGTGTCTATTCTGCCTCCTGAGTCCAGGGAGATCCGGCTGAGATAATGCCAGGATGTGCTTCAGATAGCTGAATCCAGCTCACCTCACCCAGGAATCCCACCGGCCCTGAAGCACAAGTGCTAAACTGCTTCTGCAGCTTGAACTCTGGTCTGCTTTGGAGCTGAGATGCAGACTGGACATTAGGGTCACTTTTTACATATTTTTTAGTATACATTCATTGTAAAAAGTCATTGGTTTCATGACATTTTCATTCAGTATATACTATCCATCAGTCATCTTTCACCCTGTTAGCCTTTCCTGTCGCTATCCACACTTCCGCTTGTCCCTGTGCTCTTCCCAATATTCCCCTTCTAACATCACATACATTACATTCAGAGATCTTAGTAAGTGCTCAGAATATATATTTTTTATAAATCATTACACTAATATTTTTATGTCAGCAAGCATCAGTTGTGATTGCTTATGATACAGTGTGGCTCAAAAGTAAAATTCTAAGCAGAGAATTCTCTAATCATTTATTACAGAAAACCCTAACCCATTTCACCACCTATTAGGGGCTTACTATTAATGAACAGAAAAACACTCACCTGTCCGGGCCTTTGATAAACAACCACATAGAATGAGGCTCTAAGAAGTTATAAGGAAGAAATGTCATCAGCTCATCTCCCGCTAGACTCATAATTTACATGTCATCTGTAAAAAGGGAAGTTTCTGACCGTGACGTTGTTAGAAAGTGCAACCATCAAATGGGAAAGTAAACTTTTCTAATTCCAGGAAAACAATGCAGTAGGAACAAATGAGCTCTGGGTTTCCCATGTGAGAGCGCTTCTCCCCAGGCCATATCGCTCTGTATAGATTAGCTGCTATCAAGCCTTGTAAACCAAAAAAAGAAAAAAAAACTAGTAACATTGCTTTTAACAAAAACAGACAAACATTTCAGATTCCCCCAAGGTATCTTTTCTGTTTCCAAAATATTCCTGGTAATCAGTATGCTTCCTTTAGGCACTCATCTAGAAAGTATTAACATTTTTGTTAAAATTAAGAAATTGTCATGTCCTCAAACACACTTAGAAAAAGCAAATTTTCTTACAGAGAGCACAGAGATGAGGTGACATAACAGTACTATCATCAAAAGCAGGCTATGGGGCTATGGATATAGCTCAGCTGATAGACTATATGCCTACAGAGTATGAATCCCTGAGTTTGGAGCCCAGTGCCACATAATCCAGCATTGTAATGGACATATATAAATTACTACACTGAGAAAGCAAAAGTGGAAGATCAGAAATTCAAAGCTGTCTGCCCCATAGAAAGTTCAAATCTAGTAGGAGATCATGCTGCCTTTCCCTGCAAGAACAGTTTTTTCCTCCACAATTGAGGCATGAACCTCCAGGCTCCAGTTGTGGACTGTTCTTCTATTCCTTCTCCTTAAACTTTTCCAGTGAGTGTACTCACAGGATTGTTTATATCCTACACTCAGAAGTACCATCAGAGTCTTGTTTTTAACACATAACTGTCAATGTCCCCTTCTTATAATTTACATAAAGTTTTATTTCAGCCCTAATCGTAACTGTCACCTTGGTTATTCTCTTAATTCAAGTCCATGTGATTTTTAAATGTTGACATTTGGATGGACACGATACATCTGTGGGGTAAAGGCATCTTCCACCAATTCTTATCACTGCAATGCAATCCCAAGGACCCACATGGTGGGAGAGAACTTCTACAAGTGGAACTCTGACGTCCACAAACACAGTATGGCATCAATGTGCACTTTCAGTAAATAAATAGTGAAAAAAACCAAAAAGGATTAAATTTATTTTGTAAACCTACATATCTTCTTATAGGATAACAGCTCTTGGAACAAAGTGGAAAGAGGCTGAAGAAATAGAGACTGTAGCAAGCATACTTGTTGAATTATTTTTGGATCACCATCCCACAAATAATGACAGGGAGACTTCTAATTAATTATGAAAGCTTGGCCTTTAGCTTAGGCTTGTCCTCAACTAGCTCTTTTTGCCAAGTTAACCTACTTTTGATAATCTACATGGTGACACATGTATTTGTGCCTTTCCTCTGTTTGTCAAGTCTAACTTTCTCCAAGACTGATGACAACAATCATAGAATACTCCTAATCTCTCTTTTTCTAGAAGTCCTGCCTATTCTCTCCTGCTTAACTATTGGCCATTTAACTCCTTATTAAACCAATCAGAAGGTATCCTAGGCAAAGGCACATATTCACAGTATAAACAAATACTCCACAACAAAAGAAATTATTAACATTGTGGCAGAAATATATGATTTTTTATTTAAATTTTTAACTTTTGGCAGGTCTCAAGGTTCCCTGTGGGAGAGCTTGGGCACCTACAGCTGGGGCTCCAGGATCTCCGGTGGTCTACTGGACCCCTCGCTCCCTCCCACCCCCTACCTCTTGTCCCCCGGATCCTTGAGCTACCAGACGGCCCTGGTTAGGAGCTGAGGAACTCCATCTGGACGGGTGAGTGTCTACTAGCCAGGGGCGGTGTGTCCCAGAAGCTAGCACAAACCCCCCTCCCTAGCTCCTTCTGCAGGGCTGCCTTTCTTAGGCAAGACCCAATCCCCCCCGGCAACACACCCCACCCCATCCCTGCCCTGTGGCTTGCTTGGACCAGTGCTCAAGACCGGTTTTAAGTTCCTTCACTAAGGCTATCCACCCAGAGCGGGGAGTCCCTGCCTTCTGGGCAGGTCTCAAGATTCCCTGTGGGAGAGCTTGGGCACCTACAGCTGGGGCTCCAGGATCTCCGGTGGTCTACTGGACCCCTTGCTCCCTCCCACCCCCTAACTCTTGTCCCCCGGATCCTTGAGCTACCAGACGGCCCTGGTTAGGAGCTGAGGAACTCCATCTGGACGGGTGAGTGTCTACTAGCCAGGGGCGGTGTGTCCCAGAAGCTAGCACAAACCCCCCCTCCCCCAGCTCCTTCTGCAGGGCTGCCTTTCTTAGGCAAGACCCAATCCCCCCGGCAACATACCCCACCCCCATCCCTGCCCTGTGGCTTGCTTGGACCAGTGCTCAAGACCGGTTTTAAGTTCCTTCACTAAGGCTATCCACCCAGAGCGGGGGAGTGCCTGCCTTCTGGGCAGGTCTCAAGGTTCCCTGTGGGGGAGCTTGGGCACCTACAGCTGGTGCTCCAGGGTTGCCATCTGAGTTGTTGTGCTGAGGAGTTCCATCTGGACGGGTTGGTTCCTGTTTCTACACTGAAGAGATACACCCAGAGAGTCAGTCACAGCAAAGTCTGGACCAAGACACCAGGCCTCTCTGGGCTACATTTGAAGCAAGAGATGGGAAGGCGCCAAAACAAGAATTCCTCCAACAACCCGAAAGACAACATGACATCACCAGAACCCAGGGATCCCGGAACAAGAAGAATTCTACACCCCTACTCCAGAAGAATTAGAAGAATTTGACTCAAAAGTGAATTATATGAAAAATAATAGAGGACTTGAAACAGGAGGTGAAAAAACTGCCATAAACAATTAGAGATGACAAACAAAAAAGTAGAGGAAATGAATAAGTCGCTCAAAGATACCCAAGAAAACCAAGAGAAGCAAGAAAAAGCAATCAAACAGATAAGGGAAGCGGTTCAAGACTTGAAGAATGAAATGGAAATAATGAAGAAAACACAAACCGAAGGAAGGATGGAGTTGGAAAACCTGGGTAAACGATCAGGAACCACAGAGACAAGTACTACCAACAGACTACAAGAGATAGAAGAAAGAATGTCAGACACTGAAGATACCATAGAGAAAATAAACACACTGATCAAAGAAAATAGCAAAACCAACAAATTCTCATCACAAAACATTCAGGAAATATGGGACACAATAAAAAGACCAAACATAAGAATAATTGGGATAGAAGAAGGAGAAGAAGTACAGCTCAATGGTCCAGAAAATATATTTAATAAAATTATAGAAGAAAACTTTCCCAACCTAAAGAAAGATATTCCTTTGAAGGTTCAAGAAGCATACAGAACACCAAATAGACTGGACCAAAAAAAAAACATCTCCTCGCCATATAATAATCAAAACACAAAACAGACAGAATAAAGAAAGAATATTAAGAGCTGCAAAGGAAAAAGGTCAAGTTACTTATAAAGGTAAACCTATCAGACTTACACCTGACTACTCTATGGAAACCATGAAAGCCAGAAGGTCCTGGATAGATGTACTGCAGAAGCTAAGAGAACATGGATGCAAACCCAGACTACTATACCCAGCCAAGCTTTCGTTCACTATAAATGGAGAAAACAAAATTTTCCAGGATAAAAACAAATTTAAACAATACGTAGCCACAAATCCAGCCTTACAGAAAGTAATAGAAGGAAAATCACAAACCAAGGAGTCCAACAATGACCACAATATCTCAAACATCTAGAGACCCATCACCAGCACAACTCAAAGAAGGCAAACACACAAACTCTATGACTAAAAATCTGACCGGAGTTAACAACCACTGGTCATTAATATCCCTTAATGTCAATGGACTCAACTCACCTATAAAAAGGCACAGGCTAAGAGATTGGATACGCAAACAGGATCCAACATTCTGCTGTTTACAAGAAACACACCTCAACCACAAAGACAGGCACCTACTTAGAGTAAAGGGATGGGAAAAGGTTTATCAAGCAAATGGACCTAAGAAACAAGCAGGTGTGGCCATACTAACTTCTAACAAAGTGGACTTCAAACTTAAATCAATCAGAAGAGATGGAGAGGGACATTTTATACTCATAACAGGAACAATTCATCAGGATGAAGTCTCAATCCTGAATATCTATGCCCCTAACATAAAAGCACCCACGTACGTAAAAGAAACATTACTAAAACTCAAGGCTGCCATCAAACCGCACACACTAATAGTAGGAGATTTCAACACTCCTCTTTCACCAATGGACAGGTCAATCAGACAGAAGCCTAACAGAGAAATAAGAGAATTAATGGAGGTAATGAATCAAATGGACTTAACAGACATCTATAGAACATTCCACCCAAATAGGAAAGAATATACCTTCTTCTCTGCTGCTCATGGAACCTTCTCGAAAATTGACCACATCCTCGGCAACAAAGCAAACTTCCACTGTTACAAAAAAAATATCCATAACCACCTGTGTCTTATCAGATCACCATGG
This sequence comes from Microtus obscurus, assembly GCA_963919715.1. Lineage (NCBI taxonomy): Eukaryota > Metazoa > Chordata > Mammalia > Rodentia > Cricetidae > Microtus > Microtus obscurus. The sequence goes on from CAWTZC010000641.1 coordinate 54,410, forward strand.
TCTAAAGTTAGAATTCAACAACAAAGCTACCCCCAGAAAGCCTACAAACTCATGGAAACTGAACAGTCAACTATTGACCCACACCTGGATCAAAGAAGAAATAAAGAAAGAAATTAAAGTCTTCCTTGAATTCAATGAAAATAAAGAAACAACATACTCAAACTTATGGGACTCTTTGAAAGCAGTCCTAAGGGAAAGTTCATAGCCCTTAGTGCCCACTTAAAGAAAACAGAGAAAGCATACATTGGAGACTTAACAGCCCACCTGAAAGCTCTAGAAAAAAAGAAGCAGACTCACCTAGGAGGAGTAGAAGACTGGAAATTGTCAAACTGAGAGCGGAAATCAACAAAATAGAAACACAGAAAACAATCCAAAGAATCAATGAAACAAAAAGCTGGTTCCTGGAAAAAAATCAACAAAATTGATAAACCCCTATCCAAACTAATCAAACGGCAGAGAGAGAATTTGCAAATTAATAAGATCAGAAATGAAAAGGGGGACATAACCACAGACATAGAGGAAATTCAGAGAATCATTAGATCTTACTACAAAAGCCTGTATGCCACAAGACTGGAAAATGTAAAAGAAATGGACACTTTTTTTAGATAAATTCCATATACCAAAATTAAATCAGGACCAGGTGAACAATCTAAATAGACCTGTCAGTCGCGAAGAATTAGAAGCTGTTATCAAAAACCTCCCTACCAAAAAAAAGCCCAGGACCAGACGGTTTCAATGCGGAATTCTACCAGAATTTCCAAGAAGACCTAATACCTATACTCCTTAAGGTATTTCACAATATAGAAACAGAAGAGTCATTGCCAAATTCCTTTTATGAAGCTACAGTCACTCTGATACCAAAACCTCACAAAGACTCAACCAAGAAAGAGAATTACAGACCAATCTCACTCATGAACATCGACGCAAAAATCCTCAACAAAATACTGGCAAACCGTATCCAAGAATACATTAGAAAAATTATCCATTACGATCAAGTAGGCTTCATCCCAGAAATGCAGGGCTGGTTCAACATACGAAAATCTATCAATGTAATCCATCATATAAATAAACTGAAAGAAAAAAACCATATGATCATTTCTTTAGATGCTGAAAAAGCTTTTGACAAAATTCAACATCCCTTTATGATAAAAGTCTTGGAGAGATTAGGGATACAAGGGTCATACCTAAATATAATAAAAGCTATTTACAGCAAACCGACAGCTAACATCAAACTGAACGGAGAGAAACTCAAAGCCATCCCACTTAAATCAGGAACACGACAAGGCTGTCCACTCTCTCCATACCTCTTCAATATAGTGCTTGAAGTTTTAGCAATAGCAATAAGACAACATAAGGGGATCAAGGGGATTCAAATTGGAAAGGAAGAAGTTAAACTTTCGTTATTTGCAGATGATATGATAGTGTACATAAGTGACCCCCAAAACTCCACCAAAGAACTTTTACAGCTGATAAACACCTTTAGTAATGTGGCCGGATACAAGATCAACTCCAAAAAATCAGTCGCCCTCCTATACACAAAAGATATGGAAGCAGAGAGGGAAATCAGAGAAGCATCACCTTTCACAATAGCCACAAACAGCATAAAATATCTCGGGGTAACTCTAACCAAAGAAGTGAAGGATCTATTTGACAAGAACTTTAAAGCATTGAAGAAAGAAATTGAAGAGGATACCAGAAAATGGAAGGATCTCCCTTGCTCGTGGATTGGGAGGATCAACATAGTAAAAATGGCAATCCTACCAAAGGCAATTTATAGATTCAATGCAATCCCCATCAAGATCCCATCAAAATTCTTCACTGATCTTGAAAGGACAATAATCAACTTTATTTGGAAAAACAAAAAACCCAGGATAGCCAAAACAATCTTATACAATAAAGGAACTTCTGGAGGCATTACCATCCCTGACTTTAAACTCTATTACAGAGCTACAGTAATGAAAACGGGGTGGTATTGGCATAAAAATAGAGAAGTCGACCAATGGAATCGCATAGAAGACCCGGATTTGAACCCACAAACCTATGAATACCTCATTTTCGATAAAGGTGCTAAAAGTATACAATGGAAGAAAGAAAGCATCTTCAACAAATGGTGCTGGCACAACTGGATATCAACCTGTAGAAGAATGAAAATAGACCCATATCTATCACCATGCACAAAACTCAAGTCTAAATGGATCAAAGACCTCAATATCAATCTGAACACACTGAACCTGATAGAAGAGAAAGTGGGAAGTACCCTACAACAGATGGGCACAGGCGATCGCTTCCTAGGTATAACCGCAGCAGCACAGTCATTAAGGGCAACATTGAATAAATGGGACCTACTGAAACTGAGAAGCTTCTGTAAAGCAAAAGACACTGTCACTAAGACAAAAAGGGAACCCACTGACTGGGAGAAGATCTTCACCAATCCCGCAACAGACAAAGGTCTGATCTCCAAAATATATAAAGAACTCAAGAAACAAGACTTTAAAATGCTAATTAACCCAATTAAAAAATGGGGCACTGATCTGAAGAGAGAATTCTCAACAGAAGAAGTCCAAATGGCCAAAAGGCACTTAAGGTCATGCTCAGCCTCCTTAGCGATCAGGGAAATGCAAATCAAAACAACATTGAGATATCACCTTACACCTGTCAGAATGGCTAAAATCAAAAACACCAATGATAGCCTTTGCTGGAGAGGCTGTGGAGAAAGGGGCACCCTCATCCATTGCTGGTGGGAATGCAAACTTGTGCAACCACTTTGGAAAGCAGTGTGGCGGTTTCTCAGGAAAGTTGGGATCAACATACCCATGGACCCAGCAATGCCACTCTTGGGAATATACCCACGAGATGCCCGATCATATGACAAGGACATTTGTTCAACTATGTTCATTGCAGCATTATTTGTAATAGCCAGAACCTGGAAACAACCCAGATGCCATTCAATGGAAGAATGGATGAAGAAAGTATGGAATATATATTCATTAGAATACTACTCAGCGGTAAAAAACAATGACTTCGCGAATTTTGCATGCAAATGGATGGAAATAGAAAACACTATCCTGAGTGAGGTAACCCAGACCCAAAAGGATGAACATGGGATGTACTCACTTATAATTGGTTTCTAGAGATAAATAAAGGTCAGTGAGTCTTTAATTTGATACCCTAAAGAAATTAATTAAGAAGGTGAACCCAAAGAAAAACATACAGCTATCCTCTGGGTTATGAGAAGTAGACCAGATTGACGGGCAAAAATTTGGGATCGGTGGGGGAGTGGTGAGAGGGGGAAGAAGGGGAGAAGGGGAGAGAAATGTGAGAAGGGGGAGAGTGGGGGGGAACTTGGGGCAACGAGATGATTGGGATAAAGGAAGGTTGGTTAGGGGAGCAGAGAAGCACACATCTTAATTAAGGGAGCCATCTTAGGGATGGCAAGAGTCTTGGATCTAGAGGGGCTCCAAGGAGCACAGGGTGATGTCCCCAGTTAGTTCCTGGGGCAGCTGTGGATAGGGAACCTGAAATGACTCTATCCTATAGCCATACTGATGAATATATTGCATATCACCATAGAAACTTCATCTGGCGATGGATGGAGATAGAGACAGAGACCCACACTGGAGCACTGGACTGAGCTCCCAAAGTCCCAATGAGGAGCAGAAGGAGGGAGAATATGAGCAAAGAAGTCAGGACCACAAGGGGTGCGCCCACCCGCGGAGACAGTGGGGCTGAGTCTTTGGGAGCTCACCAAGGCCAGCTGGACTCTGACTGAAAAAGCATGGGATAAAACCGGACTCTCTGAATTTGGCGGACAATGAGGGCTGCTGAGAAGCCAAGGACCATGGCACCGGGTTTTGATCCTACTTCATGTTCTGGCTTTGTGGGAGCCTATCCAGTTTGGACGTTCACCTTCCTAGACCAGGATCGAGGGGGGGGAGGACTTTGGACTTTCCACAGGGAACCCTGACTGCTCTTCAGGCTGGAGAGGGAGGGGGAGGAGTGGGGGGGAGGGGAGGAGGGGAGGGAGGAGTGGGAGGGAAATGGGAGGCGGGAAGGAGGCAGAAATTTTTTTTTTCCAATAAAAAAAAATGAAAAAAAAAAAATTTTAAGTTTTACAAAAATTTCACAAGTAATGTATTTACAAAATTTATTCTATAAGTGTACATGAATTTGAGTGGAGGTAAGGGGAATCAGGAGAAATTGGAAGAATCAATGAATAGAGTGTTGGTGCTTTGAATAGATAATCAAGACTAAAAAGCCCTTAGCCAAACTGAAATAAAGATAAGACCCAATTAAGAAAATTAATATTAAAGGTAGTCATTAGAACAGACACTGATGAAATTTAGAAAATGATAAAGAAATACATTTAAAATACATATTTCATTAAATTGAAAATTATGAGACCTCTACCTGAAAAACAACTAATTTTTAGATTCCCTCACAACCTACCTACCTCCACCTACCTGGACAATTCTTTGTCCCATCCTCAATAACCCACTCGATACCCAGAGTTCCCATATCTGTCACCAGGGCATATCTTGCTGTGCACCCCAAGCTTCTTATCCATAGCCTTATTATAACCTAACAAATTCAGACTGCGTCCTAGAACCAGTATGTCAGCCTAGTCTGGCCTTCCCTGCCTTCCTTGCACAGGAGCTCTAGCCTTAGACCACAGCTTACCTTACCATCTTCCTGCCCTGCTCCAGCACTCTACAGTGTCATATCCAGACTTTCAACTCAGTCCAATTCTTAGAGTAATATAGATAATGTTGAGAGTTTGGTTTAGAGAAACAGTTAACACTTAGATAGACCTAAATAGGCCATCCTCTTCAGATTATGGAAGACAATAGTACTGAGAGAAATTTGGATAATCGAGGCTCCAGTCTCAGAGTTTTCAGAGGAAATGAATATTAGTAAATAGCCTACAGATCATTCTTGTAATACTTTGGCAAAGAACATGGTTAGTTTCTGCCTTGTCCTAAGAATCTGCCTGAGGCTAAAGTGGAGAGTTTTAGGATTAATATCTTTGTCAAAGGAAATTGCAAGGCATCCTAGTATTGACTGTTTTAGATAGTTATAAGTGACAACTGTTATGAATCGGAATAAGGGGAACTGATGATAGCCATAGGGCCAGTACTGGGCTCTGAGTTTCTGCAGGTGATTACAAACTGTTCCTTTTTATCAAAGACAAAGCAACAAACAGAAACAAACATAAAAAAAGACAGACACAGAATCAAAACAAGAAGCTGCATACTGCAAAACCAAAATTACAGATGAAGGCAGATCATGCCTCCCAGGGACTAGGGTGTCCTGGTTGCCCCTACATCAAAAATGTATGCATAGTATTCTCCTGGGCTGGGCAACAGTCTCAGGACATGTCTTCTCCCCTCTTGGTTCTATTTCTATACCAGCCCCATGCAGCTACAATTTTCAAATTACTAACTCACAATTAGACAGAAACAGAAACACAGTAAACAAATAGACAGACATAAAAGCAAGCTTGTTCTTTCTTACCTCCAACTAGGTGGGTCTGGAGTGGGTCTGGGGGCAACTTTTTTCTGGCCAATAAACCAAATGTTGGACCCTAGACTCCAATTACCGAGGAAGAGACACTACAAGAAAACACTCTGACACTGCAATTGATTTAAAAGCAAGAAGATTTAATTCTGTCGCAACTCAATTTTAGGAAGTGAGTTAACACATCAGGAACTAAACATCAGGAACTAAGTCAACATCTAAGGGTTATCTTGCCCCAAGTACAGGAACAGAGCTCTCTTTGGAGAACTTTCACAAGAACTCAGGGAGATGGAAATTTCCCAACATTTCAGTACATGCATGTATAGTTGTTAGATACATGGTGTCCAGGGGAGGGGGGATCACTAATACTGAGACACCTCAGAAATGGCCTCAGAGTTGTCTTAAAGTTCTACAATCTATAGAACATTCCACCCAAATACAAAAGAATATACCTTCTTCTCAGCACCTCATGGAACCTTCTCTAAAATAGTTCACATACTCAGCAACAAAGAAACCTCCACAGATACAAAAAAATAGAGTAACCCCTGAGTCTTATCAGATCACTATGGATTACAGTTAGAATTTAACAACAATACTATTCTCAGAAAGCCTAAAACTCATGAAAATTGAATAGTTAACTCCTTGAACTATCTCTGGGTCAAGAAAGAAAGATAGAAAGAAGAAAGAAAAAAGGAAAGAAAGAAAGAAAGAAAGAAACTTCCTAGAATTCAATGAAAATGAAGGCACAATGTATACAAACCAATGAGACACTATGGAAGCAGTGATAAGACAAAAGTTCATAGCACCAAGTTTCAACATGAAAAAAATGGAGAAAGATCACATCAGTGACTTAACAACACACCTGAAAGCTCTAGAACAAAAATAAGCAGACTCATCCAAGAAAAGTAGAAGACAGTAAATAATCAAATTGAGGGCAGCAATAATCACAATAAAAATAAAGAAAACAATACAAAGAATCAATGCAACAAAGAGCTGGTTCTTTGATAAAATCAACAAGATAGACAAACCCATATCCAAACTAATCAAAAGGCAGAGAGAAAACATCCAAAATAACAAAATCAGAAATGAAAAAAGGTACATAACAAGAGATACTGAAAAAATTTAAAGACTCGTTAAAGCATACTACAGAACCTGTACTCCACAAAATTGGAAAACATAAAATAAAAGGACAATTTTCTAGATAGCTACCATATACCAAAATTAAATCAAGACAATGTAAGCAATTTAAATAGACCTTTACACTGCAAGGAAATAAAAGCTGTCAGCAAAAACCTTACAACCACTCCTCCCATCCCCACCCCCCCAAAAAAAAACAGAAAGAAAAGAAAAAGAAAAAGAAAATGAAAACACAAGGCTGGATGTTTTTAGTGCAGAATTCTACAAGAACTTCCAATAAAAGCTAATAACTATACTCCTCAAAGAGTTCCACATAATAAAAACAGAAGGAACATTGCCAAACTTTTTATGAGGCTACAGTTACCCTGATATCAAAACCACACAAAAACTCAACTAAGAAAGAGAATGACAGACCAGTCTCACTCATGAAAAAGTATTTGACAAAGTCCAACAGCCCTTCATGATAAAGGTCTTGTTTAAATCAGGAATAAAAAAAGCATATCTAAATATAATAAAAGGAATACACAAATCAACGGCCAACATCAAATTAAATGGGGAGAAACTCAAAGCAGGAACAAGACAAGGCTGTCCACTCTCTCCATATCTCTTCAAGTACTTAAAGTTAAGGCTATAACAATAAGATAACAAAAGGAAATCAAGGGGATTCAAATTGGAAAGGAAGAAGTCAAACTTTTGTTATTTGCAGATGACATGATACTATATATAAAAGACCCCCAAACCCTACCAGAAAACTCCTACAGCTGATAAATACATTCAGTGATGTGGTAGGATAGAAGATCAACTCAAAAAATTCAGTAGCCTTCCTATTTACAAATGATAAAATAGCTTAGAAAGGTGTAGATTGCGTTTTGGGTGGGCTACTCAGTCTAGGGGTTAGTAACCCGCCCTGCAATCTAGTTACTCCAGGGTCTCTCGGAGGGGCACTACCTGGAAGGACATGAGCTAGAAAAGAAAAAGGAGACCATGCTAAGTTTGTCACGGCCTCCATTTATTAGGGACAGGGTTACAGCTTATATAGCCCCTGGATTGGGGGGCAGGGGGGCAGGGCACAGGAGCATGGAATCTGGCTGCGTGGTCCCGGGTCACATACGGTCAGGTAGGCCAAGAAGTCAGGAGTTGCCACACCTAGTTCCCTGGATAGCTGGAATTTAAGGCAGTTCCGCTAACAGATTAGGTTCCTTAGCAATTAGCGAATAGCTAATTGGGTGTGGGGCAGGTTTTGTCAATAGAACTATTCTTAACATAATTATGGGTGTGGGGTTTGTTGTTCATTTAAACGATTACCGAGGCAGGCTGGTGAAACGGCGGCAGGTTCTCACCAGCGGGGGGCACGCGCTTTGCGGCCTGTGGCGGAGAAACAGAGGCATGAACACAGAAAATAAGTATAAGGCATTTTATTGAGGGAGAGAAGAGAGGGAGAGAGGGAGAGAGAAAGAGAGAAAGAGAAAGAGAAAGAGAAAGAGAAAGAGATAGAGAGAGAGACAGAGAGGGAGGCCCGTGTTCACACGGGAAAGATGGCGGAGAGCGAGAGAGAGATATCAGGCGGAGTTCAGAGGTTAAAAGATGTGGGCGTGGCTAGTCTCTTAAAGAGACCAATACCATAACATTCCCAGGTCTTCCTTATAATAAAAAGCAGATTAGATCTCTTAAAAGGACCAAAACCATAACATTCCCAGGTCTTCCTTATAATAAAAAGCAGATTAGATGCTCCAGTTTGAAGGAATTGGGGCAGCGAATTCTCAAAACTGCTTCCTGCTGATTTGTGGGCGTTGTCTTGGGGGGGGAGCGTGAGAGAAGGTTGGGAGCATCTTGGCGTCACTGGTCCCTTTGCTTTTTGACCGGTGTTTTGTGGCATGGCCTAAGGTATTGGCAGAACAAAGAAGAAAGTTAAATTAATGTTAAAAAAAATTTTTAGGACCAGGGAATTGAGGGGTATCTGACCTGTTTTTAATTCGGCTCCCTAGAACTCAAGAGAACTCCTTGGGTTTGTGAAAACAGAAGTTTTAGACATAATGACTGTAGCATAAGAGATAAATTTGATTTGAAATTTGTTTGGTGAGGTCACCTTACAAAAACCTCAACCTGGCAAAACCTCTCAGCTGTCAAACTGTCAGAGATCTTTGAGAAATATAAGATTTTACGTGAGTTACTGATTAAAAAGTGACAGAGAACTTACTTGGTTGGCACTCAGAGCTACTCTTTTTGGGGTCCTCCATGGTCGCTGAAGGTTGCACTTGAGCTTTGCTGTTTAGCGCAGGGGCTGCCAGGCTCCAGAAGATCCTGTGGGCTAAGAAATCTGTAGGAAGACAGGCCTACCTTGACCTGAGCAGCTAGGCTGTCGATTCCAGCGATTCCGTCCATGTCTAGAGATCTCTAGTTTAGATGAAAGGCAGGTTTGTCCAATGGTTAGCGCTCTGCAGTTGAAGCGAAATGCAGAAGGACATTGTTCTCTGTGTGTCTGTCTCCTTTGGAGGGAGCTGTCTTCTTTGGAGGTAGCAGAGAGCTGCTGCTAGGAGCCAACCTGTCTCTTTTTGGTGTTTTGAAAAGTTTTTAATAATTAAATACTTAAATATCACATTCCCCAGATCTCTGAGCAGTTGAGGGCTGGATTAAATATAGCTGCAGTATACTGGCTCTTAACAGGTAAGGTCCACATTTGCAAAGGGGCAGAAAGAAGAAACTTCTGGCAATGAAAGGTTAATGCCAGAACTGACAATGGTAGAAAAGAGCTTAAGAGATTTAAAGGTACATACCAGCTTAAAACATGAGACTTATGATTTGTAGTATGAGATGTAATAAACAATTATTATGCATTGAGAGAGTGAACAAGAATTGAGCAACATGGACACCTCTGACGGGCCCTATCAGAGACATTTGTCATTGCCCAAAACATAATTTAACAGAGTTAGCATGAGGATTTTAGTGAAACTGGGTGAGAAGGCAGGGTGAAACCGGGAGAGTGTGGTCACGTAATCTGGCCCTCAGCCAAGATGGCGAAAAGGTCACCTGACCCATCTGGCCTTCAGCCAAGATGGCGACCGCCACGTGTAGTCTGTTCAGTTGGAAAGCTTGCCAGCCACAACAGAAGCCGCAGAGGGGGAGGGGCAAAAGGCTGAAACCTAAAAACTGGGAGAACGGCTTCCCGTTAAGGGCAAGATGCAGATGACACGAACACCCAAAATCCGGGGGGATTGCCTTAGAATTTTTAGATCCCATGGTTGGGCGACGAAATTTGCCTGCAGGGGGGCACAGAGGAGTGCCGCAATCGCAGCAGTCTCAGGGTGCGAGCGTCCTCGGACCCCGGGAGGCCGCGGTAGGGGCGAAAATCAACTCGGGCCCAGCTAAGTCCCGGCTAGGCGAGAGGAGATAAGCCCGTGATAGGGTCAACGGTATGACCTGCCATTCAGCTGTCTGTACAGCTGAAGATGGTGCCTGAAAAGACAGGCCCGCCAAGAAAAGAAGAAAGTCAAGGAGAAACCAGGAATCCCGGATTCCTGGGGAGACGCTTGAGAGCCCCGGGGCTCTCAGTGCAGGCAAAATAACCGTCAACCAAAAATGGGAGAAGGAAGGGAGGGGGCGATCTACCCAGAATGTACCAGAGAACGCTGGCCAGGCGTTTTCTAGACGTAATGGGAAGAGGGCCCACGGATCAAACTCACTAATTGGTAGGTGTCCGAGATAGCTGTGGCAGAAGGATGCGGAGGGGAGCGGTGGAATACTGCAAGCTGCATCCAGGTAGATGGAACACATGGGTTGTTGTAGAGAAGGTCCTCAAGTCCTGATTCTGCCCCAGGAGGGAGCTCAGAGTCCGGGACGGCGCCTAAAGCCGAAACTCCGGCCCTGGGTGGAAGTCTGGGCGGGCGAATCATCCGAGTCTCGGCACCAAAATGTTGTTCTTTTTTAAAAAATACTGCAAGATCCCCGAGGCAGTAGGCAGCAGAAATGCTGTAGGTCCCAAATGGTGGTAGCAGGCCATGTGGCGGCAGACAGCAGACTCTGGGAGCAGCCAGTCCCAGGCAGAAATGGCTGCCGATCCCAGAGCGGTGGCCTGAGTGGTGGTGGCAGGCCATGTGGCGGCAGACAGCAGGCTCTGGGAGCAGCGAGTCCCAGGCAGAGACAGCTGCTGGTCTCAGCAGATATCCACCTCCAAAAGGAACTCATGTGAAAGGCCAAACCATCCTGTAAAGCAGAGATCCCCAAGTCGGAAAGCGTATCTGAGCTGACAGAAGCTGGTGACAGAGAGCCTTCTTTCTCCTCTAGTAGATCCAGCTTCACCAGGTTACTGATCTCATCTTCCGAGTTGTCTTCAGACACAGACCCAATTATGAAACGGGAATGCTGGTTCAGCTCTAGAGCTTTGGTCAACGGAGATGGTTCATCCATTATTCTTTGAAAATAAGCTCTCACAGGAGAGGCAGCTTCGCTTCTGTCTCTCTCCACTTCTCTGCTTCCCCCCTTCTCTGTCTCTTTCTTCTCTTCTCTCTCTCTCTCTCTCTCTCTCTCTCTCTCTCTCTCTCTCCCTCTCCCTCTCTCTCTGTCCCCCCTTCACCCTTCTTCCTCCATAACCCCCTGAATAAACATTCAACCTCACCCTGCCTGTCGTGTCTATCCATGCTTCTGTCTTCTGCCCGCCCGCCATGTGTCTCCCTGCCTGGGACCAGCCATTGCTCTGAGACCAGCTGTCTCTGCCTGGGACTGGCTGCTCCCAGGGCCTGCTGTCTGCCGCCACATGGCCCGCCACCACCACTCAGGCCACGCTCTGGGATCGGCAGCCATTTCTGCCTGGGACTGGCTGCTCCCAGAGCTTTCTGTCTGCCGCCACATGGCCCGCTACCACCATTTGGGACCTACAGCATTTCTGCTGCCTACTGCCTCGGGGATCTTGCAGTATTTTTTAAAAAAGAACAACAGGGTTCCCTGCAGACTCCCCAGTGTGATGGTTCCTGTAACGATTTTTAGGGGGGAAACGGCTTCTAACAGAAAGGAATCAGAGAAGCAACGCCTTATACAAACACCACAATTAGCACAAATATCTTGGGGTAACACTAAACAAAGAAATAAAAGACCTATTTGACAAGAACTTCAAGGGTTTGAAGAAAGAAATTGAAGAAGATACCAGAAAATGAGAACATCTCCCATGTGCTTCAATAGGTTGAATGAACACAGGAGAAATGGCAATTCTACCAATATTAATCTATAGATTGAATGCAATCCTCATCAAAATCACAACACAATTTTTCACAGACCTTGAGCCAAAAAATATTCAATTTCATATGGAAAAACAAAAATCCTAAAATAGCCAAAAAATCTTGTACAATAAAGGAATGTCCAGAGGCACCACCATCCCTGAGATCAACCTCTATTACAGAGCTAAAATAAAGAAAACAGCTTGATACTGGCATAAAAACAGGGAGGTTGACTAATGGAATCAAATTGAAGACATGAATATTAATCCAAACACTTATGAACACCTATTTTTTGACAAAGAAGTTAAAATTATACAATAGAATAAAGAAAGTATCTTCAACAAATGGCACTGGCATAACAGGATGTCAACATATAGAAGAATGAAAATAGATCCATATCTATCCCTATGCACAAAACTCAAGTCCAAATGGATTAAAGGCCTCAATATAAATCAAACCACACTGAATTGGATAGGAGAGAAAATGGGAAGTATCCTTCAAAGCATAGGCACAGAAGACCACTTCCTAAACATAACCCAAGTAGCAAAGCACTGAGAGAAACAATAAATCATGAGACCTCCTGAAACTGGGAAGCTTCTGTAAAGCAGAGGATACAGTCAAGGAGTAAAAAAGCAGCATAATGAATAGGAAAAAAATTATCACCAACCACACTTCATACAGAGGATTGATCTTACACCTGTCAGAATGGCTATGATATAAAACACCAATGATAGGTTATACTGGAGAGTATGTAGAGAAAGGGGAACATTCATCCATTGATGGTGGGAATGCAAACTTGTACATACACTTTGGAAATCAGTATGGTAGTTTCTCAGAAAATTGGGAATCAACCTACCTCAGGATCCACCAATACCACTCATGGCCGTATACCCAAAAGATGCTCAATCATACTACAAAGATATTTATTTGTTCCACTATGTTCATAGCAGCATTAGTTGTAATAACCAGAATCTGGAAACAACATAGATATCCCTCAACTGACAAATGGATAAAGAAAGTGTGGCACATTTCCACTTTAGAGCACTACTCAGCAGTAAAAATCAATGGCAACTTGAATTTTTCAGGTAAATGAATGGTACTAGAAGACAACATCCTGGGTAGGTAACACAGACTAAAAAAGACAAATATGGATTGGTATGTACTTACTCATAAGTGGATACTAGCTATAAACAAAAGATATTAGCCTATAGTTCACGATCGTAGAGAAGCTAAGTAATAAGGGGAACCCTAAGACAAATGTTTATAGATTCATAATAGACAAGATTGTCTGAACCAATTGGCTTCTTGGAATTAGGAGTTGAAGGGAAGGTGGAAGAGAAAGAGAAGGAGAGAAAGGGAGGAGTGAAGAGAACTTGAGGGATTTGGATAGTTGAGATGGAGGAAGGACAGAATTGTGAGCAAGGAATGAGATATCTAACCCTTTTAAATCTAGAAAGAAACCTGACTGTATAGAAATTCCCAGGAATGCACAAGGATGCATTCCAACTAAGACTCTCAACAATAGAGGAGAGGGTTTCTAAACTGGCCTTTCCCTGTAGTTAGACTGATGAGTATCTAAAATGTCTCCATAGAATCTTCATCCAGCAATGGATGGATACAGAGGCAGAGACCTTCATCAGAGAACTGAACTGAGCTCCCATGGTCCAGTTGAAGAGTGGGAGGAGTGAGAATATAAATAAGGAGGTCAAGACCATGATGGAAACAGTCTACCTGAGCTAATGGGATCTCATGAACTTCAGCCAGTCTTGGAAGAAATAAACATAGGTACAAAGTAGTCCCTTTGAGTGTAGTTGACAGTTGCATGGCTATGGCATATTAGGGACCACTGTCAATGACCCAGGATTTATCCCTCTGCCTGTACTGGCTTATGGAGAACCTATTGTCTTTGGATGGATACTTTTCTCAGCCTAGATATAGTAGGCAGAGCCTCGGACCTTGTGCAAAGCAATGTGCCTTAGCCTCTCTATGGAGTGGATGGGGGATGTGGTGAGGGGGCAAGTGAAGGGAATGGAAGGAAGGGAGGGAGTGGGAACTTGGACTGGAATGTACAGTGAAAAAAAAGATAGTTTGTTTTATTTTTTATTTTTTTCATTTTTCTTTTATTTATTTATTTATTTTATTTATTTATTAAAGAAATCTGCCTCCTCCCTGCCACTGCCTCCCATTTCCCTCCCCCTCCCCCAATCAATTACCCCTCCCTCGTCAGCCCGAAGAGCAATCAGGGTTCCCTGCCCTGTGGGAAGTCCAAGGACCACCCACCTCCATCCAGGTCTAGTAAGGTGAGCATCCAAACTTCCTTGGCTCCCCCAAAGCCAGTACATCCAGTAGGATCAAAAACCCATTGCCATTGTTTTTGAGTTCTCAGTAATCCTCATTGTCTGCTAGGTTCAGTGAGTCCGGTTTTATCCCATGCTTTTTCAGACCCAGGCCAGCTGGCCTTGGTGAGTTCCCAATAGAACATCCCCATTGTCTCAGTGTGTGGGTGCACCCCTCATGGTCCTGAGTTCCTTGCTCGTGTGCTCTCTCCTTCTGCTCCTGATTTGGACCTTGAGATATCTGTCTGGTGCTCCAATGTGGGTTTCTGTCTCTGTCTCCTTTCATTGCTTGATGAAGGTTAATATTCAGGAGGATGCCTATATGTTGTTCTTTAAAAAAAACTAAATAAAACAGATAAATTGTGGCTGTTTTGTCTACATGTATATCAGTGTACCACGCTTATATCTTGAGCTAGGAAAGGCTAGAAGAGCCCTGGGAATGAGTTAGGCAGTTATAGTTTGTTACACGGTTGCTGGAACTTAGCACAGATCTTCTGCAAGAGCAGATATCACTTTTCACCACTTTGTAACTACAGTATGTATGCTAATATTACAAAAGTAATCACTAAAATGAGTATACTGTTTGTCTTTTTGCTCTATTTTTTTTCTTCAGTGTATTGTGTAGAACTTGACAATCATGAAATTCCTCAAAAAAATCACTGAGTAAAGGCCATATGTGGATTCCTTTCAATTCATGTGAATGAATTACCTAAATACAGCTACACAAACGCCAGCTGAGACACCTAAGTAGTTTTGAACTTTACAGTTCTTGTCTTTGTTCTTTTCTAAAGGCCCAGCTTTTCTGGTTGAAAGAGTAAAAGTCTAGCATTGAAGATGCACTGATGAAACAGTTCAATTGGACGCTCAGTGCTCACTACACCGTAGAGCAATAGGAAACACTATCCTGAGTAAGATAACCCTGACCCAAAAAGATGAATATGAACCTTCATCCAGCGATGGTGGTGAAAGAGACAGACCCACATCAGAGCACTGGATGGAGCTCCCAAGGTCCAGTTGAAGAACAGAAGGATGGAGAAAATAAGCAAGGAAGTCAGGACCCCAAGGAGTTGGTCCACCCCCTAACACAGTGAGATTGATCTAATCAGATCTCACCAAGGCCAGCTGGACTGGGACTGAATGAGCATGTGATCAAACTGGACTCTCTGAATGTGTCTGACAATGGGGGTTGACTGGGAAGCCAATGATAACGGTACTGGAATTTGTTTCTACTGCATAAACTGGCTTTTGGGGATTCTAGTATGTTTGAATTCACACACTCCTAGGTTGGAGGAAGCAGGGAGAGCCTTGGACTTCTCATAGGGCAGGGTACCCTACTCTCTTTTAGAACTAGAGAGGGAAGGAGTGGGAGGGGGGAAGCAGGAGGAAAATGGGAGGAGGGGAGGAGGTAGAAATTTTGAGAGGTATTATTTATAAAGCAATAAAAATTTAAAAAAGAAAAAGTTGGTGAATGTATAGTAGAGATTCATGATCCTTTGGAATGGGAAACTGTTAGAAAAGTTAAACCGCATCATTTTCCCTTTGAAGCTACAAAGACACCGCCTCCTGACACAGCATCATATGACTGGGCACACAAAAGAGATTCCCATATCACCTCCTCTTGTCTGTTTAAATAAAAAAGCAGGTTTTAACTTTAGCATAGTAAAATTACATATAACAAATCAGGTGTCAAGTAAGAATTATAGTTACAATATTTTTATCTACTTTACCTTTTATTATGACAAAAAAATCTATAACTATACATTCTTCAACTCCATCAAAGACCTGAGAAGGATAAAATATTACCTAAGTAATCAGGAAGTACATTGTAAGCAACTTCCAAAACTCTAGAATTGACAGAGATATCTCTCTGCCTGCACAGTCACGCAAAGTTCTTCTGTACCATTGGGGCATCCAATCTTCAGCCCATAGGCCCATAGTATCCAGCAGACTTTCCCATGAAGCAGGTAATTTCAAAGACAGTTCCACCTATACTTGTAGTTTGTCCATCACATTTTTGTATCCTACAGAATGTCTAGCAGACTCTTTCATGAAGCAGGAACCCTGAAGGATTGTCTTTCCTTTATTCAAGTACAACCGTCATTTCTCAGTGGATCCTCCATGTCCAGTTCATCTAATAATCTCCACAAGGAATCTCTTCAATGCCCATCTTCCTCTTGAAGTAGATTGGTGGTGCCAGGAGCAGTTGTGTCTTGCTGTCATGAAAAATCCTAAGTTTTTCAACATTTTAAATGCCATATTCCGAAGGCCTCTGAAAGCTATGAAGAATACCTATCTGAAATATATCTTTGTATATCTAGAAAATCTACCTAACATGACTATAAGTTTGACTACTATAAATGACTCTCTATTAACCTATATTTCTTAATTATACATCACATTTTTAAATGAGCAATACAAACACAATACCTTAATCAAAACCAGAAATATACATATACACAGCATAACAAAATTGACCTTATATTTGTATAAATAAACCAAGATCCATACCAATGCAAATCATTATAGCATATTCCCCTTTACATGTGAAGAAACAACTATAAGCAATATTTGAGAATAGCAATAGGCTATATGTTTTAGGAGTCTCTTGGACATAGTATGCATTTTTATATGTGGGTTTGAGCTCTTATGTAATAGATAAGCAAGTTACAATCTATATATAACCACAGAGGTTAGGAATAGAATAGGGGAATAGAGAAAATTGATGCATTTCATTACAAATGGCATATAGATGATGCTGGCTGGGTGGCTGCCTGGTTCGATGTCTAAATGGATGGCTGAATGAATGGATGTATAGGATAATTGGGATGGAAGAATAGAATGGGGATAGGGAAGAAAGAGTGGGGAAAGAAAGGGAATGTGGAGGGAGACAACTAAAACTAAGGAACCCTTTTTGGGGTAGTATGGGAAAATAATACAGTAAAAACTTACATATGTTTCTGAACGTGAACTAAAGTAAATAACCAAATAACAGAGGAGACAGAGCCACCAGTGAACATAACTATTGACCAAATGTAGATTCTAGTACCAGAAATGGGTTATATTTAATTGAGTTGTTGAACAAATGTGTGTTAGAAGAGATTTCTGGCCCGCCCAGTTCTAATGCCATTTAATCCCCAAGAAACACACAGAGGTCTACATGATTTTTAAACTGACTGGCCTAATAGTTGAGACTTCTTATTAACTTTTATAACTTATAGTAGCCCATAATTCTTTTTTTTTGGTTTGAAAACTATACATTTATGTTTCTTTTTTTTGATTTTTTTTTATTTGTTTTTTGTTGAAAAAAAAAATTTCCGCCTCCTCCCAGCTTCCCATTTTTCTCCCCCTCCCTATCCAGTCCAAAGAGCAGTCAGGGTTCCCCAGCCTGGTGAAAGTCCATACACGTCTAGGAAGGTGAGCATCCAAACTGGCTAGGTCCCATAAAGTCAGAACATGCAGTAGGATCAAAACACAGTGCCATTGTCCTTGGGTCTCATCAGTCCTCATTGTCCGCCATGTACAGAGAGTCCATTTTTATCCCATGCTTTTTCAGTCCCAATCCAGCTGGCCTTGGTGAGCTACCAATATATCAGCCCCACTGACTCAGTGGGTGGGTGCACCACTCACGGTCCTGACTTCCTTGCTCATCTTCTCCTTCCTTCTGCTCCTCATTGGGACCATGGGAGCTCAGTCAGGTGCTCCAGTGTCTCTGTCTCTATCTCCATCCATCACCAGACGAAGGTTTTATGGTGATATGCAAGATATTCATCAGTATTGCTATAGGATAGGGCCATATCAGGTTCCCTATCCTCAGCTGCCCAAGGAACTAACTGGGGACATCGCCCTGGACACCTTGGAGGCCCTCTACGTTCAAGTCTCTGGCCAACCCTAAGATGGCTCCCTTATTTAAGATATATGCTTCCTTGCTCCCATATCCACCCATCATTTATCCCAACAATTCCATTTCCTCAAGTTCCCTCTATCCTCCCCTTCTCACTTTACTCTCCCCATCTCCCATTACACCGCAACCACCCGGATCCCAATTTTTTGCCTGTATTTGTTCAACTATGTTCATAGCAGCATTATTTGTAATATCCAGAACCTGGAAACAACCTAGATGTACTTCAATGGAAGAATGGATGAAGAAAGTGTGGAATATATACACATTAGAGTACTACTCAACAATAAAAAACAATGACATCTTGAATTTTGCATGCAAATGGATGGAAATAGAAAACACTATCTTTAGTGAGGTAACCCAGACCCAAAAAGATGAACATGGGATGTACTCACTCATAAATGGTTTCTAGCCATAAATAAAGGACATCGAGTCTATAATTTGTGATCCTAAAGAAGCTAAATAAGAAAGTGAACTAAAGAAAAACATATAGTTATTCTCTTAGATATGGGAACTAGAACATAATTCTTATCTGTATTAGCCACGAAGCTTGGTACCGTTTTCAACTAAGCAGTCACATCTTGTCTGTTTTGTGTCTGGATTCCTCTGTGTCTGGGTGATGACTACACACTGCCTCTTTTCTCTTCCAAGAATTTTTCTGTTCTCCTTGCCCTGCTTCTATTTCCTGCCTGTTCAACCTGTCTCTACTTCCTGCCTGGCTATTGGCCAATCAGCATTTTATTTAAAAAGTACAAGAAACAAATCTTTACAGAGGATAACCATTGGCCCACAGCAAAGGGGCTCCATGGAAATCCCACAAAACCCAGGATATCACCAGGGATGTTTATTGATTACTCTTCACAAATTGGTGGTAAGGCCTTTTTGCTGAAGACAATCCCAACACAAATCGTTTAACAGAGAAAATTTGAGCTGGTGCCTATCGAGAACCCTCACCACAATGATTTAGTGTTCATCATTCCGGAGGGTGCTCTGCTCACCAACCCAACTACAAACTCTTCAAGATACAGTATCCTAAGTGCCTCCAATATATCCTCTGCAATAGTGGCACAAAGCTTGTATAAATAACCAACCAATATCTGATTGGATTTAAAGCATGCACTCCAATAGATGAAAACCACACCTGACATTGCTTGGGTGAATAAAAACCTGAGATCAGATAGGCCAGAAGCCTAGGGAAAAACCAAATACAGCAGAATTTCTACATTCTGCTATAATAACATAGCGATAAAATGACTCCATCATCACAGAATCTTCCTCTGAGAGCATATGGGAACAAATATGGAGATGCATATACAGATAATATGCAGAGTGAGACCTCAAAACACCAAGCCCTACATAGGATATCGCCCTCAAATCTTGCCCCTCAGGACTCAGGGAACTCTGTGGAAGAGGTGGTGAAAAGAATGTCAGAGCCAGAGGGACTGACACACCAAGAAAACAAGGTCTTCTTATCAGAAATTGCTCCAACAAAATCAGGTGAGGGATTCAGGTTAGGGCATGAAGATTAAGGAAATGTCAGACTGAAAGACATTTACACAGAAAACACAGGATTGATATGGGGGACTGCCAGCTTATACTGCACAATACTAAGTTTACTTCAGCGTCTGCTTATATTCAAAAGCAGAACATAGTACAGAATACATGGTCAGTTAGTATCTAACCACAAGATTATTACTGTCCTGTTTAAGCAGTTTCCAATTCTATCTTGATGTTCTTAAAGTTTGGCATCAGCAGTATTCTTTCTACTAGGTAGTGTGTCATCTTCTGATGGGCAAAATGCTCTTTCCCATGGGCTTAATAAGATCTTTTTCATAGCTTTCAAGGAAGCTGGAACAAGCAGAGCAGTCAAGCTTAAACTCAAATGGCATTTTATGTAGGAATTGACTCCAAATGAAAACTGAGTCATATGTGGGCTCCCACTCCTTCTAAGCACAGCACACCAAAACACATATAAATTCAGAGACTGTGGCAGCATGCACAGGCACTGCACATGTCTGTACTACATGGGGTTCTAGAGCTGAGAGAAGTGGACACAGGATCACAATTCTAATCTAAAAGCTATCTCCTTTTTATAGCCCCCTGCAAATGAAAAAATAGTTTTCTTCAAGGGAGACTAAGTAGGGAAATAAACCACTCTTAAGGCTAGTTCCCATGCCCTGTCGTAGATAATCAGTACAAAATAATCTAAATGAAATATTCAAAGATCCTTTAACATCTATATTGTGAATTTATCCCGGTTTTTATAAGATTCCTGTCTGTGCAAATGTGTGTGTTTCTATGTCTGTATGTGTTTCTTGTGCTTTTTCTTATCTTTTATGTAGACTTTTTATTTTTTATTTTATTTTATATTATTTTCCATTTAAAAATTTATACTTTTCTCTGCCTCTCATTCCCCTCCCTTAAGAGAGGGCAGGGAATTCTGCCCTGTGAGAAGTCCAAAGCCATTGCCCTACACCCAGGTCTAGGAAGCTTTGCATCCAAATACACTAGGTTTACAAAAAGCCAGTACATGCAGAAGAAAAAAGTTCAAGTTCCTTTATCAATGGCTTGTCAGTCAGCCACCATTGTTAGCCGCATTCAAAGAGTACAGTTTGATCACATGTACAGTCCCAGTCCAGCTGGATTTGGTGAGCTCCCATTAGAACAAGCACACTGTCTCAGTGGGTGGACCAACCCCTCGCGGTCCTGACTTCCTTGCTCATCTTCTCCCTCCTTCTGCTCTTCAACTGGACCTTGGGAGCTCATTCCATTGCTCTGATGAGGATCTCTATCTCTATCTCCATCCATCGTCAGATGAAGGTTCTATGGTGATAATTGAGATATTCATCAGTGTGATAGTGGCACAAGGCCAGTTCAGGCACACTCTCCTCTGCTGGCCAAGGACCTAACTGCTGTCATCCCCATGGACACCTGGGATCCCCCTAGAGCCAAGTCTCTTATCAACCCTCAAATGGCTCCCTTAATGTAGATATCTTCTTCCCTGCTCCTATATCTATCCTTCCTCAACCTCCACCCTCCCACATCCCCAAATTCTTCCCAGGTATCCCTTCTCCCTTCTCTCTCTGCTGCTTTTCTTCCCCGAATTCTGTGTCCACCACTACAACCACCCCCATGCTCCCAATTTTGCCCTATGATCTTGTTTGCTTCCCATTTCCAGGAGGATCTATATATGTTTCTCTTACTATTGAAGGGGAGAAGATCTTCACCAACCTTGAAGAAGTGAAAGGTTTGATCTTTAAAATACATAAAAAACCCAAGAAATATGACATTAAAATTCTAATTAACCCAATTAAAAATTGGGTACTGAACTGAACAGAATTCTCAACAGAAGAAATTCAAATGGCCAAAAGACACATAAGGTCATGTTCAACCTCCTTAGTGAACAGGGAAATGCAAATCAAAACAACTTGAAGATACCATCTTACACCTGTAAGAATGGCTAAAATCAAAACACCAATCATAGCCTATGCTGGAGAGGATGTGGAGTAAAGGGAACACTCATCCATTGCTGGTGTGAATGCAAACTTGTTCACCCACTTTGGAAATCAGTGTGGTGGTTTCTCAGGAAATTTGTAATCAACCTATCTCAGGATCCAGCAATAACACTCTTGGGAATATACCCAAGAGATGCCCTATCATACAAAAAAAGCATTTGTTCAATATGTTCATGACAGCATTTTTTGTAATTGCCAGAACCTGGAAACAACCTAGATGCCCCTCAGTGGATGAATGGATAAAGAAAGTGTGGAATGTATACACATTAGAGTACTCCTCAGCAGTAAAAAACAATGATATCTTAAATTTTGCATGCAAATGGATGAAAATAGAGAACACTATCCTGAGTGAGATAACCCAGACCCAAAAAGTGAATATGGTATGTACTCACTCTTGTACTTTTTCTTTGGTTCTTTTTTCTTTTTTTATTCTATTCTGATTTACTTGCTTTTGTTTTATCTTAGGGTTGTTTATTGGAGGTGATGTGAGGAAGAACTGAGTGGAGTAGGAGTTGTGAACCCTACACAGAATATATTGTATGAAACAAACCTCTTTTCAACAACAGAGAATAATGTTTGAAAAAGCTGGAGCATGGTGGTGAACACTTTTATCCCAGAGTTGTAGCTGCAGAGACCAAAGAATGCCTAGGGGTACTATCTTGCCCTTTTGGGTAATCCCCTTGTCAAAAGTCAAGGAGAATGACAAAAGAAGGACAACAGTCAACAACAATGGCAACAATGTGCACATTCAAACACATCCTTAATCTGTGCAGACATACAGACATCCATACACACATGCAGTGTATAGCATGTATGTAGGTATAAACTATTTCTATCTGCCAGCAATATTACAGATAGCATAGATCAACTGAAGTGCAAATACAGAGGTACATGAAAACTTCATGTAAGAGAGTTCATGTAACAATACTAAAAATTGGAATTGAAACTCAAATAATTTTTATGGATACAGAGAAATGATAATTAGGAAAAAAATTTAAACTACAATCAGATATTTAAACAATTATTGATGACTGAGAGTAGATTAAAATATTTTCAAAAGAACAACTTAAGGTACCAGAAGATCCATTGGAGGGGTGAGTGTGTTCCTGACTGGCAGAAGCCCCAGAAAAAGAGTACAGACATTCCTCATCTCCCTAATCTTTCTGGTCGTTCTGCTAGGGCTTCTCTCCCAGGCTACAGCCTCTCTCTTTCTACACCATACCAGCTTCTATACAGGCACTCCTTACCTTCTTCAGGGCAATAAGACCCCCAGCTAAGCCTGTGTTGGGGCTGGGACCGGGTGGTGAGTGCAACCTGACTGGAGTTACTTTGTTTCATTAAGCTTGCAGGCACCAAGGTAGGCCTTTTTGTCTGCGAGGTTCCTGACCAGCAAGGGGCCCTGATCTTTCAATAGAAGATCCATCAGAGGGGTGAGTGTGTTCCTGACCAGAGGCAGAAGCCCCATAAACGAAGCACAGACATTCCTCAACTCTCTTTCTGGTCATTCTGCAGGGTCTTCTTTCCCTGGCTACTGCCTCTCTTTTCCTACCCCATGCCAGATTCTGCCAGGGCACCCCTTCCCTTCTTCAGGGCAATAAGACCCCCCCAGCTCAGCCTGTATTGGGGCTGGGAATGGGTGGTGAGAGCAACCAGGCGAAAGTTCCTTTGTTTCACTAAGCTTGCAGGCACCAACCTAGGCATTTTGTCTGCAAGGACCCTGGCCTGCAAGGGGCCCTGATCTTGTAGCAGAAGAACTATTGGAGAGCATTTGAATGAAGAGATGGGCAGGCTCCAATGCAAGAATTCCTCCAGCAATTTAAAAAACAACATGGTAGCACCAGAACCCAACGAACATACAACAGGAAGACTTGAACAACCTAATCCAGAAGAAGTAGAAAAATTGACATTATGAAAGCGATAGAATCCCTAAAACAGGAGGTAAAAAACTCCCTTAAAGAAATTGATGAGGAGAATAACAAAAAGTTTGAAGAAATGAGTAAATCCATAGAAGATACCCAGGAAACCAAGAAAAAAAAACAATCAAACAGATAATAGAAACAGTTCAATACTTGAAAACTGAAATGGAGGCAATGAAGAAAACACAAACCGAGGGCTGGCTTGATATGGAAAATGAAGATAAATGAACAGAGACAACAGAGACAAGCATAAGCAACAGAATACAAGAGATAGAAGAAAGAATCTCAGATGCTGAAGACACCATAGAGAAAATAAATGCACTGATCAAAGAAAACAGCAAATTCAACAAATTCTCATCACAAAACATCCAGAAAATCTGGGACACAATAAAAAGATGAAACCTAAGAATAATAGGGGTAGAAAAAGAGAAGGCCCAGAATGTATGTTCAACAAATTTATAGAAGAAAACTTTCCCAACCTAAAGAAGGATATTCATAGAAGGTTCAAGAAGCACACAGAACACCAAATAGACTGGTTCAAAAAAAAAAAAACCCTCGCCATATAATAATCAAAACACAAATCATACAGAATAAAGAAAAAATTTTAAGAGTTGCAAAGGAAAAAGGTGAAGTAACATATAAAGGTACACCAATCAGACTTACACCTGACTTCTCTATGGAAACCATGAAAGCCAGAAGGTCTTGGATAGATGTGCTACAGAAAATAAGAGACCATAGTTGAAAGCACAGACTGCTATAACCAACCAAGCTTTTGTTCACCATCAATGGAGAAAACAAAATAGTTCAGGATAAAAACAATTTTAAACAATATGTAGCCACAAATCCAGCCTTACAGAAAGTAATAGAAATAAAATGACAAACCAAGAAATCCAACAATGCCCACAATAACTCAGACATCTAGCGACCCTTCACCAGCAGAACTCAAAGAAGGGAAACACACAAACTCTACTATCAATAAAGGAAAAAAATAACCAGAGTTAACAAGCACTGGTCATTAATATCACTTAATATCAATGGACTCAACCCACATATAAAAAGGCACAGGCTAAGACATTGGATACGAAAACAGGATCCAACATTCTGCTGTTTACAAGAAACATACCTCAACCACAAAGACAGACGTCTACTCAAAGTAAAGGGTTGGGAAAAAGTTTTTTTCAATCAAATGGACCTACAGAACAAGCGGGTGTGGCTATACTAATTACTAACAAAATTTACTTCAACTAAAATCAATCAGAAGAGATGGAGATGGACACTTTATACTCATAACAGGAACAATTCATCAGGATGAAGTCTCAATCCTGAATATTTATGCTCCTAATATAAAAGGGCCCACTTATGTAATAGAAACATTACTAGAACTCAAAGCAGACATCAAACCCCACACACTAATAGTAGGAGACTTCAACACTCCTCTCTCACAAATGGACAGGTCAATCAGACAGAAACATAACAGAGAAATAAGGGAACTATTGGAGGTAATGGATCAAATGGACTTAACAGACATGTATAGAACATTCTACATTTCCAAATAGGAAAGAATATACCTTCTTCTCAGCATCTCATGGAACTTTCTTGAAAATTGACCACATACTCGGCAACAAAGCAAACTTCCACAGATACAAACAAAAATATTAGTAACTACCTGGGCCTTACTGGACCACCATGGAATAAAGTTAGAATTTAACAATAATTCTACCCCCAGAAAGCCACGGAAGCTGAACAGTCAACTACTGAACCACCCCTGCGTCAGGGAAAAAATAAAGAAAGAAATTAAAGTCTTCCTTGAATTCAATGAAAATAAAGACACAACATACCCAAACTTATGGGACACTATGAAAGTGGTGCTAAGAGGAAAGTTCATAGCTCTAAGTGCCCACATTAAAAAAAAAATGAAGAAAGCTCACATTGGAGACTTAACAGTGCAGCTAAAAGCTCTAGAAAAAAAAAGAAGCAAATTCACCCAGGAGGAGTAGAAGACTGGAAATAGTCAAACTGAGGGCTAAAAGCAACAATATAGAAACACAGAAAACAATCTAAAGAATCAATGAAACACAGAGCTGGTCCTTTGAGAAAGTCAGCAAGAATGACAAACTCCTATCCAAACTAATCAAAAGGCATAGAGAGACCTGCAGATTAACAAGATCAGAAATGAAAAGGGGGACATAACAACAGACACTGAGGAAATTCAGAGAATCATTAGGTCTTACTACAAAAGCTTCTATGCCACAAAGTTGGAAAATGGACTTGTTTTTAGATAAGAACCATTTACCAAAATTAAATCAAGAACAGGTGAACAATATAAATAGACCTATAAGTCGTGACGAAATAAAAGCTGCCATTAAAAACTCCCCCCCCCAAAAAAAACAGAGCCCAGGACATGATCGTTTTAATGCAGAAATTTATCAGAACTTTCAAGAAGAGCTGATACCTATACTCCTTAATGTGTTTCACATAATAGAATCAGAAGAGTCATTGCCCAACACTTTTTACAAAGCTACAGTCACCCTGATTCCTAAATTACACAAAGACCCAACCAAGAAAGGGAATTACAGACCAATCTCACTCTTGAACATCGATACAAAAATTCTCAATAAAATTCTGGCAAACAGAATCCAAGAACACACTAAAAAATTATCCATTATGATCAAATAGGCTTCATCCCAGAGATGTAGGCCTGGTTCAACATATGAAAATCTATCTCTGTAATCCATCATATAAATAAATTAAAGAAAAAACCATATAATCATTTCATTAGATACAGAAAAAGCATTTGACAAAATTCAACACCCCTTTATGATAAAGGTTTTGGAGAGGTTAGGGATACAAGGATCATACCTAAATATAATAAAAGCAATATACAGCAAGCCAACAGCTAATATCAAATTAAATGGAATTAAGCTCAAAGTCATTCCACTAAAATAAGGAACAAGACAAGGCTGTCCACTCTTGCCATACTCTTCAACATATTTCTTGAAGTTATAGCAATAATAATAAGACAGCATAAAGAGATCAAGGGGATTCTAATAGGAAAGTAAGAAGTCAAACTTTCATTATTTGAAGATGATATGATAGTGTCCATTAGTGACCCCAAAAACTCTACCAAAGAACTCCAACAGCTGATTAATAACTTCAGTGATGTGGCAGGTTACAAGATCAACTCAAAAAAAAAAAAATCAATAGCCCTTGATACACAAATGATAGAGAAGCAGAGAGGAAATTCAGAGAAACTTCACCTTTTATGATAGCAACAAATAGCATAAAGTATCTTGGAGTAACTCTAACCAAGGAAGTGAAAGATCTATTTGACAAGAACTTTAAGTCTTTGAAGAAAGAAATTGAAGAGGATACCAGAAAATGGAAGGATCTCCCATGTTCTTGGATGGGTAGGATCAACATAGTACAAATGGCAATTTTACTAAAGGCAATCTATAAATTCAACACAATCCCCATTAAAATCCCAACAAAATACTTCACAGACCTTGAGAGAACAATAATCAACTTAATATGGAAAAACAAAAAAACCCAGGATAGCCAAAACAGTCTTATATAATAAAGGAACTTCTAGGGGAATTCCCATCCCTAACTTCCAACTCTATTATAGAGCTACAGTATTGAAAACAGCTTGGAATTGGCATAAAAATAGAGAATTCAACCAATGGAAATGAATAGAAGACCCGGATATTAACCCACAAACCTATGAACACCTGATTTTCGACAAAGAGGCTAAAAGTATACAATGGAAGAAAGAAAGCATCTGCAACAAATTGTGCTCTCCTTACTGGATGTCAACATGTAGAAGAATGAAAATAGATCCGTATCTATCGCCATGCACAAAACTCAAATCCAAATGGATTAAAGACCTCAATATTAATCTGAACACACTGAATTTGATAGAAGAGAAAGTGGGACATAGTCTACAACACATGTGCAAAGGAGACCACTTCCTATGTATAACCTCAGTAGCACAGCCAATACGGGCAACATTGAATAAATGGGACCTCCTAAAATGGAGAAGCTTCTGTAAAACAAAAGACATTGTTCGAAATTAGTATGGCCACACCTGCATGTTTCTTAGGTCCATTTGCTTGATATGCCTTTTCCCAGCTTTTTACTCTGAGTAGGTGCCTGTCTTTGTGGTTGAGGTGTGTTTCTTGAAAACAGCAGAATGATGGATCTTGTTTTCATATCCAATCTCTTAGCCTGTGCCTTTATATAGGTGAGTTGAGCCCATTGATATTAAGTGATATAAATTACCAGTCGTTGTTAACTCCGGTCACTTCTTAGTAGTAGAGTTTCTGTGTATCCCTTCTTTGAGTTACGCTGCTGAAGGGTCTCTAGATGTCTGAGTTATTGTGGTCATTGTTGGACTTCTTGGTTAGTGATTTTACTTCTATTACTTTCTGTAAGGCTGGATTTGTGGCTACACATTGTTTAAATTTGTTTTTATCCTGGAAAATTTTGTTTTCAATATTTATAGTGAATGAAAGCTTGGCTGAGTACAGTAGTCTGGGCTTGCATCCATGGTCTCTTAGTTTTTGCAGTACCTCTATCCAGGACCTTCTGGCTTTCATGGATTCCATAGAAAAGTCAGGTTTAAGTCTGATAGGTTTATCTTTGTAAGTAACTTAGCCTTTTTCTTTTGCGGCTGGTGTGGCCATACTAATTTCTAGCAAAGTTGATTTCAAACTTAAATCAATCAGAAGAGATGGAGAGGGACATTTTATACTCATAACAGGAACAATTCATCAGGATGAAGTCTCAATCCTGAATATCTATGCCCCTAATATAAAAGCACACATGTACGTAAAAGAAACATTACTAAAACTCAAGGCAGTCATCGAACAGCACACACTAATAGTAGGAGACTTCAACACTTCTCTCTCACCAATGGATAGGTCAATCAGACAGAAACCTAACAGAGAAATTAGAGAATTAATAGAGGTAATGAATCAATTGGACTTAACAGACATCTATAGAATATTCCACCCAAATTGGAAAGGATATACCTTCTTCTCTGCAGCTCATGGAACCTTCTTGAAAATTGACCACATACTCAGTAACAGAGCAAACTTACACAGTTACAAAAAAAATATTAGTAACCACCTGGGTCTTATCAGATCACCATGGATTAAAGTTAGAATTCAACAACAATGCTACCCCCAGAAAGCCTACAAACTCATGGAAACTGAACAGTCAACAACTGAACCATACCTGGATTAAGGAAGAAATAAAGAAAGAAATTAAAGTCTTCCTTGAATTCAATGAAAATAAAGAAACAACATACTCAAACCTATGGGACACTATGAAAGCAGTCCTGATAGGAAACTTCACAGCACTAAGTGCCCACTTTAAGAAAACAGAGAAAGCACATATTGGAGACTTAAGAGCCCACCTGAAAGCTCCAGAAAAAAAGAAGCAGACTCACCTAGGAGGAGTAGAAGACTGGAAATAATCAAACTGAAGGCTGAAATCAACAAAATAGAAACACAGAAAACAATCCAAAGAATCAATGAAACAAAAAGCTGGTTCCTGGAGAAAATCAATAAAATTGATAAATCCCTATCCAAACTAATCAAACGGCAGAGAGAGAATATGCAAATTAATAAGATCAGAAATGAAAAGGGGGACATAACCACAGACACAGAGGAAATTTAGAGAATCATTAGATCTTACTACAAAAGCCTGTATGCCACAAAACTGGAAAATGTAAAAGAAATGGACACTTTTTTAGATAAATACCATATACCAAAGTTAAACCAGGACTAGGTGAACAATCTAAATAGACCTGTTATTCGCGAATTATTAGAAGCTGTTATCAAAAACCTCCCTACAAAAAAAATGCCCAGGACCAGATAATTTCAATGAGGAATTCTACCAGAACATCCAAGAAGACCTAATACCTATACTCTTTAATATAGTTCACAACATAGAAACAGAAGATTCATTACCAAATTCCTTTTCTGAAGCTACAGTTACTCTGATACCAAAACCACACAAAGATGCAACAAAGAAAGAGAATTACAGGCCAATCTCACTCTTGAACATCGATGCAAAAATCCTCAACAAAATACTGGCAAACCAAATCCAAGAACACATTAAAAAAATTATCCATTATGATCAAGTAGGCTTCATCCCAGAGATGCAGGGCAGGTTCAACATGCAAAAATCTATCAATTTAATCCATCATATAAATAAACTGAAAAAAAGAAACATATGATCATTTCATTAGATGCTGAAAAAGCATTTGACAAAAATTCAACATCCCTGTATGATAAAAGTCTTGGAGAGATTAGGGATAAAAGGGTCATACCTAAATATAATATAAGCTATATACAGCAAGCTGACAGCTAACATCAAATTAAATGGAGAGAAACTCAAAGCCATCCCACTAAACTCAGGAACTCGACAAGGCTGTCCACTCTCGACATACCTCTTCAATATAGTGCTTGAAGTTCTAGCAATAGCAATAAGACAACATAAGGGGATCAAGGGGATTCGAATTGGAAAGGAAGAAGTTAAACTTTCGTTATTTGCAGATAATATGATAGTGTACATAAGCGACCCCAAAAACTCCACCAAAGAACTCCTCTAGCTGATAAACACCCTTAGTAATGTGGCAGGATACAAGATCAACTCCAAAAAATCAGTTGCCCTCTTATACACAAAGGATATAGAAGCAGAGAGGGAAATCAGAGAAGCTTCACCTTTCACAAAAGCCACAAACAGCATAAAATATCTTGGGGTAACTCTAACCAAGGAAGTGAAAGATCTATTTGACAAGAACTTTAAGGCATTGAAGAAAGAAATTGAAGAGGATACTAGAAAATGGAAAGACCTCCCTTGCTCTTGGATTGGGAGGATCAACATAGTAAAAATGGCAATTCTACCAAAGGCAATTTATAGATTCAACGCAATCCCCATCAAGGTCCCATCAAAATTCTTCACAGATCTTGAGAGGACAATAATCAACTTTATATGGAAAACCAAAAAACTCAGGATAGCCAAAACAATCCTATACAATAAATGTTATTCTGGAGGCATTACCATCCCTGACTTCAAACTCTATTACAGAGCCACAGTATTGAAAACAGCTTGGTATTGGCATAAAAACAGAGAAGTCAACCAATGGAATCATATAGAAGACCCGAATATTACCCCACAAACCTATGATCACCTCATTTTGGATAAAGGAGCTAAAAGTATACAATGGAAGAAAGAAAGCTTCTTCAACAAATGGTGCTGGCACAACTGGATGTCAACCTGTAGAAGAATGAAAATAGACCCATTTCTATCACCATGCACAAAACTCAAGTCCAAATGGATCAAAGACCTCAATATCAGTCTGAACACACTGAACCTGATAGAAGAGAAAGTGGGAAGTACCCTACAACAGATGGGCACAGAGATGGCTTCCTATGTATAACCCCAGCAGCACAGACCTTAAGGGCAAGATTGAACAAATGGGACCTACTAAAACTGAGAAGCTTCTGTAAAGCAAAGGACACTGTCACTAAGACAAAAAGGCAACCTACTGACTGGGAGAAGATCCTCACCAACTCCGCAACACACAAAGGTCTTACCTCCAAAATATATAGAGAACACAAGAAACTAGACTTTAAAATGCTAATTAACCCAATTAAAAAATGGGGCACTGAACTGAACAGAGAATTCTCAACAGAAGAAGTTCAAATGGCCAAAAGACACTTAAGGTCATGCTCAACCTCCTTAGCGATCAGGGAACTGCAAATCAAAACAACTTTGAGATATCATCTTACACCTGTGAAAATGGCTAAAATCAAAAACACAGAGAGGTTGTAGAGGAAGGGGTACCCTCATCCATTGCTGGTGGGAAGGCAAACTTGTGCAACCACTTTGGAAATTAGTGTTTTGGTTTCTCAGGAAATTCGAGATCAACCTACCCCTGGACCCAGCAATACCACTCTTGGGAATATACCCAAGAGATGCCCTGTCATATGACAAAATCATTTGTTCAACTATGTTCATAGCAGTATTATTTGTAATAGCCAGAACCTGGAAACAACCTAGATGTCCTTCAATGGAAAAATGGAAGAAGAAAGTGTGGAATATATACACATTTAGAGTACTACACTGTGGTAAAAAATAATGACTTCTCGAATTTTGCATGCAAATGGAAGGAAATAGAAAACAATATCCTGAGTGAGGTTATCCAGATCCAAAAAGATGAACATGGGATGTACTCACTCATACTTGGTTTCTAGCCATAAATAAAGGTCACGGAGTCTATAATTGGTTATCCTATAGAAGGTAAATAAGAAGGTGAACCCAAGGAAAAACATATAGTTATGCTCTTGGCTATGGGAAGTAGACAAAATTGCTCGGGAGAAAATTGGGATCTTGGGGGAGGGGTGGGATGTGGGTAAGGGGAGATGGGGAGATAAAAGTGAGAAGAAGAGGATGGAGGGAACTTGGGGAAACAGGATGATTGGGATAAAGGAAGGTTGGATAGAAGAGCAGGGAAGCAAAAATCTTAGTTAAGGGAGCCACCTTAGGCCCCCAGGAACCCAAGGCAATGTCCTCAATTAGTTCCTTGGGCAGCTGAGGATAGGGAACCTGAAAGGACCCTATTCTATAGCAATACTGATGAATATCTTGCATATCACCATAGAAGCTTCATCTTGTGATGGATGGAGATAAAGACAGAGACCCACACTGGAGTACTGGACTGAGCTCCCAAAGTCCCAATGAGGAGCAGAAGGAGGGAGAACATGAACAAGGAAGTCAGGACCACATGGGTTGCAAACCTCCCACTGAGACAGGGGGCTGATATATTGAGAGCTCACCAAGGCCAGCTGGACTGTAACTGAAAAAAAACATGGGATAAAACCGGACTCTCTGAACATGGCGAACAATGATTGCTGGAGAGAAGCCAAGGACAATGGCACGAGGTTTTGATCCTACTTCATGTTCTGGCTTTGTGGGAGCCTAGCCAGTTTGGATGTTCACCTTCCT
This sequence comes from Microtus obscurus, assembly GCA_963919715.1. Lineage (NCBI taxonomy): Eukaryota > Metazoa > Chordata > Mammalia > Rodentia > Cricetidae > Microtus > Microtus obscurus. The sequence goes on from CAWTZC010000641.1 coordinate 86,948, forward strand.
AGACATGGACGGAGGGGAGAGGACCTTGGTCTTTCCACAGGGCAGGGAACCCTGACGGCTCTTTGGACTGGAGAGGGAGGGAAAGAGGAGTGGTGGGAGGGGGAGAGGGGTGGGAGGAGGGGGAGGAAAATGGGAGGCTGGGAGGAGGTGGAAACATTTTTTCTTCATTTTCTCAATAAAAAAAAGATACAAACGAAGAGCAGAAGGAGGGAGAACATGAGCAAGGAAGTCAGGATCACGAGGGGGTGCACCCACCCACTGTGACAGTGGAACTGATCTATTTTGAGCTCACCAAGGCCAGCGGGACTGGGACTGAATAAGCATGGGTTGAAACCGAACTTTCTTAACATGGTGGACAATGAAGGCTGATGAGAAGCCAAGGATAATGGCACTAGTTTTCGATCCTAATACATGAACTAGCTTTGTGGGAGCCTAGCCTGTTTGGATGCTCACCCTCCTGGACCTGGATAGAAGTGGGAGGACCTTGGACTTCCCGCAGTGCAGGGAATCTGGACTGCTCTTCATTCTCCAGAAGGAGGGGGAATGGAGTGGGGGGAAGGTGAGAGGGGGGGGGGGAGGGAGTGAGGGGAGGGGGCAATGTGTGTGAAGAGGGGGAGAAAATAGGAAATGGGGAGGATGCGGAATTTTTTTCAACAACTAAAAAAAAATAAAGACAAAAACAAATTAGTGGAAAAAATTGCTAAAATAACAAGAATTTACCTTTAAATTAAAAACAAAAAAAAAGGACATTGTCATTAAGACAAAAAGGCAACCCACTAACTGGGAGAAAATCTTCAGCAACCCCGCAACAGACAAAGGTCTGATCTCCAAAATATATAAAGAACTCAAGAAACTAGATTTTAAAATGCTAATTAAGACAATTAAAAAATTGGGCACTGAACAGAACAGAAAATTCTCAACAGAAGGAGTTCAAATGGCCAAAAGACACTTAAGGTCATGCTCAACCTCCTTAGCGATCAGAGAAATGTAAATCAAAACAACAATGAGATATCATCTTACACCTGTCAGAATGGCTAAAATCAAAAACATCAATGATAGCCTATTCTGGAGAGGATGTGAAGTAATGGGCACATCATTCATTGCTGGTGGGAATGCAAACTTGTGCAACCACTTTGGAAATCAGTATGGCCGTTCCTCAGGAAATTTGGGTTCAACCATGTTGAAGGAGCTGTGGGCTGGCCTTCTGCCACCCAGCTCCCGCCACCAGCTAGCTTTATCCAAAATAACAACACACAACCTGTATTCTTTTAAACACTGCTTGGCCCATTATATCTAGCCTCTTCTCAGCTAACTCTCACACCTGGACTAGCCCATTTCTAATAATGTGTGTAGCACCCCAAGGTGCACTTACCAGGAACATTCTAGCCTATGTCCATCCTGGGTCAGAGCTTCATCGCGTGTGCCTCAGAAAGCAGAGTTATTGAGACTGCCCAGGAGAGGGGAACATGGCCTCTGAGCTCTCTTCCTCTTCCTCCCAGCATTCTGTTCTGTTTACTTCACCCACCTATGTTTTAACCTATGAGGGCCAAGCAGTTTCTTTATTGCTTAACCAATGAAATCAACAGACTGATATAGGACACTCCAACATCATTTCCCCTTTTTCTGTTTAAACAAAAAAAAGAAGGCTTTAAATTTAACATAGCAAAATTACATATAACAAAACAGTTATCAAGTAAAAATTACATTATTTACATCTATTTTATCTTTATCATAACTAAGGAAAACTATAACTATAACTAACTATTCTTCAGCTCCATCAAAGACTCCAGAAATATACAATATTACCTAAGCAAACAAGAAATAAACTACTTTCAAACTCTAGAAATGACAGAGATATCTCGCTGTCTGGACAGTCACCCAGAGATCTTTTGTACCATTGCGGCATCCATCTTCGGCCTTCAGGCCCATAGTATCCAAAGACATTTCCGTGAAGCAGGAAATTTCAAAGGCAGTTCAGTCACTATCTGCTGTGTCCTGCAGAATGTCTCGCAGACTCTTTCATGAATCAGGAACCCCAAAAGGTCATCTCACCTTTAGGAAAGTTCAGCAGTCCTCTCTCTGCAGGTTCTCTGTGTCCAGTTTATGCAATAGTCCAGGCAACAGCAGTTTCTTGCCCAAATGGCTGTCAAACTCCATAAGGATCCTCTTCGATGCCCATCTTCCTCTTGAAGTAGATTGGTGCTACCAGGGGCAGACGTGTCTCATTGTCATGAAAAGCCCTAAGTTATTAAAACATTTAAAATGCCATATTCTATCATCTTTGAAAGATATAAAGAATGCCTATGTATAATATATCTATGTACATCTAGAAAATCTTAACTAACATGACTACAAGCTTGAGTATTATTGATTATCCATTAACAACCAATATACATTACATTTTAAGTGAACTACAAAATCACAATACGTTAATAAAGATCAAAAATACATATACATATTACAAAATTGACCTTAAATCTCTATCAATAAAGCAAAATCTATACTAATGCAAATTATTCATATCTATATCATATCCCCCTTTAAATGTAAAAGAATGTTTATAAACCATATTTGGGAACATAGGCGCAGTTTTTTCTCTCCAAACTGCTTCCTGCTGAATGGGGGCGTCGTTAATTAGGTCTTTCGTGGTATAACTTGTGTGCTAGTTTCATCTCAGTTGGCAGTTGAGCAAAGCAATTTTCTGAAAGTATTCACAGCAACCCTTCAGGAGGGCGTGGTCCAGGTATTTTCAATATATCTATGTTGGATTAGTTCAGCAACATTTATAAACAAATATCTTTTAGCAGCTGTTGCTCCTTCCTCAGCATTCAAATAATTCAAACAGAGCATAACAGCATACAGTATCAAAATTCTCTGTGTATTTTCCATTTTTGTGCACTTTATTTTAACCTCTATTTTGTTTATTTTCACTTTTATTTTTTGCTTCTTGAGACAGGTTCTCCATATATCTTTGACCTGGAATAACTCTGTTGACCAGGCTGTCCTTGAACTCTCAGAGATCTGCCTGTCTCTGCCTCCCAGGCATTCGGACTAAAGGTGTGTGCTACCACACCTTGAAGTCACAGAGGTCATCTCCCCTCAGCCTCCCAAATGTTGGGATTAAAGGTGTGTACTACCATACCCAACTACTCTCTTTCTTCCATTTTTTTTACTTTTTTAAAAAATGTATTTATTTATTAAAGATTTCTGTTTCTTCCCCGCCACTGCCTCCCATTTCCCTCCCCCTCCCCCAATCAAGTCCCCTTCCCTCATCAGCCCAAAGAGCAATCATGGTTCCCTGCCCTGTGGGAAGTGCAAGGACCACCCACCTCCATCCAGGTCTAGTAAGGTGAGCATCCAAACTGCCTAGGCTCCCACAAAGTATGTGCAGTAGGATCAAAAACCCACTGCCATTGTTCTTAAGTTCTCAGTAGTCCTCATTGTCTGCTATATTCAGCAAGTCCGGTGTTATCCCAGGCTTTTTCTGACCCAGTCCAGTGAGCCTATAATTAGTGATCCTAGAGAAGCTAAATAAGAAGGAGAACCCAAAGAAAAACATATAGGCATCCTCCTGATTATTAACCTTCATCAGGTGATGAAAGGAGACAGAGACAGAGACCCACATTGGAGCACCGGACTGAAATCTCAAGGTCCAAATCAGGAGCAGAAGGAGAGAGCACACGAGCAAGGAACTCAGGACCATGAGGGGTGCACCCACACACTGAGACAATGGGGATGTTCTATTGGGAAGTCACCATTTTTTACTTTTAAGAACTTTAACTTTTAGTTTGCATATATTTTTTAACACACTGTAAATCATATAAACATTTTCTTTGACTTTGAATCTTTCTTTTACTGTATATGTCTTTTTTTTTTGACCACACGAGTCTTTAATTTACCAAGCAATATTGGTAGGACTAAAGCTGTTGCTTTGGCGGCTGGATCCAGCCCATTCCTTAGCTTTCCAGCCTCATGGTCGAGATACAGGCTGTCACCACATTAATCACTAATGGCATTTCAAGGTCCCTGCCAGCAAGCAAGCTGCAACAGACAACACTCAAGTCCTCTCTCTGTAGTTGGCCCTACTGCCTCAAACAGTCAGAGTTTGCCCTGGCAGGATGGCCCAGAAAGCCAGCATTTTTAAATGGTACAGCTTTTTTCCTGCTATGGCTGAAAACGGAAAAGCATGCATTCAGCTTTTTATCAACACCGTTTCAGTGTTTTGTGGCAGGACCTCTTAAGAGCTGCAGGGTTTTGCAGCTAAAGCTGAGTTAGGAAGCCTCTGTTAGATGAGAGTGCTTGCTTGCCTCTAGCAAGCAGAGCAGACTCAAGAAATTGCTGCTACCAAGAAAACATGCTTTACTCTTTCCCAAGCTTTCTCAGGCTTTCAGTGGATTCAACTGTCCACACATCTGGGCCCCAGGAACCTGCAATACCACTCTTGGCAATATACCCAAGAGAAGCCCTATCATACTACAAAAGCATTTGTTCAACTATGTTCATAGCAGCATTATTTGTAATAGCCAGAACCTGGAAACAACCTAGAAGTCCCTCAATGGAAGAATGGATAAAGAAAGTGTAGAACATATACACTTTAGAGTACTACTCAGCGTTAAAAATCAATGACATCTTGAATTGTGCATGCAAATGGTTGGAAATAGAGAACACTATCCTGAGTGAGGTAACCCAGACCCAAAAAGATGACTATGGTATGTACTCGCTCATAAATTGATTCTAGCCATAAATAAAAAACATTGTGCCTAAAATTTGTCATCCTAAAGAAGCTAAATAAGAAGGTGAGCCCTAAGAAAAACATACATTTATCCTTCGGGATATTGGAAATAGACAAGAATTCCAGGCATAAATTGGGAGCTTGGGGTTCAGCTTGGGTGTGCATAAGGGGAAATTGGGAGAGAAAAGTGAGAAGGGGAGGATGGGGAGAGCTTGGGCGGAATGGGACGGTTGTGACGAAGGAATGGTGGATATGGGGGCAGGGAAGTATATATCTTAATTAAGGGAGCTATTTTAGGGTTGGCAAAAGACTTGACTCTAGAGGGGTTCCAAGGTGTCCAAGGAGATGTGTTCAGCTAATTCTTTGGCAGCTTAGGAGAGGGAGCCTGAAATGGCCCTATCCTATAGCCATACTGATGAATATCTTGCATAGAGCCTTCATCTGGCGATCTATGGAGATAGAGACAGAGGCCCTCATGGAAGCACTGTACTGCCTCCCAAAGTTCAAATGGGAAGCAGAAGGAGGGGAGAACATGAGCAAGGAAGTCAGGACCGGGAGGGTTATGCCTACCCACTGAGACGGTGAGGATGATCTAATAAGAGCTCACCAAGGCCACCTGAACTGAGACTGGTGGAGCATGTGATCAAACCAGACTCTCTGAAGGTGGCAGACATTGAGGCCTTACTGAGAAACCAAAGACAATGGCACTGGATTTTGATCCTACTGCATGTACTGGCATTGTGGGAGCCTAGTTTGTTTGGATGTTCACCTTCCAAGACCTGGATGGAGGGGGAGGACCTTGGTCTTCCCACAGGGCAGGGAACCCGGACTGCTCTATGGACTGGAGAGGGATGGGGAGGAAGAGTGGGGGGAGGGCAATGAGGAGATGGGGAGGTAGAAAGTTTTAATAAAAAAAGATAAATAATAAAATAAAGTAAAAATCTTATAAGGTAAAAAATAACTTAAAAAGTCAGTAACAGCGCCAGGCAGTAGTGCCACATGCCTTTAATCCCATCATTTAGGACTCAGAGGCAGGAGAATCTCTGTGAGTTCAAGGCCTGCCTGGTATACAAGAGCTAGTTCCAGGACAGGCTCCAAACTAAAGTGAAACCCTGTCTTAAAAAGAAAAGAAAGAAAGAAAGAAAGAAAGAAAGAAAGAAAGAAAGAAAGAAAGAAAGAAAGAAGGAAGGAAAGAAAGAAGGAAGGAAAGAAAGAGAAAGAGAGAGCAAGAGAAAGAAAAAAGAAAGAAGTCAGAATCACCAAACAGTTTCATTTGAGTAGCCTCAACATAAAGAGTACATTTGTGATATATAGTAAAATGAAGAGAATAAGAAAATTCCTATAGAAATTTCAACTTAGGGTGTATAATGAACTTAAAGGACTCTATACCACTTGGCAGCAGAAATGTCACAAGAATGTGTTTGTGGTATACGACAATATTGTATTTAAATATATGAAGAATCTTGATTTGCTACTTGGACTACTAAACAGTTGATGAAAAATCTGTTTTTTAGACAAAAATTATTGGTGCTATACCAACATCATTTCCTACAAACATCTGAACCTCCAGTTACAGGAAATTTAATGACCTCGTCAGACCTCCCAGGGAACGAAAAATTCTCACATGCACACAAGCTGGCACAACACTCTCCATATAAATTAAAATAAATGAATTTTAAAGAAAAAATACAATTTTTTAAAATCTAGTGGTATTTTGACCGAATGTTTTTGAGTATATTGATTATTCTGCTATCAGAACTGATTTGTACTAAAGGAGTAATTGTGGGATAAACATCCAACATAAGCTTCTGAACACTCAGGATGACTGGGTCGTACATCCATAACAGGACTGCAGTGGATGAGAGGATGATTTCTACCCAGTACATGACCACAAAGAAAGTCACCAGCAGCAAGATGGTCTGGGTGGCCTTTATCTCAGGGGACGATCTTGGGTGGGTGAGGCTGTGAAGATATTTGTGTTGCCTCTGATGTCTGAACAAGACAAGCACCATGTATGCACTTGTGGTCAGCATAACTCCTACAAGAAATATATCAATGGAGGTTGCCAGTGTTAAATTCAGTGCCTTGATGATGTAATTCGTGGGTAAGACTGAGCAGGATTTAGTGACCTTCATCTGACTGGTGTCGCTCTCATTGGTAAAACCTCCAACATAGAAGATCAGGTAGCTATAGGATGACAAAGTGAAGGACCAAATATAGAAGAAAGCATATATTATGTACTTCTTTAGTTTAAGTTTAAAGTTTGCCAGGAAAGAGGTACTGGGACTGATAGTGACAGCCTGGAACACACTCAGGAGGCAGGTGATGCAGATGGAGAGGCCTTTCATCACCCTGCTCAAGTAAAACAATGTCTTGCATTTGACGTCATTGTCAATGATCAGTGACTCAAATGTGTCTGTAACCCAAAGAACCACTGAAGTCAGAAGCAGCACTGTATGGATGAAAGTCAGTTGACAAGAGATCAGGTCCATGGGCTTAAGTCTGTGACATAGAATTATGAAAGTGTAGAAAAGAAAGAGAAACATATTGGCAAGGAGGCCAAGTCCATTTTGGAAATAAAAGACATTGTTTAACAAGGACATAATCGGGAAGTATAATCATCCAGAAAGCATAGATGAAGTATATTTCATAAACCTAAAAAATAAGAGAGTATACATCAAAATTGTGACTTGTGTCAATATGTCTATACCATCTCTCTCTTTTACCTGCACATTCTTGATTTATCTGTCACTTTACTTTTGTTGTTCCAGACTAGAAATGGCCTATAGTTCTATGTACCATCTGCATAATTCCTGTATACATATCATATGTGCATAATAAATGTATTGTCAGCTACATCCTAAACAGAATGCACACTTCATGTTCCTGTATTTCATCTGGACCTCATGTCTTAGAAATCCAATCCTACTGATTTATATTGCTTTATGTTATAATTGAAACCTAAAAGAGTCTCCTCTAAATTATCTCCTACCATCACCGCCATCCTGGCCATGGTTCTATTTTTGCTTTGCTGGTATCTGTAACTGCTACAGGCTAGGTATTCAAATCTGCAGATGTGTAGCTGTGAGCCTCCAAAAGAGAAAACATGCCACAAAAAAACAAATATTATTTGCAATGCATTGTGACGAACAGGAACTTTCCAAAGATGACCATGTAGTGATCCTATTTTGGAATTTCTGTTTTAAAAGAGATCTTTTCCCATGCAGTAGAAATCAAGGGCCTCAGTGTTACCATACATCATCAACACACAGGCAGTTTCTATAATTTCAACCAACAGTCTTACCTTTGGTGTTTATGATAATTATTTGGTCCAGTTACAAGTGTCACTATTTTATCAAATTAATATACTTAAGTACTTTAATAGTGCTTTCATGATAGTGAAATACAAAACAATTACCTTGACACAGGGTCTTGTAAGAAGAGGTGTGCCCAATTGTATTTTCAAGTTCACTACTATATTCCACATACACAGATTAATGCATGTATGCATGTATAGAAATGTTAGTGGGTGATCTCACTCTAAAACCTCCCCATGGATGTAAAACCATATAGAAACCATAAATAGTATGCTTTATATTTACATGAATATGTAAAAAGATCAATCTATTAATTGAATAATTTCATCCCGATTATAAGAGCCAAGAATCTGTTTCTCCATCAAACATATATCAATGGTAACTGCACCATGTTGTTCTCTGTTTTAGAATCTCCAGGACAGGGACAGGAAAGGTGGCTCAGTGTTAAGAGCACAGTTGCTCTTGTGGAAAACCTGGGTTTGATTCTCCAGTAGAAACATGGTAGCTAATGACCATCTGTAACTAGTTCCAGGGACTCCATTGCCTTTTTCTGACACAGCCAGCAAGTGGTGAACAACATGCACGCAGGAAACACATATGTTTATAAAATAAATAAATATTAATTAATAAAAGTTCCAGAATAAAATCTCATTCAAGTGTTGATCTCCAAACTGTAAGAACTCTAGCCCAGTTCCAACAATAAAATTTCATGTGGTGAAATCATATACTTGTAGCAAATTTTTATTAACTCTAGATCTATAACTTATTAATATAGCACTGTATTATAAGCCACATGAAAGAGGACAATAAAATAATATAAAAGAAAGAAATCTAAAATGTTTTCTTATCTCAAAACTATGCACTTTGAACTCTCTACCCCACATCCGTTGCTTTGTCAATGTTTATAACAAACAAAAAATGACATATCTTCTTGTTACTCAAGTGGCATCTTTCTCTTGGGTGCACTGGAGCTGAAAAGGGATCAGAAAAGCTCATAGCTACCATGGCTACAAGCTGAGGTGTTAATGCATATATTCACCGAGAAAAGCAATTTTTTGTATAGGAGTTTTTTTTTTTTTTTTTTTTTTTTGCAATGCTGAGACCACTGTTAGTATTCTGCACTTTCTTGAAAAGCTTTCTAAAACTAAGACACACATATCCTTGAGCTCTGAGGTTTTGTTTGTTGGTTCTTGCTTTTAAGACAGGACCTCAGTCTACAGCTGATGCTGGCCTTGACCTTGCTGTGAACCTGTGGATGGTCTCAATTTTATGCTCCTTCTGCTTCTGCCTCCTGAATTCTGGAGTTACTGGTGTGCACACCAATTCAAGATGTTTATTTTAGTTTAAATTCTAAGTACTTATTATACATTTTTATTTGATATCTCAGACATTTACACAAAGGAAGACCAAAAAGAATAATCCTAAGCTAATGTAGCCAGGAAGCCATAGAATAGAAGAAAACACCAGAGAGAGAGTCTACAAAGTACTGGACTGCCAAGGAGATCTGGACTCTCTAGGGCACACTGTATACACACCTCAGAATCTGCAGGAGTGTGAAGACTAGGGCTGCTCAGGGTGATATGAAAGCACTGGAGCACATTCAGAGCAGACACTGAAGGGGGCTGTTGGTTCTTGCAGCATCTGGATCTCACAATAGTTTAAACTGCAATACTTAGCTGTTAGTACTAAAACCCAAAATGTGCCTGTTAACACTCATAATAGTGGGGAAGCCACAACCAATATATTGATGCAGACCAAAAGAACAAGCAGCCTGAATACAGCTGTTAGAAGAAATGTGCAACAAATGCAAGTGTTGCTTTTTACATTCCTCCATGTTCTTCCAAGAAAAATAACTTTATCCCATCATTATTATAGTATTTAATATTAGAACAGTCTTGTTTTATGAATTATTCTGGACTGTTTCTTTTGCTTTGAGGAGATAATAATATAATGAACATGCAAACATATTAGATCAAGTATCACTTTCATTTTGTTTTACCATAATTTGTAAAATCAGTTTGTCTACTCAGAGAGAACATGGAGTGATTATGTGACTTCAGGTGATAAGATACATGGTGTTGGCTGATGTACTGTCCACTGTAAGGAACATTAATAAGTCTTAAGAATCTCAGAAAGATGAAGACCTTAGTCAGGCAAACTAGTTCCAGGAGGAGATTTTTATGAAATACATAGTGCCAGCAGGAACAAATAGTGACTACGTATTAATAAGGTATTAATTCTTGCAATTACCCAGTACTCCTAAATACTTTAAATACAAAAGCTATTCTTTGGAAATTGAATTTAGCACAGGCAAAACTGGAAGCACAAAGACGTAGATAGATCATAACGATCTCACACTTATTAGCCAGGTCCCCTGCAAGGAAGCAGCAACAGCAGTGCCACTGCAGAGCTTGTGTGGAAGTGTTCCGACCAGAGATTGATCACAAATCTCATAATTTATGTGTGGGAAAGATATGAAAATGTTGACAGAAAATGTGTGTGTGTTGTGTGTGTATGTGTTTGTGATATTGTTGGACTACTGAGACTAAGAACAGAGCAATAGCATATTGCCCACAAGAGTACTAAAATAAATACCTGTATAGCCCTTGAGTGAAAACTTGTGAGTTATATCAAATATGTTTGTGTAATAAAATAAACTTTAAGGAAAGTGGAGAGTGCACTTGTCTTCTCTTTTCTGTTGTCTTCATCAGAGATGTGAGCCCTGCCTAGTCTGCTCATACAGACATTTAAAGTAAATTGTTCAAAACAAATGAATGTTCCATCATGTTTACAAATGTAAACTCATCTTTTTTCTTCCTTCCTTCCTTCTTCCTTCCTTCCTTCCTTCTTTCTTTCTTTTTTATCTTTCTTTCTTTGCAGAAGGTAAAGAAAGAATTACGTCACAAATTAGAAGTTACCAAAGCGGTCTGCATTTCCAGATTGGGGTAGTGTCTAAGAGGAAAAACCCTGTTTCCAAACCACTTCCAGAAATGATTCTTCTAAAAAACTGAAAACCTCTACCCAGCTCCTTCTACCCCTGAGTCCCCCTTTACCTCTAAGAGCCCTGTTTGTGGGCAATCAAAGAACAGCTCTAGTTACATCTGTGGGAACCCTGATTTCCATGGAGAACCCATAAAGGCGCTGAACAGGATAAATGACCCACAGCGGCTAGAACCCAAAGTGAAAATCTATTAAAACCTATTTCTCCAAAGCACATCGTCCTAAGGGCATTATAGAAAACACTACTGGGCTGGAGAGATGGCTCAGAGGATAAGAGCACTGACTGCTCTTCCAGAGGTCCTGAGTTCAATTCCCAGCAACCACATGGTGGATCACAGGCATCTATAATGAGATTGGTGTCCTCTTCTGGCATGCAAGCATACGTGGAAGGAATGTTGTATACATAATAAATAAATGAATCTTTAAAAAAGAAAAGAAATAAACCACTAACTACTGAATGCATTTACCAGATGAGGGCTCTGAGAGACAGGAGGGTTGGTTAGCCTGGAGGAAGGCACTGTTTTGGAAGGAGAGAGACTAAGATGGAAATTCTTTGCTCTTATATTTCCACACTACCACTCAGGAGCACATAGTGAGTTGCTGCTATCTGGAGGGGATGAAGTAAGAATGAACAGCTGAACCCTCTTAGCATCTGGAACTTCCCAACTGCCGGAAGAAGTTCAGAGTGATATCATGGCCCTGACTTTATTCCTGCATGTAGGTGGGTCTTTGTATATGTTCAGAGTGAATTCCATTTTTCTATTCAGTGCTTAGCCTGTGTTACTTGTGAGGATGTTGGTGAGTTGAAGAAGCATGTCCCGCCACTGGCTCTTCTTTAAGGTTAGTGGTAGACACACATATTTTGATATTGTTTTCTGTTCTAACCACTTTCATTTATATACATGAAGGTTTTTTCCATTTCCATTCTCACAGCAGAATAAGGTTTATGGCTTTAGGTTTCTTTCTGTCGTTTGCTCACAGTCTTGCCTGGCATCTGTGTCACCTGTGAGGCTTCATCACATCTTTTTTGACATCCCTGCCCTGAAGCTTCCCATATGCCACACTGTTTCCGATCCTCCACCTCTCTCTCTTTGAAGATGTTGACTTTAAGCAGAGTCAATAATGTGTCTGTTTCATTTTTTAGTCGACTTTATTGGTTATCATATATTTTAACAATTTATTTATGTGTTGTAGTGACTCTATGCCCATTCCTTAATGACAGTTATTTGCTTTTCTTTGTTCCATTTTTTGATAATTATGTCATAATTCCACTTTATCCATATTTTACTTTGATTTTGTTAAATTTTTCTGTGTGTGAATGATGTGGGGTCTCACTCTGTAGGTCAAACTGATTTTAAGCTCAAAATGTTCCTGCCTATGCCTTCAAAATGCTGCGATCACAGGCAGGTACCAACGCACCTTCCTTCACTTTTATTTAGTGTCCTGTACACATTAGTAAGTGATAGTCAAGCAAGATAAAATGGACTTTTGTTATTCAGTACCTACACTAATTGACTTGGAAATTTGTGAATATGTATTTTGTAACTATTAGAAGGGATGTTTCGATTTTGTCTTAAATTGATTTTATACTATTCAAGAATTGCAAATACTTTTCTCACTGCTAATGAAAATATTATATCAGCATCAGTGCACAAAGTTCAATTTAGAAAACTTAAAATATTAGAAATAAGTTTATTTAATTAAAACATACAAGACTCTTACTGAAATTTCCTGTTTAACATTTTTGTAAGAATAAACTTACAAAGATTTAATAAATAAGAAAGGTGAGATTTCCAGATAATTTCGAAATATGTAGAATAGATCTGCTTCATTAGAAATCCATCAGTCAACTTTCATCCTGTTAGCTTTTCTTGTCTCTATCCACACTTCTGTTTGGCCCTGTAGTCTTCCCAATATTCCTTTTCTAACATCATATACATTATATTCAGAGATCACAGTAAATGATCATAGTATATTCTTTTATAAATCATTATTATACTCACATTTGTATGTCAACAAGTATCAGTTGTGCTTGATATGACCACAGTGTGGCTCAAAAATAAAATTCTTAGCAGAGAATTCTCTAATCATTTTTTACATAAAACTGTAACCCATTTCACCACCTACTTAGAGCTTACTATTAATGAATAGAAAATCACTCACCAGCCAGGCCTTTGATAAACACCCACATAGAGTGAGGCTCTAAGAAACAGTTATAAGGAAGAAATGTCATCACCTCATCTCCCTCTAGACTAATAATTTTCATGTCATCTGGAAAAGGGCAGTTTTGACCTTGACATTGTTAGAAAGTGCAACCATCAAATGGGAAAGTAAACTTTTCTAATTCCAGGAAAACAGTGCAGTAGGGACACTGAGCTCTGGATTTCCCATGTGAGAGCTCGACTCCCCAGGCCATATCTGTCTGTGTAGATTAGCTGCTCTCAGACCTTATGAACAAAACCAAACTAGTAGCATTGCTTTTAACAAAAGCAGACAAACATTTCAGATTCCCCCAAGGTATCCTTCCTTTTTCCAAAACTTTCCTGATTTTCATCATACTTCCTTCAGGGACTCATCTATAAAGGATTAACACTTTTGTTAAAATTAAGAAACTGCCACCTCCCCAAACACTCTTAGGAAAAGTAATCTTTCTTACAGAGAGCACAGAGAGGAGGTGATGTAACAGTACTATCAGCAAAATCAGGCTGTGGAGCTAAGAACATAGCTCAGTTGATTAGACTGCATGCCTAGAAAGTATGAATTCATGAGTTTGGAGCTCAGTGCACATACTCCAACATTGTAATGGATATATATATATACATATATATAACACTTTGGAAATAGATCATGAATTCAAAGTTCTCTGCCCCATGGCCAGTTTAATGCTAGAGGGAGATCATGCTGGATTTCCCTGCCATAACACTTCCTCTACATTTTAGGCATGAACTTCCAGGCTGCTGTTGTGGACTGTTCTTCTATTCCTACTACTTAAAATCCTGTAGTGAGTGTACTCACAAGATTGTTTATATCCTACACTCAGAAGTAAAAACCAATAGAGTCTTGTTTTTAACACATAACTGTCAATGACACCTTCTTAAAATTTATCATAAAGTCTATTTCAACCCTAATTATAATTGTCACCTTGGTTACTTTCTTAATTCAAATCCATCCTATTTTTAAAAGGTGACATTTGGGTGGACAAGATAGATCTGTGGGACAATGGCATCTGCATCAAGTATCATAACTTGCATGCAATCCCAAGGACCAACATAGTAGAGAGAACTTTTACAAGTGGAACTCTGACCTCCACATACACAGTATTGCATCAATGTGCACTTTTAGTAAACAGATAGAAAAAAAAAAAAAGGTTAAATTTATTTTGTAAACCTACATATCGTCTTATAGGCTAACAGCTCTCAGAACACAGTGGAGAGAGGCTGAAAAAAGGGAAAGACTGTAGCAGGCATCATTTTTGAATTATTTTTGGATCACCAGCCCCCAAATAATGACATGGAGACTTCTGATTAATTATGAAAGCTTGGCCTTATCTTAGGCTTGTTTTCAAATAGCTCTTTTTTGCCAAAATAACCTGCTTTTGATAATCTACATGCTGTCACATGGATTTGTGCCTTTTCTCAGTATGGCAAGTCTAACTTTCTTCCAGCCTGATGACAACAATCGTGTAATACTCCTAATCCCTCTCTCTTTTCCTAGACGTCTCACCTATTCTCTCTTGCCTATCTATTGGCAAATATTCCAGAAATTATTGACATTGTGGCAGAAATTTATGATTTTTTATTTAACTTTTTAACTTTTACAAAAATTTCAAAAACATAAAATAAAATAAAAAAAGAAAAAAATCAAAAGTAATATATTTACATAACTTATTCTAAAAGAGTACATGAATTTGATTGGGGGTAAGGGGTGACTCAGGAGAAGTTAGAAGAATCAATGAACAGATTGTTGGTGCTTTGAAAATGCAATCAAAACTAAAAAGCCCTTAGCCAAACTGAAATAAAAATAAGACCCAAATTAGGAAAATTGAGAGGAAAGGTAGTCATTAGAACAGACACTGTTGAAATTTAGAAAACCAAAAAGAAATGCATTTAAAATACATAGTCCACTAAATTGAAAATGAGACCTCTACCTACAACACAACAAATCTCTAGATTTCTTCCATAACCTACCCATCTCCACGTACCTAGACAATTCTTTGTGCCACCTCCAATAACCCACTCCAAACTCAGAGTTCCCATATATGTCACCAAGGTATATCTTGCTGTGCACCCCAAGCTTCTTATTTATACCCTTATTATAACCTAACAAATTCAGACTGTGTCCTAGAACCAGTATATCAGCCTAGTCTGGCCTTCCCTGCCTTCCCTGCACAGGAGCTCTAGCCTTAGACCACAGCTTACCTTACCTTCTTCCTGCCCAGCTCCAGCACTCTACAGTGTCATATCCAGATTTTCAACTCGGACCAATTATTGGAGTAATATAGATAATGTTGAGAGTTTGGTTTAGAGAAACAGTTAACACTTTAAGTATATAGACCTTAATTGGCCATCCTCTTCAGACCATGGAAGGCAATAGTGCTGAGAGAAATTGAAACAATGGAGGCTCCAGTCTTAGAGTTTTCAGAGGAAATAAATATTAGTAAATAGCCTACAGACCACTCTTGTAATATTTTGGCAAAAAATGTGGTCAGTTTCTGCCTTGCCCTTAAAATCTGCCTGAGGCTAAAGTGAAGAGTTTTCAGATTAATATATTTGGCAAAGGAAATTACAA
The DNA here is from genome assembly GCA_963919715.1 of Microtus obscurus. Lineage (NCBI taxonomy): Eukaryota > Metazoa > Chordata > Mammalia > Rodentia > Cricetidae > Microtus > Microtus obscurus. The sequence continues at coordinate 102,785 of CAWTZC010000641.1, forward strand.
GATATCCTAGTATTGACTGTGTCAGATGATTATAAGTAATGACTGTTATGAAGATCTACATTGAAGAGGAGCAAACAGGACAAAGATAAATATAAAATGTATAGTTTGAGGAAACAAGAAAAGATGGCAAATATAATGTTGGAGCCAAGTCTTAAGGAAACATTTAATGAAAAGCCTAGTGCTAAATAGAATATGATGGAGGAAGGTCATTGGCTGATAAAGAAACTGGCTTGGCCCATTTTATTGGTTAGAACATAGGTGGGTGGAGAAAACAGAATATGATGCTGGGAGGAAGAGGAAGTGAACTCAGACTTGACAGCTCTGCCCTCTGGAGCAGAGATGCCAGGCTCCGCTCTCCCAGGCAGCTCCGACCCAGGATGGACTAGGCTAGAATCTTTCCGCTAAGCGCACCTTGGGGTGCTTACTACATTATTAGTAATGGGTTAGTCCAGGTGTGAGAGTTAGTCTAGAAGAGGATAGATAGAAATGAGCCAAGCAGTGCTTAAAAGAATACAGTGTCCGTGTAATTATTTCGGGTAAAGCTAGCTGTGTGGACAGCCGGGGTGCTGGGGACGCAGCCCTGCTGCTCCTATTTCAACAGAATAAAGAGAGTGGTGTTGTCAAATTCATTTGTATTTTAGTAAATAAAGCTTTCCACATGCTCTGAGAGTAGCACAGCTTCACTAGTCAGCCTTACAGACCAGGCAGAGATGACACAAAACTTTAATCCCAATAGCCATTCTAGCTCTCATAGAAACTGGCAGTAGTCATGCACACCACTAATTCCAGCCCTAGAGAGGCATTTACGACTGGAGGAGAAAGTTCTCACACGGTCTCATCAGAGATTCCTGGAGGTGGGATCGATTGCCATTTCTGACTGATGTAGAGGTAAGAGCCAGTGGCTGGTTGTTTTGCTTTTCTGACCTTCAGTTTGAACCCCTTATCTGTCTCTGCGTTTTTATTAATAATGATACAGAATGGCAAGGCCCTACCAAGGTAATACTGAAACCAGTGAAAGGAAAGGCCTGAGGGATTTCCAGGGTCTTAACAACAAAATAACTTTGACCACCTGATTCTGGATTGAGTCAATAACAATATAGGAAAATAATCAGGGTAGCTGATGATGGCCATGGTGCCAGTCCAGGGCTCCGAGTTCCTGCAGGTGATTTTATCTTGTTTCATTTTATCAAAGACAAACCAGCAAACAGAAACAAAACTACAAAAAGAGAAACACAGACTCAATAACAGAATCCGCACACTGCAAAACTGAAAGTACAAATGAAGGCAGATCATGCTGATGTGGGAGTGTCATATATCAATCTGTTGATTTCATTGGTTAAAATAAAGAATCTGCTTGGCTGGTCCTGATAGGTTAGAACATAGATGGGTGAAGTAAACAGAATAAAATGCTGACAGGAAGAGGATGTGAGCTCAGAAATCATGCAGCTCTGCTCAGAGACGCCAGGCTCCTCTCTCGCGGGTGGATGGGGTAGCTCAGCTCTCTGAGGCACGCTTGCAATGAAGCTCCGACCCAAGATGGACGTAGGCTAGAATCTTCCCGGCAAGCGCACCTTGGGGTGCTACACAGAATATTAGAAATGGGTTAGACCAGGTGCAAAAGTTAGCCCATAAGAGGCTAGAGCTAGTGGGCCAAGCAGTGTTTAAATGAATACAGTTTGTGTGTTGTTATTTCAGGCATAAGCTAGTAGGCGGCCGGGGTGTTGCGGACACAACCCCAGCGCCCCTATTTCAACATCATGCCTCCCAGGACTAGGGCATCCTGGTCACCCTTCCCTCAGAAATGCCCATATAGCATACTCCTATCCTGGGGCAAGTGGTCTCAGGACATGTCTGCCTCACTCCTTGTCCCATTTCAATGCTAACCCTGCAAAGGTACAATTTTCAAATTACTAACTAACAATAACACAGAAAGAGAAAAATAATAAATGAATAGACAGACATAAAAGCAAGCTCATTCTTTCTTACCATCAACTGGGTGGGTCTGGAGTGGGTCTGCCGGCGACTCGTTCCTGGCCAATGAACCAAATCTTGGACCCTAGACTCCAAGTACCGAGGAGGAGGTCTCCCAAAGAAAACACTCTCACACTGCAGTTGATATAAAAGCAAGAGGATTTAATTCTGCTTTTACAACAGGGTCTTTCAGCATTTGAGAAGCCAAAAGACCCCAAATAGCTGGAACAGACTATTTTTAAAGTAAAAAGTCATAGAAACAAGTTGGAGGAAACATGGGGGTTGTTCTTCAACTATTATGAGTGGCTTATTCAAGGGACTACTGGCAATAATTGGTCTGAACCATGGCGAGAGATTGGTTGCTAGATCAGGAAGGGTAAGGGGAAAACATCGATGGATCATTGTGACCCTATTTTAGAAATTGAGTCAAGATATCAGGAACGGACTTACTTGCTCATGTTCTCCCTCCTTCTGCTCCTCATTGGGACCTTGGGAGCTCAGTCCGGTGCTCCAGTGTGGGTCTCTGTCTCTATCTCCATCCATCACCAGGTGAAGGTTCTATGGTGATATGCAAGATATTCGTCAGTATTGCTATAGGCTAGGGTCATTTCAGGTTCCCTATCCTCAGCTGCCCAAGGAACTACCTGGGGACATCACCTTGGGCTCCTGGGAGCCACTCTATGTTCGGGTCTCTTGCCAACCCTAAGGTGGCTCCTTAACTAAGAATTGTGCTTCCCTGCTCCCCTATCCAACCTTCCTTTATCCCAATCATCCTGTTTCCCCAAGTTCCCTCCATCCTCCCCTTTTCACTTTTCTCTCCCCATCCCCCCTTACCCGCATCCCACCCCACCCCCAAGATCCCAATTTTCTCCCCGACAATTTTGTCTACTTCCCATAGCCAAGAGGATAACTATATGGTTTTCCTTGGGTTCACCTTCTTATTTAGCTTCTTTAGGATCACCAACTATAGACTCCATGATCTTTATTTATGGCTAGAAACCAATTATGAGTGAGTACATTCCATGTTCATCTTTTTGGGTCTGGGTGACCTCACACAGGATACTGTTTTCTATTTCCATCCATTTGCATGCAAAATTCGAGAAGTCAGCCAGGCGGTGGTGGCGCACGCCTTTAATCCCAGCACTCGGGAGGCAAAGGCAGGTGGATCTCTGTGAGTTCGAGACCAGCCTGGTCTACAAGAGCTAGTTCCAGGACAGGCTCCAAAGCCACAGCGAAACCCTGTCTCGAAAAACCAAAAAAAAAAAAAAAATTCGAGAAGTCAATATTTTTTACTGCAGCGTAGTACTCTAATGTGTATATATTCCACAGTTTCTTCATCCATTCTTTCATTGAAGAGCATCTAGGTTGTTTCCAGGTTCTGACTATTACAAATAATGCTGCTATGAACATAGTTGAACAAATGATAGGGCATCTCTTGGGTATATTCCCAAGTGTGGTATACTGAGACAGTGGGGCTGATCTATTGGGAGCTCACCAAGGCCAAATGGAATGTAACTAAAAAAGGGGGGGATAAAACCGGACTCTCTGAACATGGCGAACAATGATTGCTGATGAGAAGCCGAGGACAATGGCATGGGGTTTTGATCCTATTTCATGTTCTGGCTTTGTGGGAGCCTACCCAGTTTGGATGTTCACCTTCCTAGACATGGACCGAGGGGGGAGGACCTTGGTCTTTCCACAAGGCAGGGAACCCTGATTGCTCTTTGGACTGGAGAGGAATGGGGGAGGGGTCCAGGGAGAGGGAGAAGGGTGGGAGGAAGGGGAGGGAAATGGGAGGCTGGGAGGAGGTGGAAACTTCTTTTTCCTTTTCTCAATAAAAAAAAAGATATCAGGAACTGAGTCAACCTCTAAGGGTTATCTTGCCCCAATTCCAGGAACAGAGATCTATTTGGAGAACATTTACAAGGACTGAGGGGAGATGGAAAGTTCACAACATTTCAGTAAGTGTTGTTAGGTCCTTGGTTCCCAAGGGAGGGAGAGCACTAATGCTGAGACACCTCAGAAATGGCCTCAGAGTGGTTTTAAAGTTCTACAATCTATAGAACATTCCATCCAAATACAAAGATTATACCTTCTTCTCAGTTCCTCATGGAACCTTCTCTAAATATGATCAAATACTCATCAACAATGCAAACCTCCACAGACACAAAATAATAGAGTAACCCCTGAGTCTTATCAGATCACCATGGATTACAGTTATAATTTAACAACAATACAACTCTCAGAAAGCATACAAAAAGAGGGGCTCCCAGGAGCCCAAGGCAATGTCCCCTGTTAGTTCTTGGGGCAGCTGAGGATAGGGAACCTGAAATGACCCTATCCTATAGCCATACTGATGAATATCTTGCATATCACCATAGAACCTTCACTTGGCCATGGATGGAGATAGAGACAGAGACCCACACTGGAGCACTGGACTGAGCTCCCAATGTCCCAATGAAGAGCAGAAGGAGGGAGAATATGAGCAAAGAAGTCAGGACCACAAGGGGTGCGCCCACCCACGGAGACAGTGGGGCTGATCCATTGGGAGCTCACCATGGCCAGCTAGAATGTGAATGAAAAAGCATGGGATAAAACCGGACTCTCTGAATTTGACGGACAATAAGGGCTGCTGAGAAGCCAAGGTCAATGGCACTGGGTTTTGATCCTACTTCATGTTCTGGCTTTGTGGGAGCCTAGCCAGTTTGGATGTTCACCTTCCAAGACCTGGATTGAGGGGGGACGACTTTGGACTATCCACAGGGCAGGGAACCCTGACTGCTCTTCAGACTGGAGAGGGAGGGGAAAGAGAGGGGGGTGGGGGGAGGAGTGGGAGGAGGGGGAGGGAAATGGGTGGCGGGGAGGAGACAGAAATTTCTTTTTTTTACAATAAAAAAAATTTTAAAAATAAGTAAAAAAAAATTGAACAGTTAACTACTTGAACTATCCCTGGGTCAAGAAAGAAAGAAAGAGAGAGAGATAGAGAGAGATAGAGAGAGAAAGAGAGAGAATGAATAACTTCTAAGAATTCAATGGAAATAAAGGCACAATGTATGCAAACGAATGAGACACTAGGAAAGCACTGATAAGAGGAAGGTTTATAGCACCAAAGGCCAACATGAAAAGAAAATGGAGAAAGATCACATAAGTGACTTAACAGCACACCTGAAAGCTCTAGAACAAAAAGAAGCAGACTCATCTAAGAGAAGTAGAAGAAGGTTAATTATCAAATTGAGGGCTGAAATAAACACAATAAAAACAAATATACAAAGGATCAATGCAACAAAGAGTTGGTTTTATGATAAAATCAACAAGATAAACAAACCCATATCCAAAATAGTCAAAAGGAAAAGATTAAACATCCAAACAAACAAAACCAGAAATAAATAAAGGTACCTAACAAGAAATGCTGAGGAAATTTGAAGAATCATAAGGGTATAATACAAGAAAACTGTGCTCCACATAATTGGAAATATAAAATAAAAGGACAATTTTCTAGATAGATACCATAAACCAAAATTAAATAAAGGCAATGTAAGCAATTTAAATAGACCTATGCAATGTAAGGAAATGAAAGCTGTCAGCAAAAACCTCCAAACCACTCCCAAATATAAGAAAAGAAAAAGACAAAAAAGAAAAGAAAAACCCAGGGCTGGAAGGTTTTAGTGCAGAATTCTACAGGAACTTCCAACAAGAACTAATAACTACGCTCCTCAAAGAGTTCTGCACAACAAAAACAGAAGGAACATTGACAAACTCTTTATGAGGTTACAGTTACACTGATATCAAAACCACACAAAGACTCAACTAAAAAAGAGAATAAAAGACCAATCTCACTCATGAAAAAGCATTTGACAAAATCCAACAACCATTCATGATAAAGGTCTTAGATAGATTAGGTAAAAGGGACATATCTCAATATAATAAAAGCAAATGCACAAGTCAACAGCCAAAATTATATGGGGAGAAATTCAAAGCAATTCCACTAAAATCAGGAACAAGACAAGGCTGTCCACTCTCTCCATAGCTCTTCAAGTACTTAAAGTTCTGACAATAGCAATAAGAAAACAAAAGGACATCAAGGGGATACAAATTGGAAAGGAAGAAGTCAAACTTTGTTATTTGCAGATGGCATGATATTATATATAAGAGACCCCAAAAACTCTACCAGAAAACTCATACAGCTGATAAATACATTCAGTGATGTGGTAGGATACAAGATCAACTCAAAAATTCAGTAGCCCTCCTATAAACAAATTATTAAAAAGCTGAGAAGGAAATCAGAGGTGCAACACCATTTACAATGACAACACATAGCACAAATATCTTGGGGTAACACTAACCAAAGAAGTAAACTACCAAATTGACAAGAACTTTAAGGCTTTGAAGAAAGAAGTTGAAGAAGATACCAGAAAATGAGAAGATCTCTCATGTTCTTTGAAAGGAAAAAAATGGCAGTCCTACTAAAATTAATCTATATATTCAATGCAATAACTATCAAAATCACAACACAATTTTTCACAGACCTTGAAAAAAATAATCAATTTCATATGGAAAAATCCCCAAATAGCTAAAACAATCTTGGACAATAAAGGAACTTAGAAAGGCATCACATCCCTGACATCAAGCTCTATTACAGAGATACAGTTATGAAAACAGGTGGGTGATGGAATAAAAACAAGGAGGTTGACTAATGGAATCAAATTGAAAACATGAATATTAACCCACATACCTATGAACACCTGATTTTTCACAAAGAAGCTAAAATTATACAATAGCATAAAGAAAGTGTCTTCAACAAAAGATGCAGGCAGAACTGGATGTCAACATGTAGAAGACTGAAAATAGATCCCTATCGATCCCTATGCACAAAACTCAAATCCAAATGGATTAAAGACCTCAATAACAATTCAACCACACTGAACAGGATAGGAGAGAAAATTGGAAGTATCCTTCAAAGCATGGGCACAGAAGACTACTTCCTAAATATAACCCAAGTAGAAAAGACACTGAGAGAATCAATAAATAATGGGACCTCCTGAAACTGGGAAGCTTATGCAAAGCAAAGGACACAGTCAAGAAGTCCAAAAGGCAGCATACTGAATGGCAAAGATTATCCCCAGCACACATTATACAGAGGACTGATCTTACACCTGTCAGAATGGCTAAGATATAAAACACCAATGATAGCTTATACTGGAGAGGATATGGAAAAAGGGTGAAATGGATGGTGAAAATGCAAACTTCTTCAAACATTTTGGAAATCATTATGGTGATTTCTCAGAAAATTGGGAATCAACCTATATCAGGATCCAGCAATACTACTCCTGGGCATATACACAAAACATGCTCGATCATACTACAAAGACGTTTATTTGTTCCACTATATAAATAGTAGCATTATCTGTAATAACCAGAATCTCATAACAACCTAGATGTCCCTCAACTGAAGAATGGATAAAGAAAGTGTAACACATTTCCACTTTAGAGTACTACTCAGCAGTAAAAATCAATGACAACTTGAATTTTGCATACAAATGAATGTAACTAGAAGACACCATCCTGAGTGAGGTAACACAGACCCAAAAAGACAAATATATATTGGTATGTACTTTCTCATAAATAGATACTAGCTATAAACAAAGGATATTGAGCCTACAGTTCATGATATTAGAGAAACTTATTAATAAGTAAACCCTAATACAAACATATGTAGATCGGTAATAGATAAGATTGCCTGACAAAATTGGCAGCTTGGAGTTTGGGGGAGAAGGGAGGGTGGAAGAGAAAGAGGATGAGAGATAAAGAGGAGTGAGGAGAACTTGAGGGAATTGGATAGTTGAGATGGAGGATAGACAGAAATATGAGCAAGGATTGACATGTTTTGATTGAGGGAGCCCTTATGGATCTCAAAAGAAACTTGATTCTATAGAAATTCCCAGGAATGCACAAGGATGACCCCAGCTAAGACCCTAAGCAATAGAGAAGATGGTGCCTGAACTGGCCTTGCCCTGTAGTTAGACTGATGAATATATTAAATGTCCCCATAGAATCTTCATCCAGCAATGGATGGACACAGAGGCAGAGACCTCAATCAGATCACTGGACTGAGCTTTCAAGGTCCAGTTGAAGAATGGGAGGAGTGAGAATATAAATATAGAGTTCAAGACCATGATGGATACACACACTGAAGCAGTCTACCTGAGCTAATGGGATCTCATAAACTCTAGCCAGACTGGGAAGAAACAAACATGGGTAGAAGTAGTCCCTCTGAGTGTAGTTGACAGTTGCATGGCTGGAGCAGACTTAGGGACCACTGGCAATGGAACCAGGATTTACTCCACTTCCTGTACTGGATTTGGGGAACTTATTGTCTTTGGATGGATACTTTTCTCAGCCTAGATATATTAATTAGAGACTTGGACATTCTGCAAAACAATGTGCCTTAGCCTCTCTAAGGAGTGGATGGGGGATGTGGTGAGGGGGCAAGTGAAGGGAATGGGAGGTAGGAAGGGAGTGGGAACTTGGACTGGAATGTACAGTGAAGAAACAGATAGTTTGTTTTATTTTTTAAAAAATCTAAATAAAATAAATAAAAAATACATGATTTGTCTAGGTGTATATCAGTGTACCATGCTTATGTCTTTAGCTAGCAAAGTCTAGAAGAGCCCTGGGAATAAGTTAGGCAGTTGTGGTTTGACATGTGGGTGCTGGAACAAAGCACGGATCTGTAAGAGCAGTGAGTGCTCTTCACCATTTTGTAACTACAGTATGTATGCTAATATAACCACTGTAATCATTAAACTGATTATACTATTCATCATTTTCCTCTATTTTTTTCTTCAGCATATTGTATGGACCTTAACAACCATGAAATTCCTCAAAAAAAACTGGTTGAGTAAAGGCCATCTGTGGATTCCTTTCTATTCTTGTGGATGGATTAACTAAATACAGGCACACAAACCCCAGCTGAGACACCTAAGTAGTTTTGAATCCTACAGTTCCTGTCTTTGTTCCTTTCTAAAGGCCAAGCTCTTTTGGTTGAAAGAGTGAAAGTCCAGCTTTGAAGATGCACTGAAGAAGCAGTGCAGTTGGAAGATCAGCCCTCACCACACCACAGAGCAATAGAAAACACTATCCTGAGTAAGATAACACAGAACCAAAAAGATGAATATGAACCTTCATACAGCAATGGTGGTGAAAGAGACAGACCCACATCAGAGCAAGCGATGGAGCTCCCAAGGTCCAGATGAAGTGCAGAAGGAGGGAGAAGGTAAGCGAGGAAGTCAGGACCACGAAGGGTTGGTGCACCCACTGAGACAGTGTAAGTGATCTAATGGGAGCTCAACCAGGCCAGCTGGACTGGGACTGAATAAGCATGTAATCATACTCAAGTCTCTGGATGTGACTGACAATGGGGGTCTGACTGAGAAGTCAATGATAATGGCACTCGGATTTTTCTCTACTGCATGTACTGGCTTTTTGGGATCCTAGTCTGTTTGGATGCACACACTCCTAGGCCTAGATGAAAAGGGGAGGTCCTTGGACTTCCCACACTGCAGGGTACCCTGTTCTCTCTTAGTACTGGAGAGGGATGGGAACAAGGATGGGAGAAGCAGGAGGGAAATAGTAGGAGGGGATGAGGTGGAAATTTGAATGGTATTATTTATAAAGCAATAAAACTTAAAAATTAAAAAAGAAAAATTGGTGAATGCAGAGTAGAAAGTCATGACCCTTTGGCATGCGAACCTGTTAGAAAACCAAAGTACATCATTTTCCCTTTTTTAGAGTCAAAGACAAGCCTCCTGACACAGCCTCATATGACTGGGCACACAAATGGGACTCCCATATCACCTCCTCTTTTCATTTAAATAAAAATAAGGTTTAACTTTAACACAGTAAAAATGCATATAACAAAAGAGGTATTGTTGCCTACTGCTGAGAATCATTGAAGTAGGCTGGCACTGTGACCACAGCATTGGTAACCGTCTTCCCCAGGTAAGCTTCTGCAATCTCCTTCATCTTAGTCAGAACCATAGAGGACACCTCCTCTGGGTAGAAGCTTTTTTGTCTCTCCTTTGTACTCTACTTGGACCTTGGGCCTGCCTGTATCATTCACCACCATGAAGGGCCAGTGCTTCATGTCAGACTGTACAACGGCATCATCAAACCTACGTCCGATCAGACATTTGACATAAAAAACTGTGTTGGTGGGGGTCATCGCAACCTGATTCTTTGCAGCATTCCCAATCAATCGTTCTGTGTCAGTAAAAGCCACATAGCTTGGTGTGGTTCGGTTACCCTGGTCATTGGCAATAATCTCCACCTTCCCATGCTGGAAGACGCCCACACACGAGTAGGTGGTGCCAAGATCAATACCGACTGCAGGTCCCTTAGACATGGTTGCTAGCATGTAGGCCCGGCAGTGTTGGCGAGGACACCGCAATGATTTCCCCAAAAGCTGGCGCCGCGTTCAATGAGACCCGTAATTCTTTTTTTTTTAATTGAGAAAATGGAAAAAAAAATTCCCGCCTCCTCCCAGCCTCAAATTTCCCTCCCCCTCCTCTCACCCTTCTCTCCCTCCCACCCCCCCACTCCTCTCCCCTTCACTCTCCCATCCAAAGAGCAATCAGGGTTCCCTGCCCTATAAAAAGTCCAAGGTCCTCCCCCATCCGTCCATGTCTAGGAAGGTGAACATCCAATCTGGCTAGGTTCCCACAAAGCCAGAACATGAAGTAGGATCAAAACCCCATGCCATGGTCCTTGGCTTCTCATCAGCCCTCACTGTTCACCATGTTCAAAGAGTCCGGTTTAATCCCATGCTTTTTCAGTCACAGTCCTTCTGGCCTTGGAAGCTCCAAATAAATCAGCCCCACCGTCTCTGTGGGTGGGTGCACCCCTCATGGTCCCGACTTCTTTGCTCATGTTCTCCCTCCTTCTGCTCCTCATTGGGACCTTGGGAGCTCAGTCCGGTGCTCCAGTGTGGGTCTCTGTCTCTATCTCCATCCATCACCATATGAAGGATCTGTGGTGATATGCAAGATAATCGTCAGTATTGGTATAGGATAGGGTCATTTCAGGTTCCCTATCCTCAGCTGCCCAAGGAACTATCTGGGGACATCACCTTGGGCTCCTGGGAGCCACTCTCGTTTCAAGTCTCTTGCCAACCCTTAGGTGGCTCCCTTAACCAAGAATTGTGCTTCCGTGCTCCCCTATCAAACCTTCCTTCACCCCAGTCATCCTATTTCCCCAAGATCCCCCAGTCCTCCCCTTCTCATTTTTCTCTCCCCAACCCTCTTATCCCCATCACACCCCACCCACAAGATCCCAATTTTCTCCCCGGCAATTTTGTCTACTTCCCATAGCCAAGAGGATAATTATCTGTTTTTCCTTGGGTTCACCTTCTTATTTAGCTTCTTTGGGTTCACCAGTTAAGGACTCTGTGACCATTATTTATGGCTAGAAACCAATTATGAGTGAGTACATCCCATGTTCATCTTTTTGGGTCTGGGTTACCTCAGTCAGGATAGTGTTTTCTATTTCCATCCATTTGCAGGCAAAATTCGAGAAGTTATTGTTTTTTACCGCAGCATAGTATTATAATGTGTATATATTCCACACTTTCTTCATCCATTCTTTCATTGAAGGCAAAATTTCTGCCTTCTCCCAGTCTCCCATTTCCCTCCCCCTCCCTCTCCAGTCCAAAGAGCAGTCAGGGTTCCCTGCCCTTTGGAAAGTCCAAGGTCCTCCCCCCTCCATCCAAGTCTAGGAAGGTGAGCATCCAAACAGCCAAGGCTCCCACAAAGCCAGTACATGCAGTAGGATCAAAACCCAGTGCCATTGTTCTTGGCTTCTCATCAGTCCTCATTGTCCACCATGTTCAGTAAGACAGGTTTTATCCCATGCTTTTTCAGTCCCAGTCCAGCTGGCCTTGGTGAGCTCCCATTAGATCAGCCCCACTGTCTCAGTGGGTGGGTGCACCCCTTGCAGTCCTGACTTCCTTGCTCCTCATTTGGTCCTTCTGATCCTCATTTGGATCTTGGAAGATCAGTCTGGTGCTAGAATGTGGGTCCATGTCTCTATCTCCATCTATCGCCAAATGAAGTTTCTATGGTGATATGCAAGATATTCAACAGTATGGCTATATGGTAGGGCCAGTTCAGGTTCCCACTCCTCAGCTGCTCAAGGAACTAACTGGGGACACCTCCCTGGACACTTGGGAGCCCCTCTAGGGTCAAGTCTCCTGCCAACCCTAAGATGGCTCCTGTAAAAAGATATGTACTTCCCTGCTCCCATATCCACTCTTCCTTTATCCCAACAATCCTATTCTGCCAAGTTCCCCCCATCCTCGCCTTATCACTTTTCTCTCCCCATCTGCCCTTACCGCCATCCCACCCCACACCCCAGTTCCCAATTTTTGCCTGGCAATCTTGTCTATTTCTAATATCCATGAGGATAACTATATGTATTTCTTTGGGTTCACCTTCTTATTTAGCTTCTCTAGGATCACAAATTATAGGCTCAATGTCCTTTATTTATGGCTAGAAACCAATTATGAGTGACTACATCCCATGTTCATCTTTTGGGGTCTGGCTTACCTCACTCAGGATAGTGTTTTCTATTTCCATCCATTTTCATGCAAAATTCAAGAAGTCACTGTTTTTTACCGCTGAGTAGTACACTAATATGTATATATTCCACACTTTCTTCATCCATTCTTCCATTGAAGGGCATCTAGGTTGTTTCCAGATTCTGACTATTACAAATAATGCTGCTATGAACATAGTTGAACATATGCTTTTGTAATATGATAGGGCATCTCTTGGGTATATTCCCAAGAGTGGTATTCCTGGGTCCTGGTGTATGTTGATCCCGAATGCTGGCGTTATACATAGGAATTGATCTCCTGTGCACATATGTTGTAGAGTACTTCCCACTTTCTCTTCTATCAAGTTCAGTGTGTTCAGACTGATATTGAGGTCTTTGATACATTTGGACTTGAGTTTTGTGAACGGTGATACATATGGATCTATTTTCTTTCTTCTACAGGTTGACATCCAATTATGCGAGCACCATTTGTTGAAGATGCTTTCTTTTTTCCATTGTATACTTTTAGCTACTTTATAAAAACATTGGGTGTTCATAGGATTGAGAGTTAAAATCCAGGTCTTCTATTTGATTCCATTGGTCGATTTCTCTGTTTTTATGCCAATCCCAAGAGGTTTTCATTACTGTAACTCTGTAATAGAGTCTGAAGTCAGGGATGGTAATACCTCCTCAGTTCCTTTACTGTATAAAATTGTTTTGGCAATCCTGGGTTTTTTTGTTTTTCCATATAAAGTTGATTATTATCCTCTCAAGATCTGTGAAGATTTTGAAGGGAGCTTGATGGGGATTACATTAAACCTATAAACTGCCTTTGGTAGAACTGCCATTTTTACTATGTTGACCCTCTCAATTTAGGAGCAAGGGAGATCCTTCCATTTTCTGGTATCCTCTTCAATTTCTTTCTTCAATGCCTTAAAGTTTTTGTCAAATAGATCTTTCACTTCCTTGGTTATAGTTACCCCGAGATATTTTATGCTGTTTGTGGCTATCGTGAAAGGTGATGCTTCTCTGATTCCATATTCTTTCTGTATAGGAGGGCGACTGATTTTTTGGAGTTGATCTTGTATCCCGCCACATTACTAAAGGTGTGTATCAGCTGTAGGAGTTCTTTGGTGGAGTTTTTGGGTCGCTTATGTACACTGTCCAAATGGATCAAAGACCTCAATATCAATCTGAACACACTGACCCTGATAGAAGAGAAAGTGGAAAGTATCCTACAACATATGGGCACAGGTGATCGCTTCCTAGGTATAACCCTAGCAGCACAGACATTAAGGGCAACATTGAATAAATGGGACCTACTGAAACTGAGAAGCTTATGTAAAGCAAAGGACACTGTCACTAAGACAAAAAGGCAACCCACTGACTGGGAGATCTTCACCAACCCCGCAACAGACAAAGGCCTGATCTCCAAAATATATAAAGAATTCAAGACACTATACTTTAAAATGATAATTAACCCAATTAAAAAAATGGGGCACTGATCTGAACAGAGAATTCTCAGCAGAAGTTCAAATGGTCAATAGACACCTAAGGTCATGCCCAACCTCCTTAGTGATCAGGGAAATGCACATCAAAACAACTTTGAAAAACGAATTTATACCTGTCAGAATGGCTAAAACTAAAAACACCAATGATAGCATTTTCTGGAGAGGTTGTGGAGTAAGGGGTACACTCATCCATCACTGGTGGGAATGCAGACTTGTGCAACTACTTTGGAAATCAGTGTGGTGGTTTCTCATGGCATTTGGGATCAACATACACCAGGACCCAACAATGCCACTCTTGGGAATATACCCACGAGATGCCCGATCATATGACAAGGACATTGTTCAACTATGTTCATAGCAGCATTATTTGTAATAGCTAGAACCTGGAAACAACCTAGATGCCCTTCAATGGAAGAATGGATGAAGAAAGTGTGGAATATATACATATTAGTGTACTACTTAGCGGTAAAAAACAATGACTTCTCGAATTTTGCATGCAAATGGATGGAAATAGAAAACACTATCCTGAGCAAGGTAACCTAGACCCAAAAAGATGAACATGGGATGTACTCACTCATAATTGGTTTCTAGCCATAAATAATGGTCACAGAGTCCTTAACTGGTGAACCCAAAGAAGCTAAATAAGAAGGTGAACCCAAGGAAAAACAGATAATTATCCTCTTGGCTATGGGAAGTAGACAAAATTGCCGGGGAGAAAATTGGGATCTTGTGGGTGGGGTGGGATGGGGATAAGGGGGATGGGGAGAGAAAAATGAGAAGGGGAGGACTGGGGGATCTTGGGGAAATAGGATGACTGGGGTGAAGGAAGGTTGGATAGGGGAGCACGGAAGCACAATTCTTAGTTAAGGGGGCCACCTAAGGGTTTGCAAGAGACTTGAAACTAGAGTGGCTCCCAGGAGCCCAAGGCGATTTCCCCAGATAGTTCCTTGGGCAGCTGAGGATAGGGAACCTGAAATGACCCTATCCTATACCAATACTGACGATTATCTTGCATATCACCACAGATCCTTCATATGCTGATGGATGGAGATAGAGATAGAGACCCACACTGGAACACCGGACTGAGCTCCCAAGGTCCCAATGAGGAGCAGAAGGAGGGAGAACATGAGCAAAGAAGTCGGGACCATGAGGGGTGCACCCACCCACAGAGACGGTGGGGCTGATTTATTTGGAGCTTCCAAGGCCAGAAGGACTGTGACTGAAAAAGCATGGGATTAAACCGGACTCTCTGAACATGGCGAACAATGAGGGCTGATGAGAAGCCAAGGACCATGGCACGGGGTTTTGATCCTACTTCATGTTCTGGCTTTGTGGGAGCCTAGCCATATTGGATGTTCACCTTCCTAGACATGGAAGGAGTGGGGAGGACCTTGGACTTTCCATAGGGCAGGGAACCCTGATTGCTCTTTGGATGGGAGAGTGAAGGTGAGAGGAGTGGTGGGGAGTGGGAGAATAGTGAGAGGAGGGGGAGGGAAATGGGAGGCTAGGAGGGGGAGGGAAATGGGAGGCTAGGAGGAGGCGGGAATTTTTTTTCCCATTTCTCAATTAAAAAAAAAGACACAAAAAAATAAAAAATAAATAAATTCAAAAAAAAAAAACACCAATGATAGCCTCTGCTGGAGAGGTTGTGGAGGAAGGGGTACCCTCATCCACTGCTGGTGGGAATGCAAACATGTGCAACCACTTTGGAAAGCAGTGTGGTGGTTTCTCAGGAAATTCGAGATCAACCTACCCCTGGACCCAGCAATACCACTCTTGGGAATATACCCAAGAGATGCCCTATCATACAACAAAAGTATATGCTCAACTATGTTCATAGCAGCATTGTTTGTAATAGCCAGAACCTGGAAACAACCTAGATGCCCTTCAACTGAAGAATGGATGAAGAAAGTATGGAATATATACATATTAGAGTACTACTCAGCAGTAAAAAACAATGACTTCTTTAATTTTGGATACAAATAGATGTAAATAGAAAACACTATCCTGACTGAGGTTCCCAAAAGAGGAACATGGGATGTACTCACTCATATTTGGTTTCTATCCATAAATAAAGAATATTGAGCCTATAATTTGTGATCCTAGAGAAACTAAATAAGAAGGTGAACCTAAAGAAAAACATATAGGCATCCTCCTGAATATTAACCTTCATCAGGCGGTGAAAGGAGACAGAGACAGAGACCCACATTGGAGCACCAGACAGAAATCTCAAGGTCCAAATCAGGAGCAGAAGGAGAGAGAGCATGAGCAAGGAACTCAGGACCATGAGGGGTGCACCCACACACAGAGGCAATGGGGATGATCTATAGGGAACTCCCCAAGGTCATCTGGCCCGGGTCTGAAAAAGCATGGGATAAAACCGGACTCGCTGAACATAGTGGACAATGAGGACTACTGAGAACTCAGGTAAAGGCGTAAACCACGAACAATGCCACACCAGTTTGGAATTACTATTACTACGGTAGTATTTATTTAAAGAGGAAAAACTTACAGATCACAATCCCAGACAACAGCTCTCTGCACAACTAGAAAAAGAGTCTAGTCGCCAGACGAGCAGGAAGTCAAGAGAGTGAGAGCGGAAGGAAATAGGGGCTTTATGAATGGAGAGAAACCACGCCCCAATGGGCTGGTATCTCAGCAGCTATTGGTTGGAGGGGCAGAAAGACCTCCTGCAACAACTCCCCCTTTTGTTAATTAAGAGAGTTCTAAACCTACTATGAAATTATATACAATAAGTACAAATATCCTATTCTAACTAGCTTAGGACTTGTATAATAAATAACTAGGCCAAGTCATGAGAGAAAAGTAAGTATAGTTATATAGTCTTCAACCCCATCAATGATCTGAGAAGGGAAATAATGTTACCTGGGTAATTAGGAAGTTCAGTAAAACAACTTCCAAAACCTGCAACATATCACAGGGACAACTAGCTACCTGGACAATCACCCAAAGTCACATTTGCAGCGTTGAAGCAACCAACTTTGGCTAAGGCCTAACATAACTGACATACCATTTTCAAAGGCAAGCAACTTTTCAAAACTATCTTACCCTGTCTTGGCAGAATATGACAGTCCTGTTTTATCCATTAATGCACGCTCTATATCTCTGTCAGTGGTTAAGGTATGGGCATTTCTTTGCCCCAAGGCCAGTTCTGTCAAAAAGAAAGGCTCCAGGTGGAGTGTCTTTGGTGCTCAACATTCTCTCGGGAATAGAGCGGTGTTGCCAGGAGCCATTGTGTCTCACTACCACAAAACTCTGAGTTAGATTAAAGGCCATTTTCTACAGCTCTTTGAAGAGGTTGAAGATCATCTATCTATACTGAGTATAATCTCTATATATCTAAATAACATAATTAGTCTAATTATAAATGGCAAACTTAGATGACTATTAATCTATATAATTCTCAATATCTATCTAACTTAAAGACTAAGACAATAAACATCTGTGTAACAAATGAGGATAATGACCTCCAAATATAAACAATGTACAAATATACATTGCAATATGGTAAATATCGATACAATATATGTCAATACATAAAAAATATTTTAAACAGGGGTAGAAACATGCATGCATACAATAGTCAATATAATTTAACTTTGTATCAAGAATCAATACCAATATATTTGTCTAAAAATTGTAACTCACAATTACAAATCTATTATCCCATCACCCTCTTTTTTTTTTTCCAAATGATCCCTGAGCTTATAAAATTCCTCCCCCAACTTCCCAACCCCTAAATGATGTCCCTAAACCCAGGGGCAAACTTTACTGGGAGAGGGGACGTCGTCCTCTAGAATTAATTCCAGCTGTCATGGGGGGCGACGTTCTTTCTGGGGGATCCTGTGAAAGTAAAATGATGGTTAAATTTCAAGATCAATGCCTTTAAAATTGCAAATAGTCTCTGAGTATTTTGTGGAGGTCTGGCCAGAATGTTGTACAAGATGTGCACCATTTCAGCTAACCAAGTTGGGATCTTCTTGTGCAGCTGGTACCCAAAACAGGTCTTGTAGTAGCGCTATCAGTATCATGACGTCATATCAACCAGGTAGAGTTGTTGTTGTGGAGCCCCATCTTCTTCCTGGAAACTTCAAATGTCACTTCAGAAAAGACTCGTTTATTGTAAAAAACTTAAACATTAATCATATAGACATATATAGGCATATATATATATACATATATATATATATATATATATATTCAATGAAAGGCATGATAGATATATTCAATGAAAGGTATGATAGGCATGAAGAAAAGCAAAGATGTTTTCTAAACTCATATTTCTTTCTGTCCCATATCACGGCTCCTGACATGAGACAGAAACTCCAGAAACTCTGGGTTTTTCTCTTACTAACAGGCTTGGAATTGGAGAGGGACTGAGCCAGAGTCCAACTTCAAAACCAGCTCTATAAATTTAGAAATATGGTTTAATATGTTAATATTAATATGTTAATACGTACCCATTCAGTTTTCTTGATATTTCCTATTGGGCAGGTATTTTTCCATCTGTCAGTATCCAAATGTCCAGGGTCCCTTGAATTTTTCAAAGGTGAGTGTTTTCCTGTGGAGATAAGAACAGAACCCTGCCCCCATTTTATATGTTTTTCTTACCACCTGTATGAATATCATTGTGGACAAGTTGTCATTTCTCCTTTCCAAGAGGTTTCTCCTCTTCAAATCGAAACTTTATTAATTTTGATGGTATCCACAATTTTTCTTCTCCTGTGGAAACAAGAGCAAAACTCCTTCCCCAACGTAGCACATCTCCTGGCTTCCATTGAGAGGTCAGCACATCTTTGAAATAAATCGGTTGATTTAGTTCAGCAGACTTTTCCATTATCCAATGTCTTTCTGTTGCTGTTGTTCCTTTCTCATTAGCGTTAAGAAAATTCAAGGTTAATAAAGCATTATGTAATCTATTTCTGGGGGTATTTTCGGTCCCTTTCTGTTTTTTCAGCATATCCTTTATAGTACGATTTGATCTTTCTATAACTGCCTGACCTGTAGGATTATTTGGTATACCTGTAATGTGTTTTATATTATAATAATCAAAAAAGCGTTTCATTTTCTTAGATACATATGCTGGACCATTATCTGTCTTTATTTGTGCAGGTATACCCATGATGGCCATAACTTCCAATAAATGTGTGATTACTGAATCTGCCTTTTCTGAGATCAGGGCAGTAGCCCATTGAAAACCTGAATACGTGATTATGGTGTGGTGTACATATTTTAATTTACCAAATTCCATAAAGTGGAACACATCCATCTGCCAGATTTCATTTCTCTTAGTACCCTTTGGGTTACTCCCTGCAGGCAACGGTGTTTGATTATAGAAAGAACAAGTAGGACATCTCTTTATAATGTCCTTAGCTTGTTGCCAAGTAATGGAAAATTCTTTCTTTAGGCCTTTACTATTGACATGATGCTTTTTATGAAATTCCGAAGCCTGCAACACGCTTCCAATCAATAATTGATCAATCTCAGCGTTGCCTTGTGCTAGAGGACCAGGCAGACCTGTATGGGACCGGATGTGTGTTATGTACATCGGACAAAGCCTGTTCCTGATTATGTCTTGTACCTGGATAAACAATGAAGTCAACTCTGTGTCATCTGGTATAAATTTAGCGGTTTCAATATGCAGGATAACGCTTTCTGCATATTGTGAATCTGTAACTATATTAAGAGGTTCTTTAAAATCCCTTAGCACCATAAGAATGACATATAATTCTGCCTTCTGGACAGAATTATAAGGGCTTTGTTCCACCTTACTCAATTCATCTGACTTGTAACCTGCTTTCCCTGATTTATTTGCATCAGTATAGAACGTACGGGCTCCAGTTATTGGAGCATCACGTACAATTTTAGGAAGAATCCAAGAAGTTCTCTTTATGAGGTTAAGTCTACCACTTTTGGGATAGTTGCTATTAATTTCTCCCAAAAAATTAGCACAAGCTCTTTGCCACGGTTCATTGTCTTCCCATAACTTTTTTTATTTCTTCAGTAGTAAAAGGCACTATAATTTCTGCTGGGTCTATACCTGCTAGTTGACGAAGTCTCAGCTTACCTTTTATAATTAATTCAGAGACATTTTCCACATAAGTTTTTAATTTTTTACTTGGTTTATTAGGTATAAATATCCATTCTAAAATAATATCTTCCCTCTGCATTAGAATCCCTGTAGGAGAGATTCTGGAAGGCAATATGACTAGGATGCAGCTAAGATTTGGGTTCACCCTATCCACATGTGCTTCCTGTAATTTTTCCTCAATCATTGTCAGTTCCTTTTCTGCTTCAGCTGTCAGTTTTCTTGGACTATTCAAATCTTTATCACCATCTAAGGTTTTGTTTAAATGAACTATTAGATCAGGTGTTATCCCAACAGCTGGTCGTAGACAGGAAATGTCTCCCAACAATCTTTGGAAGTCATTAAGAGTCTTTAACCGGTCTCTCCTAATTTGTGCCTTTTGTGTTTTAATTTTCTCTAACCCTATTCTGTAACCTAGGTAATTAATAGAATTTCCTCTTTGAATCTTCTCAGGGGCAATTTGTAATCCCCACCTAGGCAAGACTTTCTTTACTTCTTCAAACATCCTTTCTAAAATATCTTTATTTGAATCTGATAATAAGATATCATCTATGTAATGATAAATTATGGACTTGGGAAATTGTTTACGAATTATTTCCAATGGCTTACTTACAAAATATTGGCACAATGTAGGATTATTGACTATACCCTGTGGGAGGATAGTCCATTGATATCTCCTATTAGGCTGAGAATTATTATAAGTAGGCACCGTGAAGGCAAATTTTTCTCTATCCTTTTTTTGTAAAGGTATAGTGAAAAAACAATCTTTCAAATCAATAACTATAAGAGGGCCATCCTTTTGGTAATAGAGAAGGCAAAGGAATTCCAGATTGTAGTGGGCCCATAGGTTGAATTACTTTGTTGACAGCTCTTAGATCTGTCACCATTCTCCATTTACCAGATTTCTTTTTACAACAAACACAGGAGAATTCCAAGGGCTGGTTGATTCTTCAATATGGTGAGCATCTAATTGCTCTTGCACCAGCTGTTCCAATGCCTGTAATTTATCTTCAGCTAGAGGCCACTGTTTGATCCATATTGGCTTCTCAGTTAGCCATTTTAAAGGTAGGGCTGTTGGTACCTCTAAAGGTTTGGTATTTCCTATATGTTCTTGTACAGCCTGAATGGCTGGTGACCTTTTTCCATAATACCTCATCATAACTTTCCCAGAATTATGAGTTCCTGGAACTGCAGGAATGTTAATCTGGGTATTCCATTGTTGTAAGAGGTCACGGCCCCATAAATTTATTGCAATATTGGCTATATATGGCCTTAGTCTTCCTATTTGCCCTTCAGGCCCTATGCATTCCACCCATCTTGTGCTTTGTTTTACACGAGATAGGGTTCCAATCCCCAGAAACTGAACATCTACCTCTTGAAGAGGCCATTTTGGATGCCAAGATTCTGGGGTAATAATACTTACATCCTCACCTGCGTCTAATAAGCCTTCAATAAAAGTGCCATTTATACAGACTTTTAGCTTTGGTCGTTAATAGAAGTCTGCCAAAATATACGTTTACTCTGTCCTACTGGGTTTTTTGACTCATCCTCCACACGTAATTCACCATTTAGACTAGTATTACTTTTTACAGCAGATATTGGAGCTTTTAGATTTCTTGGTGAGGCACGTTCTCCACTGTGACTGGGAATGACTGGGCCACTGTTGGCTTGGGGGCCTGCGAGAGGCCCCTCAAGGAGTTTCCCAATGGGATCGGGTTGCCTTGTTTGTCTGTTGTTGACCTGCATTCGTTGGACCAATGACGACGGCCTTTACCGCATCTCCTACATATACCTGAAGGCCTAGGTCCCCTATTTTTGTCATTCCCAGAGGAGATATTATTCCTAGAAATTCTGTGCCTGCAATCCCTTTTCAGATGTCCTAATTTACCACAATTAAAACACCTGGCAGTTTGATGTCTCCTCATTGCTGTGGAAATCGCTTCTCCTACCCAAGATTCATCATTATAGCTAAACGTCTCAACATTCATCGTATGCTGAATCCATTCATCCATAGGTGCTGATCTAGACTTTAAAGGCCCAATTATCTTTTTGCATTCTATGTTTGCATTCTCATACACTAGAGATTCAAGAAGTATTCATCTAGATTCCGGGTCTGTTACCCCTACGTCCAGAGCCTTAATTAATCTTTGCAAAAAGTCAATAAAGGGTTCTCTCTGTCCCTGCCTAATTCTGGTATATGATTCAACCCTTTTTGCTGGATCTTGTATCCTATTCCAAGCATTTAAAGCTGCTTGGTGACATAGATGCAGTACTTCATCGTCATAAAGAGCTTGGACCTGTGGATCAGCATATTCTCCTGCACCAAGAATTTGATCTTGGGAAACCTTGACACCTTTTGCTCTTCCTTGCTGTTCCATATGTTTGGATTCTTCTCTGAAATAAATTCCAAACATCAAGGAAGGTCCCTTATCTAAAACTGCAGACACTAACTGATGGAAATCATAGGGGGTAGCTCTAGCATTAGAAGCCCAAGTCCTTATCATTTCCTTTACATATGCATTTTGCAAGCCAAAATTAACAATAGCCTGTTTAATTTCTTTCAGATCATTCATTGCTATTGGCATCCATCTAGCTTCTCTGACTCCCTTTGAGCCTTTAGAAGTTGACACTTTGTCAGAATTAAGTGTAGGGTATGCCGCTAAAACCCTGGGTAAGCCAGTTCTAATAGCTGGTGTTGGCTTTGTATCCTGTCCTTGTGCCTTATTACTCTGTTCACCAGTTCCAATCATTTTTTCAAGCATTTCAAGTCTTTTTATTATTGTGTTTATTATTGCCTCTTTTGAATCCTGAATCTCCTGAATCTCCTGACCTGCATGAGTTCTTGAGAGTACCATAATCTTCCTAAATGATAGAATATTCAAAAGAATACTAAAACCTAGTAACCAGTAAATGAAGTTATCCTCATAGTCATATAAATTTTGCATGATTAGACCCATTGTATTGGTAGCCCAAACAGTGAAAGTCATGTTGGAAACAAAAACTGCCATATTACCTATTATGCAGCTGGCCTCGAACTCACCGAAATCCGAAATCCGCCTGTCTCTGCTTCCCGAGAGCTGGGATTAAAGGCATGCACCACCACCGCCTGGCCGGCCTCGAACTCACAGAGATCCGCCTTTCTCTGCCTCCCGAGTGTATGCCACCACCACCTGTCCGGCCTCAGAGATCGTCCTGCCTCTCTGAATATTATGGGCCTTAAGGCCAAGTGTATCTCGGGCTCGGCACTGGGGCCTAAGTCACGAACTAAAGCCAGTGCGTGATGATTCAAGTTAAACTGCTGGCTCCACGCACAAGGCACAAGCTACAAGACTGCCGCAAGGCACAAGCCAAACGGCCGCAAGGCGCAAGCCCTAGCAGAGGAAGGGAGGGCTCACTAGCCAAGCCGAACTTGTGGCCGGCAGCCGAGGGGGGGGGGGGTCCTAAAAGCCAAACGTTCGGCCAAAAGACCTCCTGCAATACTCAAGAACAATGGCAATGGGTTTTTGATCCTACTGCACATACTGGCTTTGTGGGAGCCTAGGCAGTTTGGATGCTCACCTTACTAGACCTGGATGGAGGTGGGTAGTCCTTGGACTTCCCACAGGGCAGGGAACCCTGATTGCTCTTAGGGCTGATGAGGGAGGGGGACTTGATTGGGGTAGGGGGAGGGAAATGGGAGGCAATTGCGGGGAGGAGGCAGAAATCTTCCAATTCGAATCCCCTTGATCCCCTTGTGTTGCCTTACTGCTATTGCTAGAACTTCAAGCACTATATGAAAGAGGTATGGAGAGAGTGGACAGCCTTGTCGTGTTCCTGATTTTAGTGGGATGGCTTTGAGTTTCTCTCCGCTTAATTTGATGCTAGTTTCTTTGAGTTGTGCTGGTGAAGGGACACTAGATGTCTGAGTTACTGTGGGCATTGTTGAAGTCCTTGGGTTGTAATTTTCCTTCTATTATTTTCTGTAAGGCTGGATTTGTGGCTACAGATTGTTTAAATTTGTTTTTATCCTGCAAAATTTTGTTTTCTCCATTTATAGTCAATGAAAGCTTGGCTGGGCTTGCATCCGTGGTCTCTTAATTTCTGCAGTACATCTATTCAGGACCTTCTGGCTTTCATGGTTTCTATAGGTGTAAGTCTGATAGGTTTACCTTTATAAGTAACTTGAACTTTTTCCTTTGCAGCTCTTAATATTCTTTCTTTATTCTGTATGTTTTGTGTTTTGATTATTATATGGCGAGAGGATTTTTTTTTTGATCCAGTATATTTTGTGTTCTGTATGCTTCTTGAACCTTCATAGGTTGGGAAAGTTTTCTTCTATAATTTTATTAAATATATTTTCTGGGCCATTGAACTGTACTTCCGCCCCTTCTTCTACCCCTATTATTCTTAGTTTTGGTCTTTTTATTGTGTTTCAAATTTCCTGAATGTTTTGTGATAAGAATTTGTTGGATTTGTTGTTTTTTTTGATCAGTGCATTTATTTTCTCTATGGTATCTTCAGTGTCTGAGATTCTTTCTTCTATCTCTTGTATTCTGTTGGTAATACTTGTCTTTATAGTTCCTATTTGTTTACTCTGATTTTCCATCCCCAGCTTTCTCTTGGTTTTTGTTTTCTTCATTACTTCCATTTCATTCTTCAAAACTTGAACCCTTTCCCTTACCTGTTTGATTGCTTTTTCTTGTTTCTCTTGTTTTTCTTGGGTATCTTTGAGAGATTTATTCATTCCCTCTACCTTTTTGTCATCTCTATTTCCTTATGGCAGTTTTTCATCTCCTGTTTGGTCCTCTATTATTTTCATATAGTTCCATGTAAAGTCAATTTCTTCTATTTCTTCTGGAGTAGGGTGTTCAAATATTCTTGTTTCGGGATCCCTGTATTCTGGTGATTTCATGTTGCCTTTCAGGCTGTTGGAAGAGTTCTTGCATTGGTGCCTGCCAACCTCTTCCTTCAAATGGAGCCAGGAGAGGCCTGGTGTCTTGGTCCATATCCAGCCAGCCCTCAGTTTGTGTTTTCTTCCATGCCTCCATTTCAGTTTTCAAGTCTTGAACTGTTTCTATTATCTGTTTGATTCTTTTTCCTTGGTTTCCTAGGATATAATTTAAGGATTTACTCAATTCTTCAAACTTTTTGTTATTCTTCTCATCCATTTCTTTAAGGGAGTTTTTCACCTCCTGTTTAAGGGTCTCTATCACTTTCATAAAGTCAGTTTTTTCTACTTCTTCTTGATTAAGGTATTCATCTCCTCCTGTTGTAAGTTCGCTGGGTTCTGGTGGTTCATGTTGTTTTTCAGATTGTTGGGTGAATTCTTGCACTGGTGCCTGCCCATCTCTTCCCCTGAATGCTCCCCCTATGGATCTTCTTTACAGGAACAGGTGTCCTTTCCCATAAATGGATCTTCTGGCACCAAGATCGGGTCTTCTTGCTGGCCAGATAGCTCGCAAACGAAGGGCCTACCTTGCTTGGTACAGGCAGGCTATTGAGACAAAGGGGCCCCGCCTGCCTAGTTGCCCTCACAACTTAGCCCCAGCACCCAAACAGGCTGATCTGGGTGATGTTATGGGCCTGAAGAGTGGAGGCAGGCAGAAGGGAGAGGTTTTCTGGATTCAAGTTGGGTGGGGTAGGAAGAGAGAGGCATTAGCCGGGGATTATAGCTACTGCAGGAAGACCAGGAAGTATAGGGGGATGAGGAATGTCTGTGCTCCCTGTCCCAGGCTGCTCTTATGGGTTGGGAATTCACTTACCCCACTGATGGCTTGTCTGGCACCAAGATTGGGTCTCCTTGGTGGCCAGGTAGCTCGAAAACAAAGGGCCTACATTGCTTGCTGCAGGCAGGCTATTGAGACAAAGGGGCTCCTGCCTGCCCGGCTGCCCTAATGACTTGGTCCCAGCACCCAAACAGCCCCCTTCTAAAAATTTATCATAGCTCTTGCCAACGCTAAAATGATTCCCTTAATTAAGATATATACTTCCCTGCTCCCATATCCATTCATCAATTCTTCCATCCATCCCATTCCCCCAAGCTCTCCCCATCCTCCCCTTCTCACTTGTCTCTCCCAATCTCCCCTTCCCCCATCCCACCCCACCCCCCAGTTCCCAATTTTTGCCTAGCAATCTTGTCTACTTCAAATATCCAAGAGGATAACTATGTTTTTCTTTGGGTTCACCTTCTTAATTAGCATTTCTAGGATCACAAATTATAAGCTCAATGTCTTATATTTATGACTAAAAATGAATTATGAGTGAGTAAATACAATGTTTATCTTTTGGGGTCTGGGTTACCTCACTCAGGATAGTGTTTTCTATTTCCATCCATTTGCATGCAAAATTCAAGAAGTCATTGTTTTTGACCGCTGAGTAGTACTCTAATAAGTACATATTTCACACATTTTTCATCCATTCTTCCATGGAAGGGCATCTAGGTTGTTTCAAGGTTCTGGCTATTACAAATAATGCTGCTTTGATCATAGTTGAACAAATACTTTCGTAGTATGATAGGGCATCTCTTGGGTATATTCCCAAGAGTGGTATTGCTGGATCCTGGGGTAGGTTGATCCCAAATTTCCTGAGAATCCACTACACTGTTTTCCATAGTGGTTGCACAAGTTTGCATTCCCACCAGCAATGGATGAGTGTACCCCTTACTCCACTTCTTCTTCAGCAAAGGCTATCATTGGTGTTTTTGATTTTAGCCATTCTGACAGGTATAAGATGGTATCTCAAAGTTGTCTTGATTTGCATTTCCCTGATCACTAAGGAGGTTGAGTATGACCTTAAGTGTCTTTGGGCCATTTGAACTCCTTCTTTTGAGAATTCTTTGTTCAGTTCAGTGCCCCATTTTTAATTGGGTTAATTAGCATTTTAAAGTCTAGTTTCTTGAATTCCCAGGGGTCCAGAGAGATGTCCCCAACTAGGTCCTTGGGCAGCTGAGGAGAGAGAGACTGAAATGGCCCGATCCTATAGCCATACTAATGAATATCTTGCATATCACCGTAGAACCTTCATCTGGAGATGGATGGAGATAGACAGAGACCCACATTGGAGCAATGGAATGAGCTCCCAAGGTCATAATTAGGAACAGACAGAAGGAGGGAGAACATGAGCAAGGAAGTCAAGACTGCGAGGGGGGTACCCAACCACTGAGACGGTGGGGCTGATCTATTGAGAGCTCACCAAGGCCAGCTAGAATAGGACTGAAAAAGAATGGGATAAAACCAGAATCTCTGAATATGGTGGGCAATGAGGACTGATGAGAAGCCAAGGACAATGGCACTAGGTTTTGATCCTACTGCCTGTACTGGCTTTGTGGTAGCCTAGCCTGTTTGGATGCTCACCTACCTAGAATTGGAAGGATGGGGGTGGGACCTTGGACTTCCCACTGGGCAGGGAACCGTTACTGCTCTTTGGACTAGAGAGCGAGGGGGAGGGTAGTGGGGCATGAGGAGTAGGGGGAGGGGGAGGGAAAGGGAGGCCGGAAAGAGGAGGAAATTTTTAATAAAATAAAATATAATGAAATATTATCATAAAGTTTATTTCAACCCTAATTATAATTGTGACTTTGGTTACTTTCTTAATTCAAATCCATAATCCATCTGATTTTTGAAAGGTGACATTTAGGTGGATAAGATAGATCTGTGGGATAAAGGCATCATCACCAAGTATCATCACTGGCAAGCAAACCCAAGAACCACATAGTAGAGAGAACTTTTACAAGTGGAACTCTGACCTCCACATACACAGTACTGCATCAATGTGTACTTTTAGTAAACAGATAGTGAAAAAAAAAAAGGTGAAATTTATTTTGTAAACCTACACATCGTCTTATAAGCTAACAGCTCTCGAACACAGTGGATAGAGGCTAAGGAAAGGGAAAGACTGTAGCAGGCATCATATTTGAATTATTTTTGGATCACCAGCCCCCAAATAATGACATGGAGATTTTTATCAATTATGAAAGCTTGGCCTTTAGCTTAAGCTTGTCCTCAACTAGTTCTTTTGGCCAAACTAACCTGTTTTTGATAATCTACATGCTGACACATGGATTTGTGCCTTTCCTCAGTATGGCAAGTCTAACTATCTCCAAGCCTGATGAAAAAATCATGTAATACTCCTAATCCCTCTCTCTTTTCCTATAAGTCCCACCTATTCTCTCTTGTGTAACTAATGACCATTTACCTCATTATTAAACCAATCAGAAGGTATCCTAGGCAAAGACACATATTTAGAGTGTAAACAAATACTCCACAACAAAAGAAATTATTAACATTGTAGCAGAAGTTTATGAATTTTTATTTAAATTTTTAACTTTTACAAAAAATTCACAAGTAATGTATTTACAAAATTTATTTTATAAGTGTACATGAACTTGATTGGAGCTAAATGGGAATCAGGAGTAATTGGAAGAATCAATGAATAGAGTGTTGGTGCTTTGATAAGATAATCAAAACAAACAGCCTTAAGCCATACTGAAATAAAGAAAAGACCCAAATTAATAAAATTGAGAGGAAAGGTAATCATTAAAACAGACACTGTTGAAATTTAGAAAACCAAAATGAAATGCATTTTAAATACATATTGCACTAAATTGAAAATAATGAGACTTCTAATTACAACACAACGAATCTCTAGATTTCCTCCATGACCTACCTATCTCCACCTACCTAGACAATTCTTTGTGCCACCCCAATAACCCACTCCATACCCAGAGTTCCTATATCTGTCAACAAGGTATATCTTGGTGTGCACCCCAAGCTTCTTATCCATATCCTTTCTGTAACCTAACAAAATCAGACTCTGTCGTAGCAACAGTGTATCAAGCTAGTCTGGCCTTCCATGCCTGTATTGCTAGGAGCTCTAGGATTGGACCAAAGCTTACCTTATCATCTTCATGCCCAGCTCCAGCACTCTACAGTGTCTTATCCAGGCTTTCAACTCAGACCAATTATTGGAGTAATATAGAAAATGTTGAGAGTTTGGTTTAGAGAAACAGTTAACACTTTAAGTAGATAGACCTTAATTGGCCATCCTCTTCAGACTATGGAAGACAATAGTGCTGAGAGAAATTGGGACAATGAAGCTCCAGTTCTAGAGGTTTCAGAGGAAATAAATATTAGTAAATAGCCTACAGACCATTCTTGTAATATTTTGGAAAAGAATGTGGTCAGTTTCTGCCTTGCCCTTAAAATCTGCCTGAGGCTAAAGTGGGGAGTTTTCAGATTAATATATTTGGCAAAGGAAATTACAAGATATCCTAGTATTGACTGTGTCAGATTATTATAAGTAATGAATGTTATGATGATCTACATTGAAGAGGAGCAAACAGGACAAAGATAAATATAAAATGTATAGTTTGAGGAAAAAAGAAAAAACAGGAAATATAAAGTTGGAGCCAAGTCTTAAGAAAACATTTAATGAAAAGCCTAATGCTAAATGGAATAAAGAGAGTGATGTTGTCAAATTCATTTTTATTTTAGTAAATAAAGCATGCCAAAAAATCTGAGAGTAGCACAGCTCCCCTAGTCAGCCTTATAGACCAGGCAGTGATGACACAAAACTTTAATCCCTATAGCCATTCTAGCTCTCATAGAAACTGGGCAGTAGTCATGCATACCACTAATCCCAGCCCTAGAGAGGCATTTACGGCTGTAGGAAAAAGTTCTCACACAGTCTCATCAGAGATTCCTGGAGGTGGGATCGATTGCCATTTCTGACTGAGGTAGAGGTAAGAGCCAGTGGCTTGCTGTTTTGCTTTTCTGACCTTCAGGTTGAACCCCATTATCCGTCTCTATTTTTTTTTATTAATAATGCTACAGAATGGCAAGACCCTTTCAAGATAATGTTGAAATCAGTGAAAGGAAAGGCCTGAGGAATTTCCTGGACCTTAACAACAAAATGACTTTGACCACCAGATTCTGGATTGAGTCAATAACAATATTGGAAAATAATCAGGGAGCTGATGATGGCCATGGGGCCAGTACAGGGTTCTGAGTTCCTGCAGGTAGTTGTTTTGTTCCATTTTATCAAAGACAAACTGACACACAGGAAGAAAACTACAAAAAGAGAGACACAGACTCAGTACCAGAAGCCGCACACTGCAAAACCAAAGTACAGATGAAGGCAGATCATGCCTCCCAGTGACTAGAGCCTCCTGGTCTCCCCTCCCTCAGAAATGCCCATATAGCATACTCCTGTGCTGGGGCAAGGGGTCTCAGGACATGTCTGCCTCCCCTCTTGTCACGTTTCAATACTAACTCTGTGAAGGTACAATTTTCAAAATACTAACTAACAATAACACAGAAACAGAAACACAATAAACGAATAGACAGATATAAAAGCAAGCTAATTCTGACTTACCTCCAACTGGGTGAATCTGGAGTGGGTCTGGCGGCGACTCTTTCCTGGCCAATGAACCAAAGTTGTACCCTAGAGTCCAATTATCGAGGAGGAGTCTCCCAAGTTAACACTCTCACACTGCAGTTGAAGTAAAAGCAAGAGGATTTAATTCTGTTGTAACAGGATCTTTCAACATTTGAGAAGCCAAAAGACCCCGAATAGCTGGAACAGACTATTTTTAGAGTAAAAAGTCATAGAAACAAGGTAGGGGAAAATTGGAGGTTGTTCTCCAACTATTGTGATTGGCTTATTCAAAGGGCTACTGGCATTTATTCGTCTGAGCCATGACGAGAGAGTGATTGCTAGATCAGGCAGGATAAGAGCAAACATCTGTGGATCATTGTGACCCTATTTTACAAATTGAGGCAACACATCAGGAAGTAAGTCAACATCTAAGGGTTGTCTTGCCCCAATTCCAGGAACAGAGCTCTATTTTGAAAATTTTCATAAGGACTGAAGGGAGATGAAAAGTTCCCAAAATTTCAGTAAGTGCACCAATAATTGTTAGGCCCTTGGTTCCCAAGGGAGGGGAGAGCACTAACGCTGAGAAGCCTCAGAAATGGCCTCAGAGTTGTTTTAAAATTCTACAATCTATAAAACATTCGATCCAAATACAAAAGATTATACATTCTTCTCAGTTCTTCATGGAACCTTCTCTAAATATGAACAAATACTCATCAACAATACAAACCTCCACAGACACACACACAAAAGAGAGTAACCCCTGAGTCTTATCAGATCACCATGGATTACAGTTAGAATTTAACAACAATACTACTCTCCGAAAGCATACAAACTCATGAAAATTGAACAGTAAACTCCTTGAACTATCCCTGGGTCAAGAAAGAGAGGGAGAAAGAGAGAGAGAGAGAGAGAGAGAGAGAGAGAGAGAGAGAGAGAGAGAGAAACTTCCAGGAATTTAATGAAAATAAAGGCACAATGTATGCAAACCAATGAAACACTATGAAAGCAGTGATAAGAGGAAGTCCATAGAACCAAAGGCCAACATGAGAAAAATGGAGAAAGATCACATCAGTGACTTAACAGCACACCTGAAAGCTCTAGAACAAAAAGAAGCAGACTCATCCAAGAGAAGAAGAAGACAGTACATTATCAATTTAAAAGCTAAAATAAACACAATAAAAAAAATACAAAGAATCAATGAAACAAAGAGCTGGTTCTTTAATAAAATCAACAAGATAGACAAACCCATATACAAACTAGTCAAAAGGAAGAGAGAAAACATTCCAAACTAACAATATCAGAAATGAAAAAAGGTACATAACAAGAGATAGAGAGGAAATTTGAAGAATCATAAGGGCATAATACAGAAAACCTGTACTCCACAAAATTAGAAAAGATAAAATAAAGGATAATTTTCTAGATAGATATCATATATCAAAATTAAATTAAGACAATGTAAGCAATTTACATAGACCTATGAAATGCAAGGAAGTAAAGCTGTCATCAAAAACCTCCCAATGCCCCCCCCCCACAAAAAAAGAAAGAGACAGAAAAAGAAAAGAAAAGCCCAGGGCTGGAATGTTTTAGTGCAGAATTCTTTAAAAACTTCCAACAAGAGCTAATAACTACACTACTCAAAGTATTCCACATAATAAAAACAGAAGTAACATTGCCAAAATTTCATGAGGCTAAAGTTACCCTGATATCAAAACCACACAAAGACTCAACTAAGAAAGAGAATGACAGGCCAATCACACTCATTAAAAAGCTTTTGACAAAATCCAGCAACCCTTCATTATAAAGGTTTTGGATAGATTAGGGATAAAAGGAACATATCACAATATAATTAAAGCAATGCACAAGTCAACAGCCAACATCAAATTAAATGGAGAGAAACTTAAAGCAATTCCACTAAAATCAGGAACAAGACAAGGCTGTCCACTCTCTCTATATCTCTTCAATTACTTAAAGTTCTGACTATAGTCATAAGAAAATAAAAGGAGATTAAGGGGATACAAATTGGAAAGGAAGAAGTCAAACTTTGTTATTTGCAGATGACACAATATTATATATAAGAGACCCCAAAAACTCTACCAGAAATATCATACAGCTGATAAATACATTCAGTGATGTGGTAGGATACAAGATCTACTCAAAAAAATCAGTAGCCCTCCTATATACAAATTATAAAAATGCTGAGAATGAAATCAGAGATGCAACACCCTTTACAATAACAACACATAGCACAAATATATTGGGGTAACACTAACCAAAGAAGTGAACTACATATTTGACAAGAACTTAAGGCTTTGAAGAAAGAAATTGAAGAAGATACCAGAAAATGAGAAGATCTCTCATGTTCTTCAATAGGTTGAATTAACATAGGAAAAATGGCAATCCTATAAAAATTAATCTATAGATTCAATGCAATCCCCATCAAAATCACAACACAATTCTTCACAGACCTTGGAAGGACAAATAATCAATTTCATATGGAAAAATCCTCAAATAGCTAAAACAATCTTGGACAATAAAGGAACTTCCAAAGACATTACATCCCTGACATCAAGATCTATTACAGAGATACAGTAACGGAAACAGGTGTGTGATGGCATAAAAACAGGGAGGGTGACGAATGGAATCAAATTGAAGATATGAATATTAACCCACACACTTATGAACACCTGATTTTTGATGAAGAAGCTAAAATTATACAATAGAATAAAGTATCTTCAACAAATGGTGCTGGCATAACTGGATGTCAACATGCACAAGAATGAAAATAGATCCATATATATCCCTATGGACAAAACTAAAGTCCAAATGAATAAAAGACCTCAATATAAATTCAACCACTCTGAACAGGATAGGAGAGAAATTGGGAGGTATCATTCAAAGCATGGGAACAGAAGACTAATTTGTAAATATAACTAAAGAAGCAAAGACACTGAGAGAAACAATAAATCATATGACCTCATGAAACAGCGAAGGTTCTGTAAAGCAAAGGACACAGTCAAGATGTCAAAAAGGCAGCATACTTAGTGGCAAAAGATTATCACCAACCACACATCATACAGAGGACTGATCTTACACCTGTCAGAATGGCTAAGATAAGAAACACCAATGATAGCTTATACTGGAGAAAATGTGGAGAAAGGGGAACAATCATCCATTGATGGTGGGAATGCAAACTTGTACAAACTCTTTGGAAATCATTATCGTGGTTTCTCAGAAAATTTGGAATCTACCTATCTCAGGATCCAGCAATACCACTCTTGGGCATATACACAAAAGTTGCGCAATCATACTACAAAGACATTTATTCATTACACTATATTAATAGTAGCATTATCTGTAATAACCAGAATCTGGTAACAACTTAGATGTCCCTCTAATGAAGAATGGATAAAGAAAGTGTGACACATTTTGACTGAGAGGACTACTCAGCAGTAAAAATCAATGACAACTTGAATTTTGCATGCAAATGAATGGAAGTAGAAGACACCATCCTGAGTGAGGTAACACAGACCCAAAAGACAAATATAGATTGTTTTATATTTACAGTTAGTGGATACTAGCTATAAACAAAGGATATTGAGCATATGGTCATGATCATAGAAAAAAGAAGTAATAAGTAAACCCTAATACATACATATATAGATCCATAATAGATAATGTTGCCTGACAAAATTGGCAGTTTGGAGATAGGGAGAGAAGGGAGAGTGGAAGAGAAAGCGGAGGAGAAAAAGAGAGGAGTGAGGAGAACTTGAGGGAATTGGACAGTTGAGATGGAGGAAGGACAGAAATATGAGCAAGGATAGAGATATCTTTTTTTTAAATATATTTTTTTAATATTTACTTATTATGTATACAGCATTCCTTCCATGTATGCATGCAGGCCAGAAGAGGGCACCAGACCCCATTACATATGGTTGTGAGCCACCATGTGGTTGCTGGGAATTGAACTCAGGACCTTTGGAAGAACAGGCAATGCTCTTAACCTCTGAGCCATCTCTCCAGCCCAAGGATAGAGATATCTTTATTGAGGGAGCCCTTAAGGATCTAGAAATAAACTGACTCTATAGAAATTCCCAGGAATGCACAAAGATGACCCCAACCAAGACCCTAAGCAATAGAGGATAGTCTACCCGAACTGGCCTTGCCCTGTAGTCAGACTGATGAATATATTAAATGTCCCCAAAGAATCTTCATCCAGCAATGGATGGATACAGAGGCCTAGACCTCCATCAGAGCAATGGACTGAGCTTTCAAGATCCAGTTGAAGAGTGGGAGGAGTGAGAATATAAATAAGGAGGTCATGACCATGATGGATACACACACTGAAACAGTCTACATGAGCTTTGGGATCTCATGAACTCCAGCCAGTCAGACTGGGAAGAAACAAACATAGGTAGAAAGTAGTCCCTCTGAGTGTAGTTGACAGTTGCATGCCTGGGGCAGACTTAGGGACCACCGGCAATGGAACCAGGATTCATCCCACTACCTGTACTGGCTTTGGGGAACCTATTGTCTTTAGATGGATACTTTTTTCAACCTAGATATAGGAGGCAGAGCCTTGGACCTTCTGCAAAACAATGTGTCTTAGCCTCTCTATGGAATGGATGGAGGATGTGGTGAGGGGGCAAGTGAAGGGAGTGGGAGGAAGGGAGGGAGTGGGAACTTGGACTGGAATTGTACTGTGAAAAAAGGATAGTTTTTTATCTAAAAAAATAAGTAAAATAAATAAAAAAATACATGTTTTATCTACACAGTATATCACGCTTATGTCTTGAGCTAGCAAAGTCTAGAAGAACCCTGGGAATGAGTTAGGCAGTTGTGGGTTGCCATGTGGGTGCTGGAACTAAGCACAGATCTGTAAGAGCAGTAAGTGCTATTGACCATTTTGTAACTACAGTGTGTATGCTAATATAACCAATGTAATCATTAAAATGTTTATACTATTCATCATTTTCCTCTATTTTTTTCTTCAGCATAATGTGTGGACCTTAACAACCATGAAATTCCTCAAAAAACTGGCTTAGTAAAGGCCATCGGTGGATTCCTTTCTATTCTTGTGGATGGATTATCTAAATCCAGCTACACAAACCCCAGCTGAGACACCTAGGTAGTTTTGAACCCTACAGTTCCTGTCTTTGTTCCTTTTTGAAGGCCCAGCTTTTTTAGTTGAAAGAGTGAAAGTCTAGCATTGAAGATGCACTGAAGAAACAGTGAGTTTGAAGCTCAGCCCTCACCACATCGCAGAGCAATAGGAAACACTATTTTGAGTGAGATGACTCAGACCCTAAAAGATGAATATGAACCTTCATCTAGCAATGGAGGTGAAACAGACAGACCCACATCAGAGCAAGCGATGGAGCTCCCAAGGTCCAGTTGAAGTGCAGAAGGAGGGAGAAGATAAGCAAGGAAGTAAGGACAATGAAGGGTCCTCAGGCCAGCTGGACTGGGGCTGAATGAGCAGGTAATCAAACTGGAATCTCTGGATGTGACTGACAATGGGGGCTGACTGAGAAGTCAATGATAATGACACTCGGATTTTCTCTACTGCATGTACTGGCTTTTTGGGATCCTAGTCTGTTTGGATGCACACACTACTAGGTTGGATGGAGGGGGAGGTCCTTGGACTTTCCACAGGGCAGGGTACCCTGATCTCTCTTAGTACTGGAGAGGGATGGGAACAAGGAGGGGGGAAGAAGGAGGGAAATGGTAGGAAAGGATGAGGTGGAAATTTTGAATGGTATTATTTATAAAGCAATAAAAATTAAAAAAAAGAAAAAGTTTTTGAAGGCACAGTAAAATGTCATGACCCTTTGGCATGGGAACCTGTTAGGAAAGCCAAAGTGCATCATTTTTCCTCTTTAAGAGTCTAAGACAAGCCTCCTGACACACCCTCATATGACTGGGCACACAAAGGGGACTCCCACATCAAATCCTCTTTTCTGATTAAATAAAAAAGAAGGTTTTTACTTTAACATAGTAAAAATACATATAACAAAACAAGTGTCAAGTAAGAATTATAGTTACAATATCTATATCTACTTTACCTTTTATCATTACTAAGGAAAACTATAACTATAAATTGTTCAGCTCCATCAAAGACTCCAGAAGGATATAATATTACCTAAGTAAACAGGAAATACATTGTAAGCAACTTCCAAAACTCTAGAATTGACAGAGACATCTCACTGCCTGCACAGTCACACAAAGTTCTTCTGTATCATTGGGGCATCCAATCTTCAGCCCACAGGCCCATAGTATCCAGCAGACTTTCCCATGAAGCAGGAAATTTCAAAGACAGTTCCACCTATACTTGCAGTTTGTCCACCACATTTTTCTGTGTCCTGCAGAATGTCTAGCAGACTCTTTCATGAAGCAGAAACCATGAAGGATCGTCTTTCCTTTAGGCAAGTTCAGCAGTCATTTCTCGGTGGATCCTCCATGTCCAGTTCATCTAATAATCTCCATAAGGAGTCTCTCTTCAATGCCCATCTTCCTATTGAAGCAGATTGGTGCTGCCAGGAGCAAATGTGTCTCATTCTCATGAAAAATAGTATGTTCTTAAACATATTAAATGCCATACTCTGTAGGTCCCTGAAAGATGTGAAGAATATCTATCTGAAATATATCTTCATATATCTAGAAAATCTAACTCATATGACTATAGGATAATAATCAACTTTATATGGAAAAACAAAAAACCCAGGATAGCCAAAACAATCTTATACAATAAAAGAACTTCTGGAGGCATTACCATCCCTGACTTCAAACTCTATTACAGAGCTACCGTAATGAAAACAGTGTGGTATTGGCATAAAAACAGAGAAGTCAACCAATGGAATCGTATAGAAGACCCGGATTTTAACCCACAAACCTGTGAACACATCATTTTTGATAAAGGAGCTAAAAGCATACAATGGAAGAAAGAAAGCATCTTCAACAAATGGTGCTGGCACAACTGGATGTCAACCTGTAGAAGAATGAAAATAGACCCATATCTATCACCATTCACAAAACTCGAGTCCAAATGGATCAAAGACCTCAATATCAATCTGAACACACTGAACCTGATAGAAGAGAAAGTGGGAAGTGTCCTACAACAGTTGGGCACAGGAGATTGCTTCCTATGTATAACCCCAGCAGCACAGACATTAAGGGAAACATTGAACAAATGGTACCTCCTGAAACTGAGAAAATTCTGTAAAGCAAAGGACACTGTCACTAAGACAAAAAGGCCACCTACTGACTGGGAGAAGATCTCACCAACCCCACAACTAACAAAGGTCTGATCTCCAAAATATATAAAGAACTCAAGAAACAAGACTTTAAAATGCTAAATAACCCAATTAAAAAATGGGGTACTGCACTGAACAGAGAATTCTCAACAGAAGAATTACAAATGGCCAAAAGACACTTAAGGTCATGCTCAACCTCCTTAGCGATCAGGGAAATGAAAATCAAAGCAACTTTGAGATATCATCTTACACCTGTCAGAAGAGCTAAAATCAAAAACACCAATGATAGCTTTTGCTGGAGAGGTAGTGGAGGAAGGGGTACCCTCATCCATTGCTGGTGGGAATGCAAACTTGTGCAACCACTTTGGAAATCAGTGTGGCGGTTTCTCTGGAAATTCTGGATCAACCAACCCCCGGACCCAGCAATACCACTCTTGGGAATATACCCAAGAGATACCCTATCATATGACAAAAGCATATATGTTCATAGCAGCATTATTTGTTATAGCCAGAACCTGGCAACAACCTAGATGTCTTTCAATAGAAGAATGGATGAAGAAAGTGTGGAATATATACATATTAGAGTACTACTCAGAGGTAAAAAACAATGACTTCTCAAATTTTGCATGCAAATGGATGGAAATAGAAAACACTATCCTGAGTGAAGTATCCCAGACACAAAAAGAGGAACATGGGATGTACTCACTCATAATTGGTTTCTAGTCACAAATAATGGTCGTTTGGTCTATATTTTGTGATCCTAAAGAAGCTAAATAAGAAGGTGAACACAAAGAAAAACATATAGCTATTATCCTGGATATGGGAAGTAGACAAGATTGCTGGGCAAAAAATTGGGAACTTGGGGGTGGGGTGGGACGGGGGTAAGGGGAGATGGGGAGAGAAAAGTAAGAAGGAGAGAATGGGGGGAACTTGGGAAAGCGGGATGATTGGGAAAAAGGAAGGTTGGATAGAGGAGCAGGGAATCACATAACTTAATTAAGGGAGTCATCTTAGGGTTGTCAAGAGACTTGAACCTAGAGGGGCTCCCAGGTACCCAGGGCGATGTCCTCAATTAATTCCTTGGGCAGCTGAGGATAGGGAACCTGAAATGACCCTATCCTATAGCCATACTGATGAATATCTTACATATCACCATAGAACATTCATCTGGAGATGGATGGAGATAGAGACAGAGACCCACACTGGAGCATCGGACTGAGCTCCCAAAGTCCCAATGGGGAGTAGAAGGAAGGAGAACATGAGCAAGGAAGTCAGGACTGCAAGGGGAGCACCCACCCACTGAGACAATGGGGCTGATCTAGTGGGAGCTCACCAAGGCCAGCTGGACTGTGACTGAAAAAGCATGGGATAAAACCGGAGTCTTTGAACATGGAGGACAATGAGGGCTGATGAGAAGCCAAAGACAATGGCACTTGGTTTTGTTCCTACTTCATGTTCTGGCTTTGTGGGAGCCTAGCCAGTTTAAATGTTCACCTTCCTAGACCTGGATGGAGGGGCAAGGACCTTTGACTTTCCACAGGGCAGGGAACCCTGACTGCTCTTCAGACTGGAGAGGCAGGGGGAGAGGAGTGGGGGGGAGGAGGAGAAGAGTGGGAGGAAGGGGAGGGAAATCGAAGGCGGGGAGGAGGTGGGAATTTCTTTTTTTTCTTTCAATAAATAAATAAATAAAAAATCTCCATAAGGTGTCTCTTCAATGCCCATCTTCCTCTTGAAGCAGATTGGTGCTGCCAGGAACAGATGTGTCTCATTTTCACGAAAAATCCTATGTTATTAAACATTTTAAATGCCATATTCTGGAGGTTCCTGAAAGATGTGAAGAATATCTATCTGAAATACATCTTTGTATATCTGGAAAATCTAACTAACATGACTATAATTTTGACTCTATAAATGACTCTTTATTAATCTATATTTCTTAATTATACCTTACTTTTTAATGAGCTATACAAACACAGTACCTTAATCAAAAACAGAAGTATACATATCCACAGCATAACAAAATTGACCTCATATTTGTATCAATAAACCAAGATCCATACCAATGCAAATCTCTATAACATATCCACCTTTAAATGTAAAGGAACAATTATAAGGAATATTTGGGAATAGCGATAGGCTATATGTTTTAGGAGTCTCTTGGACATGGTATGCATTTTTTTAATATTTGGATTTTAGCTCTTATATCACTGATAAGCAAGCTAAAGAGGTTAGGAATAGAATAGGTGAATAGACACATTTCCTTATGAAGTGCATATAGAAGAGATAATGCTTGCTGGCTGGTAGGCTGGCATGCTGGCAGGATGGATGGAAGGATGGATGGATGGATGGATGGATGGATGGATGGAGGAGTTGTTATGGAAGAATAGAATGGAGATAGTGAAGAAAGAGTGGGGAAAGAAAGGGAATGTAGAGGGAGATAAATAAAACTAAGGAACCCTTGAGTGGTTGTATTCGAATATAATACATTAAAAATTTTCATATGTTTTTAAACATGAACTATATTAAATAACCAAATGATAGAGGGGACAGAACCACAAGTGAACATAACTATTGGCCAAATGTAGATTCTATTATGAAAAATGGGTTATATTTAATTGAGTTGTTGAACAAATGTGTGTTAAAAGAGATTTCATACTGTCATGTTCTAATGCCATTAATCCCAAAGAAACACACAGAGGTCTACGTTAATTATAAACTGATTTGCCTAATATCTCAGACTTTTTATTAACTCTTATATCTTATCGTGGCCCATAATTCTTGTCTGTATTAGCCACGTGGTTTGGTACCTTTTTCAGCGAAGCAGTCACATCTTGTCTGTTTTGTATCTGGATTCCTCTGTGTCTTGGTGATGACTGCACACTGCCTCTTTTCTCTTCCTAGAATTTTCCTGTTCTCCTTGCCCTGCTTCTACTTCCTGCCTGGCACCCTGTCTCTATTTCTTGCCTGGGTAATGGCCAATCAACATTTTATGTAAAAAGTACAAGAATCAAATCTTTACAGAGTAAAACCATTGTCCCACAGCAAATGGGCCCCATGGAAACCCCACAAATCACAGGATAACACCAAGGCTATTTAGTGATTGCTCTCCACAAATTGGTGGTAAGGCCTTTTTGCTGAAGACAATTCCTACACGAATCATTTAACAGAGAAAATTTGAGCTGGTGCCTATCTACAACCTTCACCCAAATGATTTAGTGTTCAGCATTCTGGAGGTTGCTCTGCACACCAACCCAGCTACAAACTCTTCAAGATACAGTTCTGCAATAGTGCCACAAAGCTTGTATATATAACCAACCAATATCTGATTTTATTTAAAGCATGCCCTCCAATAGAAGAAATCCATACCTGAAACTGCTTGGGTGGATAAAAACATGAGATCAGATATGCCAGAAGCCTAGGGGAATATTAAATACAGCAGAATTTCTACATTCTGCTATAATAGCATAGCAATAAAATGACTCCATCATCACAGAAGCTTCATCTGTGAGAACATGGGAACAAATATGGAGACTCGTATACAAATAATATGCAGAATGAGACCTCAAAACACTCCATTCTACATGGGATATCTCCCTCAATCTCGCCCATCAAGACTCATGGAACTCTGTGGAAGAGGAGTAGAAAAGAATGTCAGAGCCGGAGGGACTGAAGATACCAAGAAAACAAGGTCTTCTTATCAGAGACTAATCCAACAAAATCAGGTGAGGGATTCAGGGTAGGGCACGAAGACTAAGGAAATGTCAGACTGAAAGACATAGAGACAGAAAACACAGGATAGATTTTGGGGACTGCCAGCTTACTCTGCATAGTCCCAAGTTTATTTCAGAGCCTGCATATATACAAAACAAAACAAAGGACAGCACAGACAGTCAGTATCTAAACACAAGACCATTTCTGTCCTGTTGTAGGAAGTTTCCATTCCTATCTAGATGTTCCTAAGGATTGGCATCAGCAATATTCTTTCTACGAGGTAGTTGTCCTCTTCTGATGGGCAAAATGCTCTTTCCCATGGGCTTAATCAGAACTTTTTCATAGCCCTCAAGGAAGCTGGAACAAGCAGAGCAGTCAAGCTTGAACTCAAATGGCATTTTATGTCGGAATTGACTCCAAATTAAAACTGAGTCACACGTGGGCTCCCACACTTTCTAAGCACAGCACACCAACACACATATAAATTCAGAGACTGTGGCAGCATGCACAGGCACTGCACAACGTTCCACTACATGGGGTCCTAGAGCTGAGAGAAGTGGACACAGGATAACAATCCTAATCTAAAAGCTATCTCCTTTTTATAGCCCCCTGTAAATGAAAAATTGTTTTCTTCAAGGGAGACTCACTAGGGAAATAAACCACTCTTAAGGCTAGTTCCCATGCCCTGAAGTAGATAATCAGCACAAAAATAATCTAAATGAAATATTTGCAGACCCTTTACATACATATTGTAACTTTTGTTTTTTCAGTTTTTATAAGATTCCTGTGTGTTCAAACATTGGGTGTTTCTACGTCTGTATTTGTTTTTTTGTGCTTTTTCTTTTTTTAGATTTTTTATTATTTTTATTTTTCCATTCAAAAATTTACATTTCCTCTCCTCCTCCTATTCCCCTCCTGCTACCCCACTCTCCCTTGTCCATCCCGCTATCTTCTTAAGAGATGGCAGGGAACCAGGCCCTGTGGGAAGACGAAGGCCTTCCCCTGTATATCCAGGCCTAGGAAGCTTTGCATCCAAATAGAATAGGGTCCCAAAAAGCCAGTACATGCAGAGAAACAAGTCCCAGTGCCTTTGGCAATGACTTCTCAGTCAGTCCCCATTATCAGCCACATTCAGAGAGTCCGGTTTCATTACATGCTGGATTTGGTGAGCTTCCATTAGAACAGGCACACCATCTCAGTGGATGGACCAACCCCTTTCAGTCCTGACTTCCTTCCTCATCTTCTCCCTCCATCTGCTCTTCAACAGGACCTTCGGAGCTCAGTCTCTTGCTCTGATGTGGGTCTCTATCTATCTCCATCTGTCGTAGAGTGAAGTTTCTACGGTGATATTCCAGATAATGGTGAGTGTGATACTGGGACAAGGCCAGTTCAGGCATCCTCTCCACTGCTGCCCAATACCTAGTTGGGGAATTCCAAATGCACACCTGAGATCCCCTCTAGAACCAAGTCTCTTGCCAACCCTCAAATTGCACCCTTAATGTAGATATCTTCTTCCCTGCTCCTTTATCTGCCCTTCCTCCATCTCCAGCTTCCTACTACCCCAAGCTCTCCTCAGTCTTTCTTTTCTCATTTCTCTCTCCCTTTTTTACCTTCGCCCAAACCTGGACCCACCCCAACCCCCACCCCCATGCTCCCAACTTTTGCTCGGTGATCTTATTTGCTTCCAATTTCCAGGAGGATCTATATGTTTTTCTTACTACTGAATGGGGGAAGATTTTTGCCAACCCCACAACAGACAAGGACTGATCTCCAAATTATATAAAGTAAACAAGAAACTGGACATTAAAATTCTAATTAACCCAATTAAAAAATCGAGTACTGAACTGAACAGAGAATTCTCAACAGAAGGAGTACAAAAGGCCAAAAGACACTTAAGGTCATACTCGACCTCCACAGTGATCAGGGAAATGCAAATCAAAACAACTGGGAGATACGTACTTACACCTGTCAGAATGGCTAAAATCAAAAACACCAAGGATAGCCTATGCTGGAGAGGATGTGGAGAAAGGGAAATACTCACCCATTGCTGGTGGGAATG
Source organism: Microtus obscurus (assembly GCA_963919715.1). Taxonomy (NCBI): domain Eukaryota; kingdom Metazoa; phylum Chordata; class Mammalia; order Rodentia; family Cricetidae; genus Microtus; species Microtus obscurus. Next base: position 146,336 of record CAWTZC010000641.1, read on the forward strand.
AAAACTTGTGTAACCACTTTGAAAATCAGTGTGGCAGTTTCTCAGGAAATTGTGAATCAATGTAACTCAGGATCCAGCAATACCGCTCTTGGTAATATACCCAAGAGATGACCAATCATACTACAAAAGCATTTTTTCAACTATGTTCATAGCAGCATTATGTGTAATAACCAGAACCTGAAAACAACCTAGATGCCCCTCAATGGAAGAATGGATAAAGAAAGTGTGGAACATACACACATTAGAATACTATTCAGGGGTAAAAAAACAATTACATTTTGAATTTTGCTTGCAATTGGGTGGAAATAGAAAACACTATCTTGTATGAGATAACTCAGAACCCTAAAAAATAAATATGTTATGTACTCTCTCTTGTGCTTTGTCTTTAGCTCTTTTTCTTCTTTTTTTCTATTCTGATTTATTTGCTTTTGTTTTATCTTAGGGTTGTTTATTGGAGAGGATGTGGGAAGAACTGAGAGGAGCTGAGGCAGAAAACCCTAATCAAAATACATTGTGTGAAAGAAAACTCTTTTCAATAAAAGAGAATAATGTTTGAAAAAGCTGGAGCATGGTGGTCAACACTTTTATCCCAGAGTTGTAGTGGCAGAGACCAAAGAATGCCTGGGGCTACCATTTGCCCTATCATGTAAGCCCCTTGTCATAGTGAGAGATGCCCTCTCAAAACTCAAGGAGAATGACATATGAATAACAACAGTCAACAACAATGGCTACGATGTGCACATTCAAACACATCCTTAATCTGTGCACACACACACATGTATACACAATGCATTGTACTGCATATATGTAGATATAAACTATTTCTATCTGCCAGCAATATTTCAGGAAGCATAGATAAAATGAAGTGTAAATACAGAGGTACATGAAAACTTCATGTGATAGTGTTTATGTAACTGTAGTGAAAAATGGATTTGAAACTCATATAATTTATATGGATCCAGAGAAATGATAATTAGAAAATAGATTTAAACTACAATCAGATATTTAAACAATTATTGAAGACTGAGAGTAGATTAAAATATTTTGAAAAGAAAAACTTTAAAAGTCAGTATCAGCATCAGGCAATAGTGACACATACCTTTAATCCCAGCACTTGGGAGTCAGAGACAGGTGGATCTCTGTGAGTTCGAGGCCTGCCTGGTCTACAAGAGCTAGTTCCAGAACGGGCTCGGAAGCTACGGAGAAACCCTGTCATAAAAAAACTAAAAAAATAGGAAGAAAGACAAATATCAGTATCATTAAGCAGGTTCAATAGAGTAGCCTCAACATCAAGGGTACATTTATGATATAAAGGAAAGAGAAGAGAATAAGAAAATTACTGTAGAAATTTCAACTTATGGTGTATAATGAACTTAAAGGACTCTATACCACTTGGCAGCAGAAATGTCACATGAATGTTTATGTGGTGTTAGACAAGATTGTATTTAAATATATGACTATTAAACAGTTAATGAAAAGTCTGTTTTTTAGACAAAAATTATTGGTGCAACACCAATATCATTCCCTACAACCATCTGCACCTCCAGGTCCAGGAAGTTCGATGACAACTTCTAACCTCCCTGGGAACCAAAAATTCACACATGCACACAAGCTGGCACCACACTCTCCAAATAAATTAAAATAAATACATTTTAATGAAAAAATACAATTGTTTACAAAATACAGTGGTATTTTGACCGAATGTTTTTCAGTATATTGATTATTCTGTTATCATAACTGATTTGTATCAAAGGAGTAATTGTGGGATAAACATTCATCACAAATTTCTGAACACTCTGGATGACTGGGTTGTACAACCATAGCAGGACTGCAGTGGATGAGATGATGAAGTCCACCCAGTATATGACCGCAAAGAAAGTCACCAGCAGCAAGATAGTCTGGGTGGCCCTTTTCTCAGGGCACGATCTCGGGTGGCTGAGCCTGTGAAGATACTTGTGTTGCTTCTGATGTCTGAACAAGATAAGCACAATGTATGCACTTGTGGTCAGCATAACTCCTACAAGAAATATATCAATGGAGGTTGTCACTGTTAAATTCAGTGCCCTGATAATGTAGTTCGGGGGGATGATTGAGCAGTATTTAGTGACCTTCAACTGATTGGTCTCACTCACATTGGTAAAACCACCTACATAGAAGATCAGGTAGCTATACAATGACAAAGTGAGAGACCAAATATAGAAGAAAGCATAGATTATGTACTTCTTTAGGTTAAGTTTAAAGTTCGCCAAGAACGAGGTACTGGGACTTATAGTGACAGCCTGGAACATACTCAGGAGGCAGGTGATGCAGATGGAGAGGCCTCTCATCACCCTGCTTATGTAAAATACTGTCTTGCATTTGATGTCATTGTCAATGTTCAGTGACTCAAATATGTCTGTAACCCAAACAACCCCTCCAGTGAGGAGCATTACTGTATGGGTGAAGGTCAGTTGACAAGAGATCAGGTCCATGGGCTTAGGTCTGTGACATAGAATTATAAAAATGTAGAAAAGAAGGAGAAATACATTGGCAAGGACTCCAATTCCATTTTGGAAATAAAAGACATTGTTTAATGAGGACATAATTGGGAAGTATAATCATCCAGGAAGCATAGTGGAAGCATATTTTATATACCTAATAAATAAGAGAATATACATCAAACTTGTGACTTGTGTCAATATGTCTATTTCATCACTCTCTTTTACCTGCCCATTCGTGATTTATCTGTCACTTCACTTTTTCTTCCAGATAGGACATGGCCTATATTTCTATCTACCCACCATGTAATTCCTGTATCCATAGCATATTGTGCATAATAAATGCATTGTCACCCACATCCTATACAGAATACACACTACATGTTCCTGTATTGCATCTGGGCCTCATGTCTTAGAAATCCAAACCTACTCATTTATATTGCTTTATTTTATAATTGAAACCTAAAACAGTCCCCTTTCCATTGTCTACTACCACCACACTACTGCCATCCTGGACATGATTGTATTTTGCTTTCCTGGTATCTGTAGTTACTACAGGCTAGTTATTCAAATCTGCAGAGGTGAAGCTATGAGGGTCCAAAGAAGAGAACATGCCACAATAAAAAAAAACAAATATTATTTGCAATACATTGTGACAAACATGAACTTTCCAAAGATGACCATGTAGTGATCCTATTTTGGAATTTCTGTTTTAAAAGAGATCCTTTCCCATGCAGTGGAAATTAAGGGCCTCAGTGTTACCATACCTCATCAACACACAGGCAGTTTCTATAATTTCAATCAACAGTCTTACCTTTGGTGTTTATGATAGTTATTTGGCCCATTTACCAGTGTCATTATTTTATCAAATTAATATAATTCAGTACTTTAAAAGTGGCTTTGTGATTGAGAAATAAAAAACAATTACCTTGACACAGGGTCTTGTAAGAAAAGGTGTGCACAAATGTATACTCAAGTTCACTACTATACTCCACATACACAAATTAATGCATTCATGCATTTATAGAAATGTTAGTGTGTGTGCTCACTCTAAAACCTCCCCATGGATGTAAAACCATATAGAATCCATAAATAGTATGCTTTATAGTTACATGAATATGTAAAAAGGTTAATCTAGTAATCGAATAATTTCATCCTATTTGTAAGAGCCAAGAATATGCTTCTCCCTCCAACAAATATCTATGGTAGCTGCACCATGTTGTTATCTGTTTTAGAATCTCCAGAACAGGGACAGGAGAGATGGCTCAGTCTTAAGAGCACATTTGCTCTTGTGGAAAATGTGGGTTTGATTCTCCATAGCAACATGGTGGCTCATGACCGTCTGTAACTAGTTCCAGGGACTCCACTGCCTTCTTCTGACTCAGGCAAGTAAGTGGTGCACAACATGCATGCAGGCAAAACACATATGGATATAAAATGAAATAAATAAATCTTAATAAATAAAAGTTCCAGAATAAAACCTTATTCAAGTGTTGATCTCCAAACTGTAAGAACTGTATCCCAATTCCAAATTAAAATTGCAAGTGGTCAAATAATATACTTATAATCATTCATTACTAACTCTATATCTACATCTTATTAATACAGTGCATGTATTATAAGCCACATGAAAGAAGATAATATAATCATATGAAAGAAAGTAATCCAAAAAGGTTTTCTTATCCGTAACATACTTCATATCCATTGCTTTTAAATGTTTATCACATACAAAAAATGAGATATCTTCTAGTTGATAAAGTGGCATCTTTCTCTTGGGTTCACGGGAGTTGAAACTGGACCAGAAAAGCCCATAGCTACCATGGCTACAAACTGAGGTGTTAATACATATATTCACTGAGATAAAGCATTCGGTTTACAGGCGCTTTTTTGTTTTTGTTCAATGCTGAGATCACTGTAAGTATTCTGCACTTTCTAGGAAAGATCTCTAAAACTAAGACACACATATCCTTGAGTTCTGAGGTTTTGTTTGTTGGTTCTTGCTTTTAAGACAGGACCTCAGTCTACAGCTGATGCTGGCCTTGACCTTGCTGTGAACCTGTGGATGTTCTCAATTTTATGCTCCTTCTGCTTCTGCCTCCTGAATTCTGGAGTTACTGGTGTGCACAGAAATTCAAGATGTTGATTTTAGTTTAAATTCCAAGTATTTATTAAATATTTTTATTTGATGCCTCTGACAGTTCCATATCAGAAGAACAAAAAGAATTACCCTAAGCTAATGTAACCAGGAAGCCATAGAATAGAAGAAAACACAAGAGAGAGAGTCTACAAAGTACTGCAGTGCCAAGGAGATCTGGACTCTCTAGGGCACATTGTATACACACCTCAAAGTCTGCAGGAGTGTGAAGACCCGGGCTGCTCAGGCTGATAGGAAAGCACTGGAGCACATTCAGAGCAGACACTGAAGGGGGCTGTTGGTTATTGCTGCATCTGGATCTCACAATAGTTTAAACTGCAATACTTAGCTGTAAGTACTAAAACCCAAAGTATGCCCATGAACACTCATAACAGTGGAGAAGCCACCACCATTAAATTGACCTAGACCAAAATACCAAGCAGTCTGATAGCAGCTGTTAGAAGAAATGTGCAACAAAAGCAAGTGTTGCTTCTTGCATGGCTCCATGTTCTTCCAAGAAAAAAAAAGTCACTTTATCTCTTCATTATTACAGTATTTCATTTTAGAGGAGTCTTGTGTTATGAATTATTCTGGAGCTTTTTTTTGTTTTGTTTTGTTTTGTTTTTGTTTTTCGAGACAGGGTTTCTCTGTAGCTTTGGTGCCTGTCCCGGAACTAGCTCTTGTAGGCCAGGCTGGCCTTGAACTCCCAGAGATCCACCTGCCTCTGACTCCCGAGTGCTGGGATTAAAGGCATGCGCCACCACCACCCGGCTCTGGACTGTTGTTTTGCTTTGAGGAGATAGTCATATAATGAACATACAAAAATATTAGATCACGTATCACTTTCATTGTGTTTTACTATAATTAGTGAATAATGAACAAAATCAGTGTGTCTGCTCAGAGAGAACATAAAGTGATTGTGTGACTTCATGTGAAAAGATACAAGGTGTTGGCTGATGTGCTGTCCACTGTCAGAAACATTAATAAGGTTTAGGGAATCTCAGAGAGATGAAGGCCTTAGCCACCCAAACTAGTTCCATGAGGATATCTTTATGAAATACATAATGCCAGCAGGAACAAATAGTGACTACTTATTAATAAGGTATTAATTCTTAGCTATTACTGATACTCTTAGATAATTTAAATGCATAAGTTATTTTTGGAAATAGAATTTAGCATAGGAAAAACTGGAAGCATAAAGGCATAGATATATTATAACAATCTCACACTTACCAGCTAGGTCCCCTGCGATGAAGCAGCAGCAGCAGTGTCACTGCAGAGACTGTGGGGAAGCAGTCAGACCCAGAGATTGATCATAACTCCAATGACATAAGTCTTGGAAAGATAGAAAATGTTCACAAAAAATGTGTGTGTGTAGAAGAGAGGGAGAGAGAGAGAGAGAGAGAGAGAGAGAGAGAGAGAGAGATATTACTGGACTACTGAGACTAAGAACAGAGCAATAGAATAGTGCCCACAAGAGTACTAACATAAACCCCTGTACAGCCTTTGAGTGAAAACCTGTGAGTTATATCATATATGTTTGTGTAATAAAATTAACTTTAAGGAAAATGGAAAGTGCACTTGTCTTCTGTTTTCTGTTGAATTCATCAGAGATGTGGGCCTTGCCTAGTCTGCCCATGCAGACTTTTAAAGTAAATTGCTCAAAACGAATGAATGTTCCATCATGTTTGCAAATGTAAACTCTTATTTCTTTCTCTTTCTTCCTTTCTTCCTTCCTTCCTTTCTTTCTTTCTTTCTTTCTTTCTTTATTGCAGGAGGTAAACAAAGATATACTTGACGAATAAGAAGTAACAGAAGCAGTCTGCATTTCCAAATTGGGGTAGTGTCTAAAATGAAAAATCCTGTTTCCAACCACTTCAAGAAATGATTCTTCTAAAAACTGAAAACCTCTATCCAGCTTTCCCTGACCCTGAGTCCCCCTTCATTTCTAAGAGCCCTGTGTCAGTGCAATCAGAGAACAGCTCTAGTTACAGCTGGAGGAAAGCCACTGAACAGGGTAAATGACCTACAGCGGCTAGAACCTAAGGTGAAAGTCTATTAAAAACTTATTTCTCCAAAGCACATTGTCCCAAGGGCTTTTAGAAAAGGCATCCAACAGAATGTATTTACCATATGAGGGCTCTGAGAGAAAGGAGGGTTGGTTAGCCTGAAGGAAGGCACTGTTCTGGAAGGAGAGATACTAAGATGGAAAGTCTTTCCTCTTACATTTCCAGACTACCACTCAGGAGCACATAGTGAGTTGCCTGCTATCTGGAGGGGATGTAGTGAGAATGAACAGCTCAACCCTCATAGCATCTTGAACTTCCCAACTGCCAGAAGGAGTTCAGAGTGATATCATGGCCCTGACTTTATTCCTGCATGTAGGTGGGTCTTTGTATATGTTCAGAGTGAATTCCATTTTTCTTTTCAGTGGCTAACCTGTGTTACTTGAGAGGATGTTGGTGAGTTGAAGAAGCATGTCCTGTCACTGGCTCTTCTTTAAGTTTAGTGGTAGACACACATACTTTAATATTGTGTTCTAATCTAACCAGTTGCATTTATATATGTAAAGGTTTTTTCCATTTCCATTCTCGCACCAGATTAAGGTTTATGGCTTTAGGTTTCTTTCTGTGGTTTGCTCACAGTCCATGTCTGGCATCTGTGTCACCTGTGAGCCTTCATCCCTGTCCTGGAAGCTTCTCCTGTGCCACACTCTGTCTCTGATCCTCCACCTCTCTCTCTCTTTGAAGATGTTGACTTTAAGCAGCATCTATAATCTGTCTGTTTCTTTTTCTTTTTAGTTTATTTTATTGGTTAACTTATATTTCTAACAATTCATTTATGTGTTGTTGCTAATCTGTACCCATAAACTTAATGATAGTTATTTGCTTTATTTTGTTCCATTTCATTGATAATTATATCATAATTCTACATTATCCATTTTCTACTTTAATTTTGTAGTGCTTTTCTGTGTGTGAAAAATGGGGGAATCTCATTCTGTAGGTCAAACTGAATTCAAGCTCACAATGCTCCTCCTTAGCATTGAAAATGCTGCAATCACAGGCGGGTACCTACACACTTGCCTTCACTTCCCTTTAGTGTCCTATATACAGTAGTCAGTGACATTCAAGCAAGGTAAAATGGACTTCTGATATTCAGCAGCTAAACTTAATTAACTTAGCACTTTCGTGAACGTGTGTTTTGTAACTTATAGAGAAGACATTGGCAATTTCTGCTCTAATTAATTTTATACTATTCAAGAATTGCAAATACTTTTCTCATTGCTAGTGAAAATATTATATCAGTGTCAGTGCACAAAGTTCAATTTAGAAAACTTGAAATACTATAAATAAATTTATTTAATTAAAACATACAAGACTCTTACTGAAATTTCCTGTATTACATTTTCGTAAGAATAACCTACAAAGATGTAATAAATAAGAAAGGTGAGATTTCCAGATACTTTTGAAATATGTACCAAAGATCTGCTTTATTAGAAATCATTGCAGTACAATAAACAAATCTACATTAAAATTTTAAAATTTATTATACAATGCTAAGAACATCTTATGTGTTACTCTAGGCTATGAGTTAATACATTGCAAAGCATTCATAAGTTTATGCAAAGTTAACAAAATAGAAAATTATAGATAAATAGTAAATCAGTGAAAATTTCTTATAATTTCCTGGATTAAGTTTAATATAAATGCATATAGTCAGTAAATCTGAGAAAATTTGTAAAATGAGAAAATACAAAATAAAATTCAAATGTATCAATATTATATTTGTACCCAAGCAAACTAATTGATTCATGTTTTCTGTTTTTAGCCTGCTAAGTCATTTTAGGTGTTTTCTTACAGGGACAGAAAACCTAAAATAGCTGCAATTAGTTAGGTGGATTCATGTTTTTAGAATTATCAGAGTATACACTCAGGAGAAGCTATACTAAGTTATGCTGCTTATATTATTCCATTTAGGGTCACTTTTTACATATTTTTTAGTATACATTCTTTGTAAAAAGTCATTGGTTTCATGACATTTTCATTCAGTATATACTATTCATCAATCATCTTTCACTCTGTTAGCCTTTCCTGTCGCTATCCACACTTCTGCTTAGCCCTGTGCTCTTCCCAATATTCCCCTTCTAACATCACATACATTATATTCAGAGATCATAGTAAGTGCTCATAATATATATTTTTTATAAATCATTACACTAATATTTTTATGCCAGCAAGCATCAGTTGTGGTTGCTTATGATACAGTGTGGCTCAAAAGTAAAATTCTAAGCAGAGAATTCTCTAATCATTTATTACAGAAAACCCTATCCCATTTCACCACCTATTAGAGCTTACTATTAATGAATAGAAAAACACTCACCTAGCCGGGCCTTTGATAAACACCCACATAGAGTGAGGCTCTGAGAAACAGTTATAAGGAAGAAATGTCATCACCTCATCTCCCTCTAGACTCATAATTTTCATGTCATCTGGAAAAAGGGAAGTTTCTGACCGTGACGTTGTTAGAAAGTGCAACCATCAACTGGGAAAGTAAACTTTCCTAATTCCAGGAAAACAATGCAGTGGGAACAGCTGAGCTCTGTGTTTCCCATGTGAGAGCTCTTCTCCCCAGGCCATATATCTGACTGTGTAGATTGGCTGCTCTCAGACCTTATGAACAAAGCCAAACTAGTAGCATTGCTTTTAACAAAAGCAGACAAACATTTCAGATTCCCCCAAGGTATCCTTCCTGTTTCCAAAACATTCCTGATACTCTTCATACTTCCTTTAGGGACTCATCTAGAAAGTATTAACACTTTTGCTAAAATGAAGAAACTGCCACCTCCCCCAAACACACTTAGGAAAATTCATCTTTCTTACAGAGAGCACAGAGAGGAGGTGATGTAACAGTACTATCAGCAAAAGCAGGCTGTGGGGCTATGGATGTAGCTCAGCTGATTAGACTGCATGCCTAGAAACTATGAATCCCTGAGTTTGGGTCCCAGTGCCAACATTGTAATGGTATATATATATATATATATATATATATATATATATATATATATATATATATATATATATATAAATTACTACACTGAGAAAGCAAAAGTGGAAGATCAGAAATTAAAAGCTGTCTACCCCATGGAAAGTTCAAATCTAGTAGGAGATCATGCTGCATTTCCCTGCCAGAACAGTTTTTTCCTCTACAATTGAGGCATGAACCTCCAGGCTCCAGTTTTGGACTGTTCTTCTATTCCTTCTCCTTAACCTCTTCCAGTGAGTGTACTCACAGGATTGTTTATATCCTACACTCAGAAGTAGAAACCAATAGAGTCTTGTTGTTAACACATAACTGCCAATGTCCCCTTCTTATAATTTACATAAAGTTTTATTTCAACAGTAATCATAACTGTCACCTCGGTTATTCTCTTAATTTATATCCATCTGATTTTTAAATGGTGACATTTGGATGGACAAGATAGATCTGTTGGATAAAGAAATCCTCCACCAATTCTGATCACTGCAATGCAATGCCAAGGACCCACATGGTAAAAGGAGAGAACTTCTACAAGTGGACCTCTGATGTCCACATAAACAGTATGGCATCAATGTGCACTTTTAGTAAATAAATAGTGAAAAAAAACAAAAAGGATGAAATTTATTTTGTAAACCTACATATCTTCTTATAGGCTAACAGCTCTCAGAACAAAGTGGAGAGAAGTTGAGGAAGGGTAGAGACTGTTGCAAGCACACTTGTTGAATTAATTTTGAATCACCAGCCCCCAAATAATGACATGGAGACTTTTTATTAATTATGAAAGCTTGGCCTTTAGCTTAGGTTTGTCTTCAACTAGCTCTTTTTACAAAATTAACCTACTTTTGATAATCTACACGGTGACACATGGATTTGTGCCTTTCGTCAGTTTGGCAAGTCTAACTTTCTCAAAGCCTGATGACAACAAACGTGGAATCCTCCTAATCTCTCTTTTTTTCTGGAAGTCCTGCATATTGTCTCCTGCCTAACTATTGGCCATTTAACTCCTTATTAAATCAATCAGAAGGTATTCTAGGCAAAGACACATATTTAGAGTGTAAACAAATACTCCACAACAAAAGAAATTATTAACATTGTGGCAGAAATTTATGATTTTCTTATTTAAATTTTTAAGTTTTTCAAAATTACGCAAGAAATGTATTTACAAAATTTAGTCTTTAAGAGTACATGAATTTGAGTTGAGGTGAGAAGGGAATAAAGAGAAGATGGAAGAATCAGTGAACAGAGTGTTGGTGCTTTGAAAAGATAATAAAAACTAAAAAGCCCTTAGCGAAATGAAATAAAGATAAGACCCAAATTAAGAAAATTAAAGATGAAAGGTAGTCATTAGAACAGACACTGATGAAGTTTAGAAAACCATAAAGAAATACATTTAAAATACATATTTCACTAAATGGAAAATTATTAGACCTTTACCTGAAAAACAACTAATTTTTAGATTTCCACCATAACCTACCTACCTCTGCATACCTAGACAATTCTTTGTGCCATCCCCAATAACCTACTCCATACTCAGAGTTCCTGTATCAGTCACCAGGGTATATCTTGCTGTGTACCCCAAACTTCTTATCCATACCCTTATTATAACCTCACAAATTCAGACTGCATCCTAGAACCAGTGTATCAGCCTAGACTGGCCTTCCCTGCCTTCCCTGCACAGGAGCTCTAGGATTAGACTACAGCTTACCTTACCTTCTTCCTGCCCATCCCCAGCACTCTACAGTGTCATATCCAGACTTTCAACTCAGACCAATAATTGGAATAATAACGAAAATGTTAAGAGTTTGGTTTAGAGAAACAGTTAACACTTTAAGCAGATAGATCTTAATTGGCCATCCTCTTCAGACCATGGAAAACAATAGTGCTGAGAGAAATTGGGACAATGGAGGCTCCAGTCTCAGAGGTTTCAGAGGAAATGAATATTAGTAAATAGCCTACAGACCATTCTTGTAATACTTTGGCAAAGAACGTGGTTGGTTTCTGCCTTTTCCTAAGAATCTGCCTGAAGCTAAAGTGGAGAGTTTTAGGATTAATGTCTTTGTCAAAGGAAATTTCAAGGCATCCTATTATTTACTGTGTCATATTGTTATAAGTGATAACTGTTATGAATCGGAATAAGGGGAACTGATGATGGCCCTAAGGCCAGTACTGGGCTCTGAGTTGCTGCAGGTGGTTACAAGCAGTTCTTTTTATCAAAGGCAAAGTGATACACAAAAACAAACATAAAAAAAAGACAGGCACAGAATCAAAACAAGAAGCCGCATAGTGCAAAACCAAAATTAAAGATAAAGGCAGATCATGCCTCCCAGGGACTAGGGTGTCCTGGTTGCCCCTCCCTCAAAAATGTATGTATAGCGTCCTCCTGGGCTGGGCAACAGGTTTAGGACATGTCTTCTCCCCCCATTGGTTTTGTTTCTATACTAGCCCCACGCAGCAACAATTTTCAAATTACTAACTCACAATTACACAGAAACACAGTAAACAAATAGACAGACATAAAAGCAAGCTCGTTCTTTCTTACCTCCAACTAGGTGGGTCTGGAGTGGGTCTGGGGGCAACTTTTTCCTGGCAAATAAACCAAATGTTGGACCCTAGAGTCCTATTACCAAGGAAGAGTCACAACAAGAAAACACTCTCACACTGCAATTGATTTAAAAGCAAGAGGATTTAATTCTGTCGCAACTCAATTTTAGGAATTGAGTCAACACATCAGGAACTGAGTCAACATCTAAGGGTATTCTTGCCCCAATTCCAGAAACACAACTCTATTTGGAGAACATTCACAAAAACTCAGGGAGATGGAAATTTCCCAACATTTCAGTATGTGCATGTATAGTTGTTAGATACTTGGTTCCCAGGGGAGGGGGGATCACTAATGATGAGAGGACTCAGACATGGCCTCAGAGTTGTTTCAAAGTTCTACAATCTAAGGAACATTCCACCCAAATATAAAAGAATATACTTTCTTCTCAGCACCTCATGGAACCGTCTCTGAAATTGATCACATACTCAGCAACAAAGAGAACCTCCACAGATACAAAATAATAGAGTAACCCCTGAGTCTTCTCAGATCACTATGGATTACAGTTAGAATTTAACAACAATAATACTCTCAGAAAGCCTAAAAACTCATGAAAATTGAACAGTTAACTCCGTGGACTATCTCTGGGAAAAGAAAGAAAGATAGAAAGAAGAAAGAAAGAAAGAAAGAAAGAAAGAAAGAAAGAAAGAAAGAAAGAAAGAAAGAAAGAAAGAAAAAAAAAAAGAAAATAAAAACTTCCTAGAATTCAATGAAAATGAAGGTACAATGTATGCAAACAAATGAGAAACTGTGAAACCAGTGATAAGACAAAAGGTTAAAGCACCAAGTTCCAACATGAAAAAAAAAATGGAGAAAGATCACATCAGTGACTTAACAGCACACCTGAAAGGTTTAGAACAAAAAGAAGCAGACTCATCCAAGAAAAGTAGAAGACAGTAAATAATCAAATTGAGGGCTGAAATAAACACATTAAAAACAAAGAAAACATAAAAAGAACCAATGCAACAGAGAGATGGTTCTTTGAAAAATCAACAAGATAGACAAACCCATATCCAAACTAATCAAAAGGCAGAGAGAAAACATCCAAAATAACAATATCAGAAATGAAAAAAGGTACATAACAAGAGATACTGAAAAAATTTGGAGAATCATTAAAGCATACTACAGAACCTGTACTCCACAAAATTGGAAAACATAAAATAAAAGGACAATATTCTAGATAGATACCATATACCAAGTTTAAATCAAGACAATGTAAGAAATTTAAATAGACCTATAAACTGCAAGGAAATAAAAGCTGTCAGCAAAAACCTTACAACCACCCCCTCCCCTGAAAGAAAAGAAAAAGAAAACAAAAACCCAGGGATGGAAGGTTTTGGTGCAGAATTCTACAAGAACTTCCAATAAAAACTAATAACTATACTCCTCAAAGAGTTCCACATAATAAAAACAGAAGGAATATTGCCAAACTTTTTATGAGGCTACAGTTAACCTGATATCAAAACCACACAAAGACTCAACTAAAAAAGAGAATGAAAGACCAATCTCACTCATGAAAAAGTATTTGACAAAATCCAACACCCCTTTATGATAAAGGTCTTGTTTAAATCAGGAATAAGAAGAACATATCTAAATATAATAAAAGGAATACACAAGTCAACAGCCAACATCAAAATAAATGGGGAGAAACTCACAGCAATTGCCCTAAAATCAGGAACAAGACAAGGCTGTCCACTCTCTCCATATCTCTTCAAGTACTTAACGTGAAGGCTATAGCAATATGATAAGAAAAGGAGATCAAGAGGACTCAAATTGGAAAGGAAGAAGTCAAACATTTGTTATTTGCAGATGACAAATAACATATATAAAAGACCCCAAAAACCCTACCAGAAAACTCCTACAGCTGATAAATTCATTCAGTGATGTGTTAGGATAAAAGATCAACTAAAAATTCAGAAGCCCTCCTATATACAAAAGATAAAATAGTTGAGAAAGAAATCAGAGAAGCAACACCTTATACAAACACCACAAATTGCACAAATATCTTGGGGTAACACTAAACAAAGAAGTGAAAGACCTATTTGACAAGAACTTTAAGTCTTTAAATATAGAAATTGAAGAAGATACCAGAAAATGAGAACATCTCCCGTGTGCTTCAATAGTTTGAATCACCACAGGAAATATGGCAATTCTACCAAAATTAACCTATAGATTCAATGCAATCCCCATCAAAATCACAACACAATTCTTCACAGACCTTGAACCAAAAAAAGTCAATTTCATATGGAAAAACAAAAATCCCAAAATAGCCAAAACAATCTTGTACAAGAAAGGAATGTCCAGAGGCATCACCATCCCTGAGATCAACCTTTATTATAGAGCTAAAATAATGAAAACTGCTTGGTACTGGCATAAAAACAGGGAGGTTGACTAATGGAATCAAATTGAAGACATGAATATAAATCCACACACTTATGAACACCTATTTTTTGACAAAGAAGCTAAAATTATACAAGAGAATAAAGATAGTGTCTTCAACAAAATGGTACTGGCATAACAGGATGTCAACATATAGAAGAATGAAAATAGATCTGTATCTATCCCTATGCACAAAACTCAAGTCCAAATGGATTAAAGACCTCAGTATAAATCAATCCACACTGAACTGGATAGGAGAGAAAATGGGAAGTATCTTTCAAAGCATAGGCACAGAAAACCACTACCTAAATATAACCCAAATAGCAAAGACACTGAGAGAAACAAAAAATCATGGGACCTCCTGAAACTGGGAAGCTTCTGTAAAGCAGAGCATACAGTCGAGAAGTCAAAAAAGCAGCGTAATGAATAGGAAAAATTATCACCAACCACACTGCATACAGAGGACTGATCTTACACGTGTCAGAATGGCTAAGGTATAAAACACCAATGATAGCTTATACTGAAGAGGATGTAGAGAAAGGGGAACACTCATCCATTGATGGTGGGAATGCAAACTGGTACAAACAATTTGGAAATCAGTATGGTAGTTTCTCAGAAAATTGGGAATCAACCTACCTCAGGATCCACCAATACCACTCGTGGCCATATACCGAAAAGATGCTCAATCATACTACAAAGACATTTCTTTGTTCCACTATGTTCATAGCAGCATTAATTGTAATAACCAGAATCTGGAAATAATGTAGATATCCCTCAACTGAAGAATGGATAAAGAAAGTGCAGCATATTTCCACTTTAGAGTACTACTCAGCAGTAAAAATCAATGACAACTTGAATTTTTTTGCAAATGAATGGTACTAGAAGACACCATCCTGAGTGAGGTAACACAGACTAAGAAAGACAAATATAGATAGGTATGTACTTAATCATAAGTGGATACTAGCTATAAACAAAAGATATTGAGCCTATGGTTCACGATCATAGAGAAGCTAATTATTTAGGTGAACCCCAAGACAAATGTTTATAGATTCATAATAGACAAGATTGCCTGACCCAATTGGCAGCATGGACTTAATAGGTGAAGTGAAAATGGAAGAGAAAGAGGTGGAGAGAAAGAGAGAAGTGAAGAGAACGTGAGGGAATTGGATAGTTGGGGTGGAGGAAGGACAGAAATGTGAGCAAGGAATGAGATATCTTGATTGAGGCAGCCCTGTTAAATCCAGAAAGAAACCTGACTGTATAGAAATTCCCAGGAATGCACAAGGATGTATTCCAGCTAAGACTCTAAGCAATAGAGGAGAGGGTTTCTGAACTGGCCTTTCCCTGTAGTTAGACTGATGAATATCTTAAATGTCCCCATAGAATCTTCATCCAGCAATGGATGGATACAGAGGCAGAAACCTCCAACAGAGCACTGGACTGAGCTCCCAAGGTCCAGTTGAAGAGTGGGAGGAGTGAGAAAATAAATAAGGAGGTCAAGACCATGATGGATACACACACTGAAACAGTCTACCTGAGCTAATGGGATCTCATGAACTCCAGCCAGCCTGGGAAGAAATAAACATAGGTACAAATTAGTCCCTCTGAGTGTAGTTGCCAGTTGCATGACTGGGGCAGATTAGCGATCACTGGCAATCGAACCAGGATTTATCCCTCTGCCTGTACTGGCTTATGGAGAACCTATTGTCTTTGGATGGAAACTTTTCTCAGACTAGATGTAGTAGGCAGAGCCTCAGACATTCTGCAAAGCAATGTTCCTTAGCCTCTATGGAGTGGATGGGGAATGTGGTTAGGGGGCAAGTGAAGGGAGTGGGAGGAAGGGAGGGAGTGGGAACTTGGACTGGAATTGTACTGTGAAAGAAAGATAATTTGCTTTATTTTTTACAAAACTAAATAAAACAAATAAATTGTGGCTGTTTTGTCTACATGTATATCGCTTATGTCTTGAGCTAGCAAAGGCTAGAAGAGCCCCGGGAATGAGTTAGGCAGTTATGGGTTGCCATGTGGGTGCTGGAACTAAGCACAGATCTTCTGCAAGAGCAGAAATTGCTCTTCACCACTTTGTAACTACAGTATGTATGCTAATATTGCCATTATCATTTAAATGACTATACTTTTTGTCTTTTTGCTATATTTTTTTTTCTTCAGTGTATTGTGTAGACCTTAACAACCATGAAATACCTCAAAAAACTGGCTGAGTAAAGGCCATCTGTCGATTCCTTTCTATTCTTGTGGATGGATTACCTAAATACAGGTACACAAACCCCAGCTGAGACACCTAAGTAGTTTTCAACCCTACAGTTCCTGTTTTGTTCCTTTCTAAAGGCCAAACTTTTCTGGTTGAAAGAGTGAAAGTCTAGCATTGAAGATGAACTGAAGAAACAGTTCAGTTAGACGTTCAATGCTTACCACACCACAGAGCAAAAGAAAACACTATCCTGAGTGAGATATCCCAGACCCCAAAAGATGAATATGAACCTTCATCCAGCGATGGTGGTGATAGATACAGACCCACATCAGAGCAAGGGATGGAGCTTCCAAGGTCCAGTTGAAGAGCAGAAGGAGGGAGAAAATAAGCAAGGAAGTCAGGACCACAAGGGGTTGGTGAACCCACTAAGACAGTGTGACCTATCTAATGGGATCTCCCCAAGGCCACCTGGACTGGGACTGAATGAGCATGTGACCAAACTGGAATCTCTGGATGTGTCTTACAATGGTGGCTGACTGAGAAGCCAATGATAATTGTACTGGGATTTGTCTCTTGCATCAACTGGCTTTTTGGAATTATAGTCTGTTTGGATGCACACACTCCTAGGTTGGAGAAATAGGGAGAGCCATGGACCTCCCATAGGGCAGGGTAACCTGCTCTCTTTTAGGACTAGAGAGGGAGGGAGGGGGAAGTGGGTAAGCAGGAGGGAAATGGGAGGAGTGGAGGAGGTGGACATTTTGAATGGTATTATTTATAAAGCAATAAAAATTTTAAAAAGAAAAAAATTGGTGAATGTACAGTAGAGTCATGACCCTTTGCAATGGTATCCTGTTAGAAAAGTCAAAGTGCATCATTTTCCCTTTGAAGCTACAAAGACACTGCCTCCTGACACAGCATCATATGACTGGGCACACAAAGGGGACTCCCATATCACCTCCTCTTTTCTATTTAAATAAAAAATGAGGTTTTAACTTTAACATAGTAAAATTACATATAACAAAACAGGTATTAAGTCAGAATTATAGTTACAATTATTATATCTAATTTACCTTTTATCATATCAAAGGAAACTATGACTATAACTAAATTCTTTAACTCCATCAAAGACTAGAGAAGGATAAAATATTACCTAAGTGAACAGGAAGTAAATTGTAAGCAACTTCCTTAACTCTAGAATTGACAGAGACATCTCACTGCCTGCACAGTCACACAAGTTCTTCTGTACCATTGGAGCATCCAATCTTCAGCCCACAGGCCCATAGTATCCAGCAGACTTTCGCATGAATCAGAAAATTTTAAAGACAGTTCCACCTATACTTGCAATTTGGCCATCACATTTTTCTGTGTCCTTCAGAATGTCTAGCAGACTCTTATGAAGCAGGAACCCTGAAGGATCATCTTCTTTCCTATAGACAAGTTCAACAGTGATTCCTCGGTGGATCCTCAATGTACAGTTCATCTAATAATCTTCATAAGGACTCTCTTCAATGCCCATCTTCCTCTTGAAGTTGAATGGTGCTGCCAGGAGAAGATGTGTCTCATTCTCATGAAAAATCCTATGTTCTTAAACATCTTAAATGTTATATGTTGGAGGTCCCTGAATGATGTGAAGAATACCTATCTAACATATATCTTTGTATTCTAGAAAATCTAACTAACATGACTAAAAGTTTGACTACTATAAATGACTCTCTATTAACCTATATTTCTTAATTATACCTTACATTTTTAAATGAGCTATACAAACACAATATCTTAATCAAAAATAGAAATATACATATACACAGCATAAAAATTGACCTTATATTTGTATCAATAAACCAAGATCCATACCAATGCAAATCACTATAGCATACACCCCTTTAAATGTGAAGAAACAATTATAAGCAATATTTGGGAATAGCAATAGGCTATATGATTTAGGAGTCTCTTGGACATGGTATGCACTTTTTATACGTGGATTTGAGCTCTTATGTAATTTATAAGCAAGCTACAATCTATATATAACCACAGAGGTTAAGGATATAATAGGGTAATAGAGAGAATGGATGCATTTCCTTACGAAGGGCATATAGATGATGCTGGATGGATGGATGGATGGATGGATGGATGGATGGATGGATGGATGGATGTGGGAGTTGGAATGGAAGAATAAAATGGATAGGGAAGAAAGAGTGAGGGAAAGAAAGGGAATGTGGAATGAGACAACTAAAACTAAGGAAACCTTGAGGGGTTGTATGGGAAATTAATACAGTATAAATTTACATATGTTAATGAACGTGAACTAAATTAAACAACCAAATAACAGGGGAGACAGAGCCACCTGTGAACATAACTATTGGCCAAATGTAGATTCTAGTACCAGGAATGGATTATATTTAATTGAATTGTTGAACAAATGGGCGTTAGAAGATATTTCTGACCTGCTCCGTTCTACAGCCATTTAATACCAAAGAAACACACAGAGGTCTACATTAATTATAAACTGATTGGCCTAATAGCTCAAACTTCTTATTAACTCTTATAACTTATAGTAGCACATAATTATTATCTGTATTAGCCTCGTAGCTTGGTACCATTTTCAACAAAGCAGTCACATTTGTATCTGGATTCCTCTATGTCTAGGTGATGAATACAAACTGCCTCATTTCTCTTCCCAGAATTTTCCTGTTCTCCTTGCCCTGCCTCTACTTCCTGCCTGGCTACTGGCCAATCAGCATTTTATTAAACAAGTACAAGAAACAAATCTTTACAGAGTAAAATCATTGTCCCACAGCAAATGGGCCCCATGGAAACCCCACAAAACCCAGGATATCACCAAGGATATTTATTGCTTACTCTCCACAAATTGGTGGTAAGGCCTTTTTGCTGCAGACAATACCAACACAAATCATTTAACAGAGAAAATTTGAGCTGGTGCCTATCTAGACCTTCACCCCTATGATTTAGTATTCATCATTCTGGAGGGTGCTCTGCACACCAACCCAGCTACAAACTCTTCAAGATACAGTGCCCTGCCTGCCTCCAAGATAGCCTCTGCAATAGTGGCACAAAGCTTGTATAAATAACCAACCAATATCTTCTTTGATTTAAAGCATGCCCTCCAATAGATGAAATCCATACCTGAAACTGCTTGGGTGGATAAACACCTGAGATCAGATAGGCCAACAGCCTAGGGAAAAACCAAATACAGCAGAATTTCTACATTCTGCTCTAATAACTTAGCAATAAAAATGACTCCATCATCACAGAAGCTTCCTCTGAGAGAACATGGGAACAAATATGGAGACTCATATACAGATAATATGCAGAATGAGACCTCAAAACACTCAGTTCTATGTGGGATATCTCCCTCAAATCTTGCCCCTCAGGACTCAGGGAAATCTGTAGAAGAGGAGGTGCAAAGAATGTCAGAGCCAGAGGGACTGAGGACACCAAAAAAAACAAGATCTTCTTATCAGAAACTTCTCCAACAAAATCAGGTGAGGAATTTTGGGTAAGGCATGAAGATTAAGGAAACGTCAGATGGAAAGACATTGACAGAGAAAACACAGGATAGATTTGGGGGACTGCCAGCTTACTCTGCACAGTCCCAAGTTTACTTCAGAATTTGCTTACATACAAAAGCAGAACAAAGTACAGCATAGATGGTCAGTCAGTATCTAACCATAAGACCATTCCTGTCCTGTTGTAAGCAGTTTCAAATTCTATCTTGATGTTCCTAAGGTTTGGCATCAGCAGTATTCTTTCTACTAGGTAGTGTGTCCTCTTCTGATGGGCAAAATCCTCTTTCCCATGGGCTTAATCAGAACTTTTTCATAGCCCTCACTGAAGCTGGAATAAGCAGCGCAGGCAAGCATGAACTCAAATGGCATTTTTAAGTCCGAATTGACTCAAAAAAAAAACTGAGTCACACGTGGACTTCCACACCTTCTCCTTTTTATAGCCCCTTGCAAATGAAAAATTAGTTTTCTTCAAGGGAGCCTCACTAGGAAAATAAAACAATCTTTTTTTTTCTTTTTTTTCCTTTTTTTTTTTTTTTTTTTTTTTTGGTTTTTCGAGACAGGGTTTCTCTGTGGTTTTTGAACCTGCCTTGGAACTAGCTCTTGTAGACAGGCTCTTTCTCGAACTCACAGAGATCCGCCTGTCTCTGCCTCCAAGTGCTGGGATTAAAGGCATGCGCCACCACCACCCGGCGAAATAAAACACTCTTAAGGCTAGTTTCCATGCCCTTAGTAGACAATCAGCACAAAATAATCTAAATGGAATATTTGCAGATGCTTTATATCTATATTGTGAGTTTTGTTTTTTCAGTTTTTATCATTTTCCTGTGTGTTCAAACATTGTGTATTTCTATGTCTGTATGTGTTTCTTGTGCTTTTTCTTTTTTATATATTTTTTATATTTTTCCACTCAAAAATTTACATTTCCTCCCCTCCTGGTAACCAACCCGTGCTCGTCCCTCCTTCTCCCAACCCTCCTGCTAACCCACCCGTGCTTGTCCCTCCTTCTCCCATCTTAAGAGAGGACAGGGAACCCTGCCCTTTGGGAAGTCCTAGGCCTTCCCCTGTATATCCAGGCCTAGGAAGCTTTGCATCCAAATAGAATAGGGTCCCAAAAATCCAGTACATGCAGAGAAACAAGTCCCAGTGCCTTTGGCAATGGTTTCTCAGACAGTGCCCATTGTCAGCCATATTCAGAGAGTCCAGTTTCATCACATGCTCATTCAGGCCCAGTCCAGTGGATTTGGTGAGCTTCCATTAGAACAGGCACACTGTTTCAGTGGGTAGACCAACCCTTCGGAGTCCTGACTTCCTTCCTCATCTTCTCCCTCCTTCTGCTCTTCAACAGGACCTTGGCAGCTCAGTCTCTTGCTCTGATGGGGGTCTCTGGTTCTATCTCCATCTGTCATAGGGTGAAGTTTCTATGGTGATATTCTAGATAATCATCAGTGTGATACCGGGAAAAGGCCAGTTCAGGCATCCTCTCCTCTGCTGCCCAAGGACCTAGCTGGGGACATCTACATGGACACCTGAGATCCCCTCTAGAGCCAAGTCTCTTGCCAACCCTAAAATGGCTCCCCTAATGTAGATAACTTCTTCCCTGCTCCTTTATCCGCCCTTCCTCCATCTCCACCCTCCCACTCCTTCAAGCCCTCCTCAGTCTTTCCCTTCTCATTTCTCTCTCCCCCTTTCAACTTCACCCAACCACAGACACACACCATGCTCCCAACTTTTCCCGGTGATCTTATTTGCTTCCAATTTCCAGGAGGATCTACATATGTTTTTCCTACTACTGAATGGGAGAAGATCTTCACCAACCCCGCAACAGACAGGAGATGATCTTCACCAACCCCGCAACAGACAAGGTCTGATCTCCAAAATACATAAAGAACACAAGAAACTGAACATTAAAATTCTAATCAACCCCATTAAAAAATGGGGTACTAAACTGAACAGAGAATTCTCAACAGAAAAAGATCAAATGACCAAAAGACACATAAGTCTTGTTCAACCTCCTTAGCGATCAGGGAAATGCAAATCAAAAAAATTGGAGATACCATCTTGCACCTGTAATAATGGCTAAAATCAAAAACACCAAGGATAGCTTATGCTGGAGAGGATGTGGAGAAAGGGAAACACTCACCCACTACTGATGGGAATGAAAACTATTGCAACCACTTTGGAAATCAGTGTGGCAGTTTCTTAGGAAATTGCAAATCACTGTACCTCAGAATGCAGCAATACCACTCTTGGGAATATACCCAAGAGATGCCCAATCATACTACAAAAGCATTTGTTCAACTATGTTCATAGAAGCATTATTTGTAATAGCCAGAACCTGGAAACAACCTAGATGGAAGAATGGATAAAGAAAATGTGGAACATATACACATTAGAGTAGTACTCAGCGGTAAAAAAAAATACATTTTGAATTTTGAATGTAAATGGGTGAAAATAGAAAACACTATCTTGTATGAGTAACTCCGACACAAAAAGATGAATATGTTATATACTCTCTCTTGTGCTTTGTCTTAGCTGTTTTTCTTCTTTTTTTCTATTCTGATTTTTTTGCTTTTGTTTTATCTTAGGATTGTTTATTGGAGGGGATGTGGGGAGGACTGAGAGAATTACAAGGAAGAAAACCCTAATCAGAATACTTTGTGTGAAACAAACCTCTTTTCAAATCAGAATAAAGTTTGAAAAAGCTGGAGTATGGTGGTGAACACATTTATCCCAGAGTTGTAGTGGCAGAGACCAAAGAATGCCTGGGGCTACCATTTGCCCTATCAGGTAAGGCCCTTGTCATAGTGAGAGATGCCCTCTCAAAATTCAAGAAGAATGACATATGAATAACAACAGCCAACAACAATGGCCACCATGTGCACATTCAAACACATCCTTAATCTGTGCACACACAAACACATGCATAACACATGCATTGTATAGCTTATATGTAGGTATAAACTATTTCTATCTGCCAGCAACATTTCAGGAAGCATAGATGAAATAAAGTGTAAATACAGAGGTACATGAAAACTTCATGTAATAGTGTTTACGTAACTGTAGTGAAAAATGGATTTGAAACTCATATAATTTGTATGGATCCAGAGAAACGATAATTAGAAAATAGATTTAAACTACAATCAGACATTTAAACAATTATTGAAGACTGAGAGTAGATTAAAATATTTTGAAAAGAAAAACTTAAAAGTCAGTATCAGCACCAGGCAATAGTGACACATGCCTTTATTCCCAGCACTTGGAAGTCAGAGGCAGGTGAATCTCTGTGAGTTCGAGGCCTGCCTGGTCTACAAGAGCTAGATCCAGAACAGGCTCCGAAGCTACGAAGAAACCATGTCATAAAAAAAACTACAAAAATAGAAAGAAAAATATCAGTATCACTAAGCAGGTTCAATAGAGTAGCCTCAACATCAAGGGTACATTTATGATATCAGGTAAAAAGAAGAGAAGCAGAAAATTACTGTAGAAATTTCAACTTCTGGTGTATAATGAACTTAAAGGACTCTATACCACTTGGCAGCAGAAATGTCACAGGAATACTTATGTGTTAAACAACAAAATTGTATTTAAATATATGACTATTAAACAGTTAATGAAAAGTCTGTTTTTTAGACAAAAATTATTGATGCTACACCAACATCAATCCCTACAACCATCTGCACCTCCAGGTCCAGGGAATTTGATGAACACTTCTGACCTCCTTGGGAACCAAAAATTCACACATGCACACAAGCTGGCACAACATTGTCCGTATGAATTAAAATAAATACATTTATTAGAGAATAAAATGACGTTTTTACAAAATCTGGTGGTATTTTGACCGAATATTCTTCAGTATATTGATTATTCTATTATCAGAACTGATTTGTACCAAAGGAGTAACTGTGGGATAAACATTCAACACAAGCTTCTGAACACTCAGGATGACTGGGTTGTACATCCATAACAGAACTGCAGTGGATGAGATGATGAAGTCTACCCAGTACATGACCACAAAGAAAGTCACCAGCAGCAAGATAGTCTGGGTGGCCTTTTTCTCTGGGGATGATCTAAGGTGGCTGAGGCTGTGAAGATACTTGTGTTGCCTATGATGTCTGAACAAGATAAGCACCATGTATGCACTTGTGGTCAGCATAACTCCTACAAGAAATATATCAATGGAGGTTGTCACTGTTAAATTCAGTG
Organism: Microtus obscurus; assembly: GCA_963919715.1. Lineage (NCBI taxonomy): Eukaryota > Metazoa > Chordata > Mammalia > Rodentia > Cricetidae > Microtus > Microtus obscurus. The sequence goes on from CAWTZC010000641.1 coordinate 170,901, forward strand.
CCTTGATGATGTAGTTCAGGGGGAAGAGTGAGCAGGATTTAGTGACCTTCATCTGATTGGTCTTACTCACATTGGTAAAACCACCGACATAGAAGATCAGGTAGCTATTGAATGACAAAGTGAGAGACCAAATATAGAAGAAAGCATAGATTATGTACTTCTTTAGCTTAAGTTTAAAGTTCGCCAAGAAAGAGGTACTGGGACTGATAGTGACAGCCTGGAACACACTCAGGAGGCAGGTGATGCAGATGGAGAGGTCTCTCATCACCCTGCTTATGTAAAACGCTGTCTTGCATTTGACGTCATTGTCAATGTTCTGTGACTCAAATATGTCTGTAACCCAAATAACCCCTCCAATGAGGAGCATTACTGTATGGGTGAAGGTCAGTTGACAAGAGATCAGGTCCATCGGCTTAGGTCTGTGACACAGGATTATTAAAATGTAGAAAAGAAGGAGAAATACATTGGCAAGGACTCCAATTCCATTTTGGAAATAAAAGACATTGTTTAATGAGGACATAATTGGGAAGTGTAATCATCCAGGAAGCAAAGTGGAAGCATATTTTATATACCTAAAAAATAAGAGAGTATACATCAAACGTGTGACTTGTGTCAATACATCTATATCATACTCTATTTTACCTGCCCTTTCTTGATTTATCTGTCATTTTACTTTGGTTGTTCCAGACTGGAGATGGCCTATATATTTCTATGCACCATCCCCATAATTCCTGTATACATAGCGTATTATGCATAATAAATGCATGGTCAGCTACATTTTATACAGAATGCACACTTTGTGTTCCTGTATTGCATCTGGGCCTCATGTCTTAAAAATCCAATCCTACTGATTTATATTGCTTTATTTTATAATTGGAACCTAAAACAGTCCTTTCTTCATTGTCTCCTACTACCACCGCTATCCTGGCCATAGTTCTATTTTGCTTTCCTGGTATTTGTAGTTACCACAGGCTAGATATTCAAATCTGCAGAAGTGGAGCTATGAGCCTCCAGAAGAGAGAACATGGAACAATAAAACAAATATTATTTGCAATACATTGTGACAAACATGAACTTTCCGAAGATGACCATATAGTGATCCTGTTTTGGAATGTCTGTTTCAAAAGAGATCCTTTCCCATGCAGTGTAAATCAAGGGCCTCAGCGTTACCATACTTCATCAACACACAGGCAGTTTCTATAATTTAAATTAACAGTCTTACCATTGGTGTTTATGTTAGTTATTTGGACCAGTGACCAGTGTAATTATTTTATCAAAATAATATAATTCAGTACTTCAAAAGTGGCTTTGTGATAGAGAAATAAAAAACAATTACCTTGACACAGGTTCTTGTAAGAAAAGGTGTGCCCAATTATATTTTCAAGTTCACTACTATACTTCACATACACAGATTAATGCATGTATGCATGTATAGAGATATTAGTGCGTGAGCTCACTCTAAAACCTTCCCATGGATGTAAAAACATATAGAAACCATATATCAAATGCTTTATATATACATGAATATGTAAAAAGCTTAATCTAGTAATTGAATAGGTTTATCCCATTGTAAGAGCCAAGAATCTGTTTCTCCCACCAACAAATATCTATGGTAGCCGCACCATGTTGTTATCTGTTTTAGAATCTCCAGGACAGGGACAGGAAAGATGGCTCAGTCTTAAGAGCACATTAGCTCTTGTGAAAAACCTTGGTTTGATTCTCCAGTAGTGATATGGTGGCTTATGATCATCTGCAACTAGTTCCAGGGACACCATTTCCTTCTTCTGACTCAGGCAAGCAAGTGGTACACAACATGCATGCAGGCAAAAGACATATGTATATAAAATGAAATAAATAAATCTTAATAAATAAAAGTTCCAGAATAAAATCTCATTTAAGTGTTGATCTCCAAACTGTAAGAACTGTAGCCCAATTCCAACTTTAAAATTGCAAGTGGTCTTTCTCTGCTCCCCTAACCAACCTTCCTTTATCCCAATCATCCCGTTTCCCCAAGTTCCCCCCACCCTCCCCTTCTCACATTTCTCTCCCCTTCTCCCCTTACCCCCTCTCCCACCACACCCCCAAGATCCCAAATTTTTGTCTGGCAATCTGGTCTACTTCCCATAACCCAGAGGATAGCTATATGCTTTTCTTTGGGTTCACCTTCTTAATTAGTTTCTTTAGGGTATCAAATTATAGACTCACTGACCTTTATTTATCTCTACAAACCAATTATGAGTGAGTACATCCCATGTTCATCCTTTTGGGTCTGGGTTACCTCACTCAGGATAGTGTTTTCTATTTCCATCCATTTGCATGCAAAATTCGCGAAGTCATTGTTTTTTACCGCTGAGTAGTATTCTAATGAATATATATTCCATACTTTCTTCATCCATTCTTCCATTGAAGGGCATCTTAATTAAGGGAGCCATCTTAGGGTTGGCAAGGACTTGGATCTAGAGGGGCTCCCAGGTGCCCAGGGCGATGTCCCAAGTTAGTTCCTGGGGCAGCTGTGGATAGGGAACCTGAAATGACTCTATCCTATAGCCATACTGATGAATATCTTGCATATCACCATCGAAACTTCATCTGGCGATGGATGGAGATAGAGACAGAGACCCACACTGGAGCACTGGACTGAGCTCCCAAAGTCCCAACGAGGAGCAGAAGGAGGGAGAATATGAGCAAAGAAGTCAGGACCACAAGGGGTGCGCCCACCCGTGGAGACAGTGGGGCTGATTCTTTGGGAGCTCACCAAGGCCAGCTAGAATGTGAATGAAAAAGCATGGGATAAAACCGGACTCTCTGAATTTGGCGGACAATGAGGGCTGCTGAGAAGCCAAGGACCATGGCACCAGGTTTTGATCCTACTTCATGTTCTGGCTTTGTGGGAGCCTATCCAGTTTGGATGTTCACCTTCCTAGACCAGGATGAGGGGGGAGGACTTTGGACTTTCCACAGGGAACCCTGACTGCTCTTCAGGCTGGAGAGGGAGGGGGAGGAGTGGGGGAGGGGAGGAGGAGAGGGAGGAGTGTGAGGGAAATGGGAGGCGGGGAGGAGGCAGAAATTTCTTTTTTTTTTCCAATAAAAAAAAAAAACCTCAATGAGTCTGAAAGAAAGGACAGTAAAAAAAAAATTGCAAGTGGTCAATTCGTATACTTATACCCATTCATTATTTACTCTAGATCAACAACTTATTAATACAACATGTGTATTATAAGCCACATGTATGAAGATAAAAATTATATAAATAAAGTAATCTAAAATGATTTCTTATCCCAAAACTATGCACTTCAAACTCTCTACTTTATATCCATTGCTTTGTAAATGTTTATCACATACAAAAAATGAGATATCTTCAAGTTGATCCAAGTGGCATCTTTCTCTTGGATTCACTGGAGCTGAAACTGGACCAGAAAAGACCATAGCTACCATGGCTACAAACTGAGGTGTTCATACATATATTCACTGAGATAAGGCATTTGTTTTACAGGAGCTTTTTTTTTTCAATGCTGAGATCACTGTAAGTATTCTATACTTTCTAGGAAAGATCTCTAAAACTAAGATACACACATATCCTTGAGCTTGAGGTTTTGGTTGTTGGTTCTTGCTTTTAAGACAGGACCTCAGTCTACAGCTGATGCTGGCCTTGACCTTGCTGTAAACCTGTGGATGTTCTCAATTTTATGCTCCTTCTGCTTCTGCCGCCTGAATGCTGGAGTTACTGGTGTGCACGCCAATTCAAGATGTTGATTTTAGTTTAAATTCCAAGTATTTATAAGATATTTTTATTTGATGTCTCTGACAGTTCCATAACAGAAGAACAAAAAGAATTACCCTAAGCTAATGTAACCATGAAGGCATAGAATAGAAGAAAACACCAGAGAGAGAGTCTACAAAGTACTGGAATGCCAAGGAGATCTGAACCCTCTAGGACACACTGTATACACACCTCAAAGTCTGCAGGAGTGTGAAGACCCGGGCTGCTCAGGCTGATAGGAAAGCACTGGAGCACATTCAGAGCAGACACTGAAGGGGGCTGTTGGTTATTGCTGCATCTGGATCTCACAATAGTTTAAACTGCAATACTTAGCTGTAAGTACTAAAACCCAAAGTATGCCCATGAACACTCATAACAGTGGGGAAGCCACCACCATTAAATTGACCTAGACCAAAATACCAAGCAGTCTGATAGCAGCTGTTAGAAGAAATGTGCAACAAAAGCAAGTGTTGCTTCTTGCATAGCTCCATATTCTTTCAAGAAATATCACTTTGCCCCTTCATTATTATAGTATTTGATTTTAGAACAGTCTTATTATATGAATTATTCTGGTCTTTTTATTTTGATTTGATGAGATAATTAAATAACTAACATACAAACATACTAGATCAAGTATCACTTTCATTTTATTTTACCATATTAATGAGTAATGAACAAAATCATTGTGTCTGCTTAGAGGGAACATGGAGTGATTGTGTGACTGTAGGGGACAAGATATATGGTGTTGGGTGATGTATTGTCCAATGTCAGCAACATTTATAACTCTTAGGAAATCTCAGAAAGATGAAGACTTTAGCCACCCAAACTAGTTCCACGATGAGAACTTTATGAAATGCATAATGCCAGCAGGAACAAATAGTGACTATTTATTACTAAGGTATTAATTCTTAGCTATTACTGATACGCTAAAATAATTTAAATGTGTAAGTTATTCTTCGGGAATAAATTTAACACACGTAAAACTGGAAGCACAAAGACATAGATAGATTATAACGATCTCACTCTTACCAGCCAGGTCCCCTGCAAGGAAGCAGCAGCAGCAGTGTCACTGCAGAGCCTGTGGAGAAGCAGTCAGACCCAGAGATTGATCACATCTCCCAAACCTTAAGTCTGGGAAAGATAGGAAAATGTTCACTGAAAAAGTGTGTGTGTGTGTGTGTGTGTGTGTGTGTGTGTGTGTGGCATTACTGGACTACTGAGACTAAGAACAGACCAATAGCATATTACGCAATAGGAGTACTAACATGAAGACCTGTACAGCCGTTGAGTAAAAACCTGTGAGTTATATCAAATATGTTCATGTAATATAATGAATTTTAAGGAAAATAGAGAATTAATTTGTCCTCTATATTCTGTTGACTCGATCAGAGATGTGGACCCTGCCTAGTCTGCCCATGCAGACTTTTAAAGTAAATTGCCCAAAACAAATGAGTGTTCCATAATGTTTTTCAAATGTTAACTCATATTTCTTTCTCTCTCTCTCTCTCTCTCTCTCTCTCTCTCTCTCTCTCTCTCTCTCTCTCTCTCTCTCTCTCTTCCTTTGAGGGAGGCATGCATACAAAGATTTAATTGATGAATTAGAAGTTAGCAAAGCAGTCTGCATTTCAAGATTGGCGTAGTGTCTACAAGGAAGGACCCTGTTTCCCCACTACTTCCAGTAATGATTATGCTGAGAATCTGAAAACATCTGTCCAGTTCTCACCAGCCCTATATCCCCCTTCACCTCTAAGAGACCTGTGTGTGTGCAATCAGAGAACAGCTCTAGTTGCAGCTAAAGGGAACCTTGACTTCAATGGCTCATTGGGAACCCTGCATGGATTTGCTTGGAGGCACTATCTCCTGAGTCTATAGGGAGGGAAATGGCCTTTGTTTTTATTTTCTGGTTGATGAAAATCTTCACATGGAGTTTCCAGAAAGACGTTGAACAGAATAAATCACGTACAGCGGCTGGTAGCCAAGGTGAAAATCTATTAGAAACCTATTTCTCCAAAGTACATTGTCCCAAAAGCTTTATAGAAAAGAAAACCTACTGAATGCATTAACCAGATAAGGGCTCTGAGAGACAGGAAGGTTGGTTAGCCTGGAAAAAGGCACTGTACTGGAAGGAGAGAGACTAAGATAGAAATTCTTTGTTCTTATATTTCCAGACTACCACTCATGAGCACATAGTGAGTTGCCTGCTATCTGGAGGGGATGAAGTGAAAATGAACAACTGAATCCTATTAGCATCTTGAACTTCCCAATGCCAGAAAGAGTTCAGAGTGATACCCATGGCCCTGACTTTGTTCCTGCATGCAGGTGGGTCTTGCATATGTACAGAGTTAATTTCATTTTTCTACTCAGTAGTTACCCTGTGTTAGTTGGGAGGATGTTGGTGAATTGAGTAAGCATGTCCTGCCACTGGCTGTTCTTTAAGGTTAGTGGTAGACACACATATTTTAATATTGTGTTTTATTCTAACCAATTGTATTTATATCCATGAAGGATATAATTTTTTACATTTCCATTCTCATACCAGATAAAGGTTTATGGCTTTAGGTTTCTTTCTGTGGTTTGCTCACAGTCCATGCCTGGCATCTGTGTCACCTGTGAGCCTTCATCACATCATTTTTGACATCCCTGCCCTGGAAGGTTCTCATATGCCACACTCTGTCTCTGATCCTCCACCTCTCTCTCTTTGAAGATGTTGACTTAAGCAGCATCTATAATGTGTCTGTTTTTTTTTCCTTTTTAGTTGGTTTTATTGGTTCACTCATATTCTAACAATTCACTTATGTGTTGTTTCTAAATTTAATGAGAGTAATTTGCTTCATTTTGTTTTATTTTTATGATAATTATATTATAATTCTACATTATCCATTTTCTACTTTAATTTTGTTGTATTATTCTATGTGTGAAAGATGAAGGGTCTGACTCTGTAGGTCAAACTGATTTCAAGCTCACAATGCTCCTGCCTTAGGATTGAAAATGCTGCGATCACAGTCGGGTACCAACGCACCAGCCTTCACTTCCCTTTAGTGTCCTGTATATATTAGTAAGTGATATTCAAGCAAGATAAAATGGACTTCTGATATTCAGCAGCTAAACTAATTTACTTGGAATTTTGTGAATGTGTATTTTTAACTGTAAATGGAGACACTTGGCAATTTTGGCTTAAATTGATTTTATACTATTCGAGAATTGCAAATACTTTTTTCACTGCTAATGAAAATATCATATCAGTATTAGTGCACAAAGTCCAATTTAGAAAAATTAAAATATTAGAAATAAATTTATTTAATTAAAATATACAAGACTCTTACTGAAATTTCCTATTTTACATTTTAGTGAGAATAACCATACAAAGATTTAATAAATAAGAAAAATGAGATTTCCAGATACTTTTGAAATATGTAGAAAAGATCTGCTTTATTAGAAATTATTTCACTACAATAAAAAAATTTACATTAAAATTTTAAAATTTTTTTACTATGATAAGAACATCTTGTGTTTTACTCTAGGCTATGAGTTAAAACATTCCTAAGCATTCATAAGTATATGTGAAGTCAACAGGATAGAAAATTACAGACAAACACTAAATTAATTAATATTTCTTCTAAATTCCTAGCTTAAGTTTCATATAAGTACATATAGTCAGTAAATCTGAGAAAATTTGTAAAATGACCAATACAAAACATAATTCAAATGTATCAATATTATAAATGTACCAAAACAAACCAGTTAATGCATGTTCTCTGTTTTTCACCCCCTAAGTCATTTCAGATGTTTTCTTACAGGGATGGAGAACCTAAAATAACTGACATTAGCTAGGTGGAATCATGTTTTTAGAATTATTATAGTATACACTCAGGAGAATCTATATTCAGATATGCTGCTTAAAATATTCCATTTGGGGTCACTTTTTATATGTTTATTAGTATACATTCACTGTAAAAAGTGATTGGTTTCATGACATTTTCATTCAGTATATGCTATCCATCAGTCATCTTTCACCCTGTTAGCCTTTCCTGTCTCTATCTCCACTTCTACTTGGCCATGTGCTATTCCCAATATTCCCCTTCTACCGTACATACATTATATTCAGATTCACAGTAAATAAACATAGTATATTCTTTTATAAATCATTACACTCATGTTTTTATGTCAATAAGCATCAGTTGTGCTTGCCTATGACACTGAGTGGCTTAAAAGTAAAATTCTAAGCAGAGAATTCTCTAATCATTTATCGCAGAAAGTCCTAACTCATTTTACCACCTACTTAGATCTTACTCTTAATAAATAGAAAAACACTCACCTGACCAGGCTTTTGATAAACATCCACATAGAATAAGGCTCTAAGAAGCAGTTATAAAGAAGTAATGTCATCAGCTCATCTCCCTCTAGACTCATAATTTTCATGTCATCTGGAAAAGGGCAGTTCTGCCCTTGACACTGTTAGAAAGTGCAACCATCAAACGGGAAAGTGAACTTTTCTCATTCCAGGAAAATAGTTTGTAGGAAGAGCTGAGCTCTGGGTTTCCCATGAGAGAGCTCCTCTCTCCAGGCCATATCTGTCTGTGTAGAGTAGCTGCTCTCAAATCTTGTGAACAAACCAAACTAGTAGCATTGCTTTTTTAAAAAATCAGACAAATATTTCAGATTCCCCCCAGGTATTCCTCCTGTTTCCAAAACATTCCTGATAGTCTTCATACTTCCTTCAGGGACTCATCTAGAAAGTACTAAAACTTTTGTTAAAATTAAGAAATTGCCACCTCCTTAACACACTTAGAAAATGTAATCTTTCTTACAAGGAACACAGAGAGGAGGTGATGTAACAGTACTATCAGCAAAAGCAGGTTGTGTGGCTATGGATGTAGCTCAGCTGATAGACTGCATGCCTAGAAAGAATGAATCCCTGAGTTTGGAGCCCAGTGCCACCACATAATTCAACATAATAATGAATATATATATATGTGTGTGTGTGTGTGTGTGTGTGTGTGTGTGTGTGTATCACTCAGGAAGCAAATTTGTAGATCAGAAATTCAAAGTTGTCTGTCCCATGGCCAGTTCAAAGCTAGTGGGAGATCATGCTGCATTTCCCTGCCAGAACACTTCCTTCCTCCACAATTTAGGCATGAACCTCCAATCTCCAGTTGCTGACTGTTCTTCTATTCCTAGTCCTTACCCTCCTCCAGTGAGTGTATTCACAGGATTGTATAGATCATACACTCAGTAGTAGAAACCAATAGCGTCTTTTTTTAACACATAACTGTCAATTGATCACTTCTTATAATTTATCATCAAGTTTATTTCAGCATTAATTATAACTGTCACCTTGGTTATTCACTTAATTCAAATAAATCTGATTTTGAAATGGTGACATTTGGGTGGACAAGATAGATCTGTGGGTAGAGGCATCTTGCACCAAGAGTCATCATTGGCCTTCAATCCCAAGGACCCCACATAGTTGAAGGAGAGAACTTCCACAAGTGGATCTCTGACATCCACATACACAGTATTGCATTAATGTGCACTTTTAGTAAACAGATAGTAAAAAATTAAAGGGGTGTCACTTATTTGTAAACCTACATATCTTCTTATAGGGTAACAGCTCTGATCACAAAGTGGAGAGAGGCTGAGGAAAGGCAAAGCATGGAGTAAGCATCTGTGTTGAATTATTTTTGGATCACCAGCTCTCAATAATGACATGGAGACTTCTTATTAATTATGAAAGCTTGGCCTTTATCTTAGGCTTGTCATCAACTAGCTTTTTGCCAAATAACCTACAATTGATAATCTACACACTATCACATGGATTTGTGCCTTTCCTCAGTATGGCAAGTCAAACTTTCTCAAAGCCTGATGACAACAATCATGGAATCCTCCTAATCTCTCTCTCTCTTTTCCTGGAAGACCTGCCTATTCTCTCCTGCCTAATTATTGGCCATTTAGCTCTTCATTAAACCAACCAGAAGATATCCTAGGCAAAGACACGTATTTACTTGTAAAAAAAAATACTCCACAATAAAAGACAATATTAACATTACTGCAGAAATTTATGAATTATTTAAATTTTTAACTTTTACAAAAATTTCACAAGGAATGTATTTACAAAATTTATTTTATAAGAGTACCTGAATTTGAGTGGAGGTGAGGGAGCACTCAGAAGAAGTTTTAAGAATCAATGAACAGAGTGTTGGTGCTTTGAAAAGATAGTCAAAACTAAAAAGCCCTTAGCCAAACTAAAATAAAGATAAGATGCAAATTAGGAAGTTAAGATGAGAGGTAGTCATTAGAACAGATACTGTTAAAATTTAGAAAACTATAAAAATACATTTAAACTACATATTCCACTAAATTGAAAATTATGAGATCTCTACATACAACACAACTAATCTCTAGATTTTCTCCATAACCTACCTACCTCCACCTACCTAGACAATTCTTTGTGCCACCGCCAATAACTCACTCTATACCAAGAGTTTCCATATTGGTCACCAGGGTATATCTTCGTGTGCACCCCAAGCATCTTATCCATACACTTTTTATAACCTAACAAATTTAGACTGGGTCCTATTACCACTGTATCTGCCTAGTCTGACCTTCCTGCCTTTACTGCAGAGGAGCTCTAGGATTGGACCACAGCTTACCTTACCATCTTCCCCCCCAGCTCCAACACTCTACAATGTCATATTCAGACTTTCAACTCACACAGATTATTGCAGTAATATAGAAAATGTTCAGAGTCTGGTTTAGAGAAACAGTTAATATTTTAAGTAGATAGACCTTAATTGGACATCCTCTTCAGACCATGGAAGACAATAGTGCTGAGAGAAATTTGGATAATGGAGGCTCCAATCTCAGAGGTTTCAGAGGAAATGAATATTAGTAAATAGCCTACAAACCATTCTTGTAATATTTTGGCAAAGAACATGGTTAGTTTCTGCCTTGTCCTGAGAATCTGCCTGAGGCTAAAGTGAAGAGTTTCAGGATTAATTTCTATGGCAAAGGAAATTGCAAGGCATCCTAGTATTGACTGTGTCAGATAGTTGTAAGTGAAACTGTTAGTAAGATCTACATTGAAGAGAAGGAAACAGGACAAAGATAAATATAAAATGTACAGTTTGAGGAGAAAAAGAGAACCAGCAAATGTAAGGTTGGAACCAAGTCTTAAGAAAACATTTAATGAAAAGCCTAATGCTAAATGGAATAAAGAGAGTGGTGCAGTGATACTCATTTGTATTTTAATAAATAAAGCTTGCCGATAGATCAGATAATAACATATAAAGACACAACTATCAGAATTACACCTGACTTCTCAATGGAAACAATGAAAGCCAGAAGTTCCTCATTAAGCATTATACAGATATAAGAGACCACAGATGCCAGCTCAGACTATTATACCCAGCAAAACTTTCAATCATCATAGATGGCCAAAACAAGATATTCCATGACAGAACCAAATTCAATCAAAACCTAGCAACAAACCCAGCTATGCATAAAGTACTAGAAGGAAAGCTCCAACTCAAGAAAATGGGCTGCATCAACAAAAACACAGACAAAAGATGATTTCACAGCAGCAAATCCCAAAGAAATGAATCTCCTGTATGTACTTTCTGAGCAGTACATATGACAAGACCTCAGTGTACAAGTAAGGAACCTGAAGGTGTAAGTCACAAAACAATCCCACACCAGTTTGGAATTATGATTAATAAAAGGGTTATTTATTTAAAGGGAAAAACTTACAGATTGTCATCCTAGACAATAGTCCTCTGCATGACCAGGAAAGGAGTCTAGTAGCTAGAAGCAGAGCTGGAAGCAAGAGAGCGAGAACATGGTTATCACTCCTTTATAAAGCAAAAGAGACCATGCCCAAGTGGGCTGGAATCCTAAAGGCTATTGGCTGAAGGAGCAGAAGACGCTCCCACACCACCTCCCCCTTTTGTTTAAGTAAGAAAGTCCTAAACCCAAAACTAAACAATATACACTAGGAACAGATATTAACTATAAGATTAGAATTACAATCAGCATAAATAATATTAAGCAAGGAACATATGTTAAATGTTTTAATGAGCATTCTATCCTATGCAGTCTAAGTCTTGTATAGGAAATGGTTTGGCTAGATTATAAGAGGAAAGTAAGTATCACTATGTAATCTTCAACCGTATTGAAGTCCTGAGAAGGGAGATAATATTACTTGAGCATGCAGGAAGTACAATCAAGTAGCTTCCAAAGTGAGCAAAATATGACAGAGACCATTAGGTACCCAAGTAATCACACAAAGTCTCATTTTGCAACATTGAAGCAACCAACTTTGGCTATGCCCTAGCATAATTGACAAACCATTTTCAGAGGCAAGAAATTTTTAAAACTGTCTTATTTTGTCTTGGCGGGATTTGACAGTCTGATGGAGGAAGATCATTGGTTAAAAATAAAGAAACTGCTTGTCCCTGATAGCTTACAACAACAGTCCTTCTTAGCCATTTCCAAATATCATGTAATTTGTCAGTGGTTGAGGCAATGTCAGTTCCTTGCCCAATGGCCAATTTTGCCAAGAAGAAAACAAGCTCCAAGTGAAGTATCTTTGCTGCTCAACATTCTCTTGGGAATAGATTGGTGCTGTCAGAAACAGTCATGTCTCATGTCAACAGAACCCTAAGTTATTTAAATGCCATCTTCCACAGCAACTTGAAGTGGTTGAAGATTACCTTTCTAGACAGAATACAATCTCTATGTATCTAAAGAACCTAATTGATCTAACTGTATGTACAGCAAGCATGAACAACTCTTGACCTATAATAATTAATACCTGTATTACTTAAAGACTAAAACTTTATGTCAGAATATTAAACAACATGTAAAGAAATATCCAACAAATGAGGATAATGACCACAAAATGTAAACAATATATAAGTATATATCTAAATAGGAGTAATATATAATGAAAATATATCATAAATGTTGTAACAATACACAAAATATCCTAAACAGAGACATACATATATACAATCTGACAAAATAACTTTGTATAGGTGTACAAATAAACAAAAGAAACAGATATAATTTGAAGTTGTATCAATATACAAAACTACACCAATGTAAATTATCCATGAATAATAGCTCACAAGTATACACTCTATTACCCACTATTACTATCCCCACTTTTTTTAACAAACAGTTTTTACCCCAACCCCCTATCTAATACAAGTAATAATCAACAACCCCTAAACGGTGTTCCCAACCCTATGAAAAAACTGTTTGGGAATTCGGATGTCATCTTCTAGAATTGCTTCCCATTGTCATGGTGGTGATGTTCTCTTTGTTCTAGAGGACCAGGCAGACCTGTATGGGATCAGATGAGTGTTATGTACACAAGACAAAGGCTATTCCTGATTATGTCTTGTACCTGGATAAACAATGAAGTCAATTCTGTATTATCTGGTATAAATTCAGCAGTTTCAATATGCAAGATAACTCTTTTTGCATATTGTGAATCTGTAACTATAATAAGAGTTTCTTTAAAATCCCTTAGAACCATAGAATGGTATATAATTCTGTATTCTAGACAGAATTATAAGGGCTTTGTTACACATTACTCAACTGTTCTGATTTGTATCCTGTTTACCCTGATTTATTTGCATCAGTTTAAAATGATGGACTCCAGTTATTGGTGCATCATGTACAATTCAAGGAAGAATTCAGGAAGTTATCTTTATGAGGTTAAGTCTATTACTTTTGGGATAGTTGCTATTAATTTCTCCCCCCGAAATTAGCATAAGCTCTTTGCAATGATTTATTGTCTTCCAATAACTTTTTTATTTCATCAGTAGTAAAAGGCACTATAATTTCTGCTGGGTCTATACCCGCTATTTGACAAAGTCTCACTATACCTTTTATGATTAATTCAGAGACTTTTTCCACATAAGTTTTTAATTTTTTACTTGGTTTATGTGGTACAAATATCCATTCAAAGATATCTTTCCTCTGCATTAAAATTTCATAGCAGAAATTCTGGAAGGCAATATAACTAGAATACAACTAAGATTTGGATGTACCCTATTCATATCTGCCTCCTGTAATTTTTTCTCAACCATGATTAGTTCCTTTTCTGTTTCAGCTGTTAATTCTTTGGGACGATTCAAATCTTTATCACCATCTAAGGTTTTGTTTAAATAAACTATTAGATCAGGTGTTATCCCAACAGCTGGTTGTAGACTGGAAATGTCTCCTAACAATCTTTGAAAGTCATTAAGAGTCTGTAATTCGTCTCCTAATTTGTGCCTTTTGTGTCCTAATTTTCTGTAAACCTATTCTGTACCCTAGGTAATTAACAGAATCTCCTCTTGGAATCTTTTCAGGAGCAATTTGTAATTCCCATTCAGGCAAGACTTTCTTTTTATATATATATATATATATATATATATATATATATATATATATATATATTTATTGGAAAAAAAAATTTTTGCCTCCTCCCCCACCTCCCATTTCCCTCCCACTCCTCCCTCCCCTCCTCCCCTCCCCCCACTCCTCCCCCTCCCTCTCCAGCCTGAAGAGCAGTCAGGGTTCCTGTGAAAAGTCCAAAGTCCTCCACCCTCGATCCTGGTCTAGGAAGGTGAACGTCCAAACTGGATAGGCTCCCACAAAGCCAGAACATGAAGTAGGATCAAAACCCGGTGCCATGGTCCTTGGCTTCTCAGCAGCCCTCATTGTCCGCCAAATTCAGAGAGTCCGGTTTTATCCCATGCTTTTTCAGTCAGAGTCCAGCTGGCCTTGGTGAGCTCCCAAAGACTCAGCCCCCCACTGTCTCCACGGGTGGGCGCACCCCTTGTGGTCCTGACTTCTTTGCTCATATTCTCCCTCCTTCTGCTCCTCATTGGGACTTTGGGAGCTCAGTCCAGTGCTCCAGTGTGGGTCTCTGTCTCTATCTCCATCCATCGCCAGGTGAAGTTTCTTTATTTATCTCTAGAAACCAATTACAAGTGAGTACATCCCATGCTCATCCTTTTGGGTCTGGGTTACCTCACTCAGGATTGTGTTTTCTATTTCCATCCATTTGCATGCAAAATTCGCGAAGTCATTGTTTTTTACCGCTGAGTAGTATTCTAATGAATATATATTCCATACTTTCTTCATCCATTCTTCAATTGAAGGGCATCTAGGTTGTTTCCAGGTTCTGGCTATTACAAATAATGCTGCAATGAACATAGTTGAACAAATGTCCTTGTCATATGATCGGGCATCTCGTGGGTATATTCCCAAGAGTGGCATTGCTGGGTCCATGGGTATGTTGATCCCAAATTTCCTGAGAAACCGCCACACTGCTTTCCAAAGTGGTTGCACAAGTTTGCATTCCCACCAGCAATGGATGAGGGTACCCCTTTCTCCACAGCCTCTCCAGCAAAGGCTATCATTGGTGTTTTTGATTTTAGCCATTCTGACAGGTGTAAGGTGATATCTCAATGTTGTTTTGATTTGCATTTCCCTGATCGCTAAGGAGGCTGAGCATGACCTTAAGTGCCTTTTGGCCATTTGAACTTCTTCTGTTGAGAATTCTCTCTTCAGATCAGTGCCCCATTTTTTAATTGGGTTAATTAGCATTTTAAAGTCTAGTTTCTTGAGTTCTTTATATATTTTGGAGATCAGACCTTTGTCTGTGGCGGGGTTGGTGAAGATCTTCTCCCAGTCAGAGGGTTCCCTTTTTGTCTTAGTGACAGTGTCTTTTGCGTTACAGAAGCTTCTCAGTTTCAGTAGGTCCCATTTATTCAATGTTGCCCTTAATGACTGTGCTGCTGCGGTTATACCTAGGAAGCGATCGCCTGTGCCCATCTGTTGTAGGGTACTTCCCACTTTCTCTTCTATCAGGTTCAGTGTGTTCATATTGATATTGAGGTCTTTGATCCATTTGGACTTGAGTTTTGTGCATGGTGATAGATATGGGTCTATTTTCATTCTTCTACAGGTTGACATCCAGTTGTGCCAGCACCATTTGTTGAAGATGCTTTCTTTCTTCCATTGTATACTTTTAGCACCTTTATCGAAAATGAGGTGTTCATAGGTTTGTGGGTTAAAATCCGGGTCTTCTATACGATTCCATTGGTCGACTTCTCTATTTTTATGCCAATACCACCCCGATTTCATTACTGTAGCTCTGTAATAGAGTTTAAAGTCAGGGATGGTAATGCCTCCCGAAGTTCCTTTATTGTATAAGATTGTTTTGGCTATCCTGGGTTTTTTGTTATTCCATATAAAGTTGATTATTGTCCTTTCAAGATCAGTGAAGAATTTTGATGGGATCTTGATGGGGATTGCATTGAATCTATAAATTGCCTTTGGTAGGATTGCCATTTTTACTATGTTGATCCTCCCAATCCACGAGCAAGGGAGATCCTTCCATTTTCTGGTATCCTCTTCAATTTCTTTCTTCAATGCTTTAAAGTTCTTGTCAATAGATCCTTCACTTCTTTGGTTAGAGTTACCCCGAGATATTTTATGCTGTTTGTGGCTATTGTGAATGGTGATGCTTCTCTGATTTCCCTCTCTGCTTCCATATCCTTTGTGTATAGGAGGGCGACTGATTTTTTGGAGTTGATCTTGTATCCGGCCACATTACTAAAGGTGTTTATCAGCTGTAGGAGTTCTTGGTTTTGGGGGTCGCTTATGTACACTATCATATCATCTGCAAATAATGAAAGTTTAACTTCTTCCTTTCCAATTCGAATTCCCTTGATCCCCTTATGTTGTCTTATTGCTATTGCTAAAACTTCAAGCACTATATTGAAGAGGTATGGAGATAGTGGACAGCCTTGTCGTGTTCCTGACTTAAGTGGGATGGCTTTGAGTTTCTCTCCGTTTAGTTTGATGTTAGCTGTCGGTTTGCTGTAAATAGCTTTTATTATATTTAGGTATGATCCTTGTATCCCTAATCTCTCCAAGACTTTTATCATAAAGGGATGTTGAATTTTGTCAAAAGCTTTTTCAGCATCTAAAGAAATGATCATATGGTTTTTTTCTTTCAGTTTATTTATATGATGGATTACATTGATAGATTTTCGTATGTTGAACCAGCCCTGCATCTCTGGGATGAAGCCTACTTGATCATAATGGATAATTTTTCTAATGTGTTCTTGGATACGGTTTGCCAGTATTTTGTTGAGGATTTTTGCGTCGATGTTCATGAGTGAGATTGGTCTGTAATTCTCTTTCTTGGTTGAGTCTTTGTGTGGTTTTGGTATCAGAGTGACGGTAGCTTCATAAAAGGAATTTGGCAATGACTCTTCTGTTTCTATATTGTGAAATACCTTAAGGAGTATAGGTATTAGGTCTTCTTGGAAATTCTGGTAGAATTCCGCATTGAAACCGTCTGGTCCTGGGCTTTTTTTGGTAGGGAGGTTTTTGATAACGGCTTCTAATTCTTCGCGACTGACAGGTCTATTTAGATTGTTCACCTGGTCCTGATTTAATTTTGGTATATGGTATTTATCTAAAAAAGTGTCCATTTCTTTTACATTTTCCAGTCTTGTGGCATACAGGCTTTTGTAGTAAGATCTAATGATTCTCTGAATTTCCTCTATGTCTGTGGTTATGTCCCCCTTTTCATTTCTGATCTTATTAATTTGCAAATTCTCTCTCTGCCGTTTGATTAGTTTGGATAGGGGTTTATCAATTTTTTTGATTTTTTCCAGGAACCAGCTTTTTGTTTCATTGATTCTTTGGATTGTTTTCTGTGTTTCTATTTTGTTGATTTCCGCTCTCAGTTTGACAATTTCCAGTCTTCTACTCCTCCTAGGTGAGTCTGCTTCTTTTTTTTCTAGAGCTTTCAGGTGGGCTGTTAAGTCTCCAATGTATGCTTTCTCTGTTTTCTTTAAGTGGGCACTAAGGGCTATGAACTTTCCCCTTAGGACTGCTTTCAAAGTGTCCCATAAGTTTGAGTATGTTGTTTCTTTATTTTCATTGAATTCAAGGAAGACTTTAATTACTTTCTTTATTTCTTCTTTGATCCAGGTGTGGGTCAATAGTTGACTGTTCAGTTTCCATGAGTTTGTAGGCTTTCTGGGGGTAGCTTTGTTGTTGAATTCTAACTTTAGACCATGGTGATCTGATAAGATACAGGTGGTTATGGATATTTTTTTTGTAACAGTGGAAGTTTGCTTTGTTGCCGAGGATGTGGTCAATTTTCGAGAAGGTTCCATGAGCTGCAGAGAAGAAGGTATATTCTTTCCTATTTGGGTGGAATGTTCTATAGATGTCTGTTAAGTCCATTTGATTCATTACCTCCATTAATTCTCTTATTTCTCTGTTAGGCTTCTGTCTGATTGACCTGTCCATTGGTGAAAGAGGAGTGTTGAAATCTCCTACTATTAGTGTGTGCGGTTTGATGGCAGCCTTGAGTTTTAGTAATGTTTCTTTTACGTACGTGGGTGCTTTTATGTTAGGGGCATAGATATTCAGGATTGAGACTTCATCCTGATGAATTGTTCCTGTTATGAGTATAAAATGTCCCTCTCCATCTCTTCTGATTGACTTAAGTTTGAAGTCAACTTTGTTAGAAATTAGTATGGCCACACCTGCTTGTTTCTTAGGTCCATTTGCTTGATAAACCTTTTCCCATCCCTTTACTCTAAGTAGGTGCCTATCTTTGTGGTTGAGGTGTGTTTCTTGTAAACAGCAGAATGTTGAATCCTGTTTGCGTATCCAATCTCTTAGCCTGTGCCTTTTTATAGGTGAGTTGAGTCCATTGACATTAAGGGATATTAATGACCAGTGTTTGTTAACTCCGGTCAGATTTTTAGTCATAGAGTTTGTGTGTTTGCCTTCTTTGAGTTGTGCTGGTGAAGGGTCTCTAGATGTTTGAGATATTGTGGTCATTGTTGGACTCCTTGGTTTGTGATTTTCCTTCTATTCCTTTCTGTAAGGCTGGATTTGTGGCTACGTATTGTTTAAATTTGTTTTTATCCTGGAAAATTTTGTTTTCTCCATTTATAGTGAACGAAAGCTTGGCTGGGTATAGTAGTCTGGGCCTGCATCCATGTTCTCTTAGCTTCTGCAGTATATCTATCCAGGACCTTCTGGCTTTCATGGTTTCCATAGAGTAGTCAGGTGTAAGTCTGATAGGTTTACCTTTATAAGTAACTTGACCTTTTTCCTTTGCAGCTCTTAATATTCTTTCTTTATTCTGTATGTTTTGTGTTTTGATTATTATATGGCGAGGAGATTTTTTTTTTTTGGTCCAGTCTATTTGGTGTTCTGTATGCTTCTTGAACCTTCAAAGGAATATCTTTCTTTAGGTTGGGAAAGTTTTCTTCTATAATTTTATTAAATATATTTTCTGGACCATTGAGCTGTACTTCTTCTCCTTCTTCTATCCCAATTATTCTTAGGTTTGGTCTTTTTATTGTGTCCCATATTTCCTGAATGTTTTGTGATGAGAATTTGTTGGTTTTGCTATTTTCTTTGATCAGTGTGTTTATTTTCTCTATGGTATCTTCAGTGTCTGACATTCTTTCTTCTATCTCTTGTAATCTGTTGGTAGTACTTGTCTCTGTGGTTTCTGATCGTTTACCCAGGTTTTCCAATTCCATCCTTCCTTCGGTTTGTGTTTTCTTCATTACTTCCATTTCATTCTTCAAGTCTTGAACCGCTTCCCTTATCTGTTTGATTGCTTTTTCTTGCTTCTCTTGGTTTTCTTGGGTATCTTTGAGCGACTTATTCATTTCCTCTACTTTTTTGTTTGTCATCTCTAATTGTTTATGGCAGTTTTTCACCTCCTGTTTAAGGTCCTCTATTATTTTCATATAATTCACTTTTGAGTCAAATTCTTCTAATTCTTCTGGAGTAGAGTGTACAATTCTTCTTGTTTCGGGATCCCTGGGTTCTGGTGATGTCATGTTGTCTTTCAGGTTGTTGGAGGAGTTCTTGTATTGGCGCCTTCCCATCTCTTGCTTCAAATGGAGCCCAGAGAGGCCTGGTGTCTTGGTCCAGACTTTGCTGTGACTGACTCTCTGGGTGTATCTCTTCAGTGTAGAAACAGGAACCAACCCGTCCAGATGGAACTCCTCAGCACAACAACTCAGATGGCAACCCTGGAGCACCAGCTGTAGGTGCCCAAGCTCCCCCCACAGGGAACCTTGAGACCTGCCCAGAAGGCAGGCACTCCCCGCTCTGGGTTAATAGCCTTAGTGAAGGAACTTAAAACTGTTCTTGAGCACTGGTCCTAGCAAGCCTCAGTGCAGGGTTGGGGGTGGGGTGTGTTGCGGGGGGGGGGGATTGGGTCTTGCCTAAGAAAGGCAGCCCTGCAGAAGGAGCTGGGGGGAGGGGGGGTTTGTGCTAGCTTCTGGGACACACCGCCCCTGGCTAGTAGACACTCACCCGTCCAGATGGAATTCCTCAGCTCCTAATCATCAGGGCCTTCTGGTAGCTCAAGGATCCGGGGACAAGAGGAAGGGGGTGGGAGGGAGCGCGGGGTCCAGTAGACCACCGGAGATCCTGGAGCCCCAGCTGTAGGTGCCCAAGCTCTCCCACAGGGAACCTTGAGACCTGCCCAGAAGGCAGAGACTCCCTGCTCTGGGTGGATAGCCTTAGTGAAGTAATTTAAAACCGTTCTTGAGCACTGGTCCAAGCAAGCCGCAGGGCAGGGTTGGGGGTGGGGTGTGTTGCCGGGGGGGGATTGGGTCTTGCCTAAGAAAGGCAGCCCTGCAGAAGGAGCTGGGGGGAGGGGGGGTTTGTGCTAGCTTCTGGGACACACCGCCCCTGGCTAGTAGACACTCACCCGTCCAGATGGAATTCCTCAGCTCCTAACCAGGGCCGTCTGGTAGCTCAAGGATCCGGGGACAAGAGGTAGGGGGTGGGAGGGAGCGAGGGGTCCAGTAGACCACCGGAGATCCTGGAGCCCCAGCTGTAGGTGCCCAAGCTCTCCCACAGGGAACCTTGAGACCTGCCGAGAAGGCAGGGACTCCCCGCTCTGGGTGGATAGCCTTAGTGAGGTAACTTAAAACCGTTCTTGAGCACTGGTCCAAGCAAGCCGCAGGGCAGGGTTGGGGGTGGGGTGTGTTGCCGGGGGGGTTTGGGTCTTGCCTAAGAAAGGCAGCCCTGCAGAAGGAGCTGGGGGAGGGGGGTTTGTGCTAGCTTCTGGGACACACCGCCCCTGGCTAGTAGACACTCACCCGTCCAGATGGAATTCCTCAGCTCCTAATCATCAGGGCCTTCTGGTAGCTCAAGGATCCGGGGACAAGAGGTAGGGGGTGGGAGGGAGCAAGGGGTCCAGTAGACCACCGGAGATCCTGGAGCCCCAGCTGTAGGTGCCCAAGCTCTCCCACAGGGAACCTTGAGACCTGCCCAGAAGGCAGGGACTCCCCGCTCTGGGTGGATAGCCTTAGTGAAGTAACTTAAAACCTTTCTTGAGCACTGGTCCAAGCAAGCCGCAGGGCAGGGTAGGGGGTGGGGTGGGTTGCCGGAGGGATTGGGTCTTGCCTAAGAAAGGCAGCCCTGCAGAAGGAGCTGGGGGGAGGGGGTTTTGTGCTAGCTTCTGGGACATACCGCCCCTGGCTAGTAGACACTCACCTGTCCAGATGGAATTCCTCAGCTCCTAACCAGGGCCGTCTGGTAGCTCAAGGATCCGGGGACAAGAGGTAGGGGGTGGGAGGGAGCGAGGGGTCCAGTAGACCACCAGAGATCCTGGAGCCCCAGCTGTAGGTGCCCAAGCTCTCCTACAGGGAACCTTGAGACCTGCCCAGAAGGCAGGGACTCCCCGCTCTGGGTGGATAGCCTTAGTGAGGTAACTTAAAACTGTTCTTGAGCACTGGTCCTAGCAAGCCTCAGTGCAGGGTTGAGGGTGGGGTGTGTTGCCGGGGGGGGGGGGGGATTGGGTCTTGCCTAAGAAAGGCAGCCCTGCAGAAGGAGCTGGGGGAGGGGGATTTGTGCTAGCTTCTGGGACACACCGCCCCTGGCTAGTAGACACTCACCCGTCCAGATGGAATTCCTCAGCTCCTAATCATCAGGGCCTTCTGGTAGCTCAAGGATCCGGGGACAAGAGGAAGGGGGTGGGAGGGAGCGCGGGGTCCAGTAGACCACCGGAGATCCTGGAGCCCCAGCTGTAGGTGCCCAAGCTCTCCCACAGGGAACCTTGAGACCTGCCCAGAAGGCAGGGACTCCCTGCTCTGGGTGGATAGCCTTAGTGAAGTAATTTAAAACTGTTCTTGAGCACTGGTCCAAGCAAGCCGCAGGGGCAGGGTTGGGGGTGGGGTGGGTTGCCGGGGGGGGATTGGGTCTTCAGGCAAGACTTTCTTTACCTCCTCAAACATACTTTTTAAAGTCTTTATTTGAATCAGATAACAAAATGTCATCCATGTAATGGTAAATTATAGCCTTAGGAAATTGCTTATGAATTATTTCCAATGGCTGACTTACAAAATATTGGCACAATGTGGGACTATTGAGCATCCCCTATGGGAGGACAGTTCATTGACATCTCCTAGTAGGCTGAGAATTATAAGTAGGTACTGTGAAGGCAAATTTTTCTCTATCCTTTTCTTGTAAAGGTATAGTGAAAAAAGTCTTTCAAATAAAAACTATAAAAGGCCATCCTTTTGGTAATAGAGAAGGCAAAGAAATTCCAGATTGTAGAGGGCTGATAGGTTTGAATTACCTTGTTGACAACTCTTAGTTCTGTCACCATTCTCCATTTACCAGATTTCTTTTTCACAACAAACACAGGAAAATTCAAATGGCTGCTTGATTCTTCAATATGGTGAGCATCTAGTTGATCTTGTACCAGCCATTCCAAAGCCTGTAATTTATCTTCAGCTAGAGGCCACTGCTTGATCCATATTGGCTTCTCAGTTAAATATTTTAAAGGTAGGGCTGTTGGTACCTCTAAATGTTTGCTAGTTGCTGTATGTTCTTGTACAGCCTGAATGGCTGATTACCTTGTTCCATAATACCTCATTTTATCCTTCCCAGTTTGTGAGTTCCTGGGACTTCAAGAATGTTAATCTGGGTATTCCATTGCTGTAGCAGGTCACAGCCCCATAAATTTATTGCAATATTGGCTATATATGGCCTTAGTCTTCCTATTTGCCCTTCAGGCCCCATGCATTCAACCCATCTTGTGCTTTGTTTTACACAAGAAACGGTTCCAATTCCCAGGAACTGAAAATCTACCTCTTGATGTGGCCCATTTGGATGCCAAGAGTCTGGAGTAATGTTACTTACATCTGCACCTGTGTCTAATAAGCCTTCAATAAAAATACCATTTATACAGACTCTTAGCTTTGGTCTTTGATCGTTAATAGAAGTCTGCCAAACTATACATTTACTCTTCCTACTGAATTTTTTGACTCATCCTCCACATTTAACCCATCATTTAGACCAGTATTGCTCTTTACAGCAGGCATTGGATTTTTTTTAATTTTCTTGGTGAGACATGTTCTCCACTGTAACTGGGAATGACTGGGCCACGTTTGGCTTGGGTGCTTGTGAGAGGCCCCTCAAGGAGTTTCCCAGTGGTATCATGTTGCCTTCTCTGTCTGTTATTGACCAGCATTCATTGGTTCAATGTTGGCCTTTACCACACCTCCTACATATACCTGAAGGCTTAGGTCTCCTATTTTTGTCATTCCCAGAGGAGATATTATTCCTAGAAATTCTTTGCCTGCAATCTCTTTTCAGATGTTCTACTTTTCCACAATTATAACATTTGGCAGTTTGATGTCTCCTCATTGCCTTGGAAATCGCTTCTCCTACCCAAGATTAATCACTATAGCCAGTCTCAACATTCATCGTATGCTGAATCCATTCATCCATAGGTGCTGATATAGACCCTAAAGGCCCAATTATCCTTTTACGTTCTAAGTTTGCATTTTCAAAAGCCAGAGATTCAAGAATTATTCTGGGTTTGTTATACCTATTTGCAGAGCCTTAATTAATCTTTGCAAAAAGTCAGTAAAGGTTTCTCTCTGTCCCTGCCTAACCCTGGTATATGATTAGATAATTTTCCCTGATTCTTGTGTCCTATCCCAAGCATTCAAGGCTGCTTTATGTCATGGGGGCAATACTTCTTTGTCATATGCTCCTATGCCAAGAATTTGATCTTGGGAAACCTCCACACCTTTTGCTCTTCCTTGCTGTTGTATATTTTTAGATTATTCTCTGAAATACCAAACATCAAGGAAGGTCCATCATCTTATACTCTGGACACTAATTGAGAGAAATCATAGGAGGTAGCTCTGACATTAGAAGTTCAAGCCCTTATCATTTCCTTAACAAATGCTGAGTACAAGTCATAATTAAATAGCTTGCTTAATTTCTTGTAGATCATTCATTCCTATCAACATCCATCTACTTTCTTTGGCTACCTTTGAAATTTTAGAAGTTGATGCTTTGTCAGAGTAAATTGCAGGGTATGATGCTAAAACCCTGTTAAACCAGTTCTGACAGCCGGTGGTGATGTTGTATCCAGTCCTTGGGCCCTCTTACTCTGTTCGCCAGCTCCAATAATTTCCTCAATCATTTCAAATCTTTTTAGCATTGTCTCTCATAAAGCCTGAATCTCCTGACCTGCAATGTTTCTAGTGATTTCACTAAGGTATCATTTTTTTGGTCCCCATTCTGCACCTGTGATTCCAAGGTTTTAATGTTTCCCTTCAAAAACAACATGTCCTCCTTGAACTTTTCTTGGATATTTTGTAGATTGCCATCCGGGAGGAACATTTTGTCTGTTATCTTATCAAAATTGTGTGATAACTTCTGAATGTCAAATTCAACAGTATGAACCCTTTCAGGTATTGTATATGGAGTCAATTATGACTATCATAGTATCCACTTGTTCAGATAACTTCTGATTTTCAATAATTTTAATCCTTTCAACTAGCCATTCATTATTAGTCCATAAAGATTTTATGGAGTGCCATATTCTTCCTTGATGTTAGTATATGAATAAGAAAACTGAAACCTAATAACCCGTAAGTTGAACTATCCCCATAGTCATACAAACCTCTCATGATATAATCCGTTGTATTAGTAAAGAAAGAGGTAAAAGTTGCAATGGAAATGAAAACTTCTATATTACCTATTATCCAGCAGGTAGTGCTGTTGCTGAGTTACAACTAGAAGTGCTGCAAAGGTGAAAGAAACGGTCCTGTTTCAGTGTCAGCGTTAGCATTTGTTAAAGACTGGGAAATATGAGTTGCTCAACAAAATGAATGTAATTTAATCAATTCCATACACAGAACCAGAAACCCAAAATCCAGGGGTATGAAACAGCAACCCAGAATCTGTGCAAGCCTCCACATGGCAAACAGTAGCCCTGACAGGTGGCACTGCTCATGCTGCCTAAGAGCTGCACTGCAAGGGGGATTTTAAAAATGCTCAGAAAAGAGCAAACCAGGTGGGCAGAGACTGTCCAGGCCTAAGAAGCCTGGGAGACAGGGAGATTAAATCCATGTGGGGAGGCAAATGACAGGGTGCATGGGGACTTAAAGCCAATCCTAGGCATGTAAAGAGAAAATATAAGGAATTACAGCAAGAAAAGCCACTGTACGATATTCTATACTGAACTGCTGGCTCCATGCACAGGCCACAACTGAGGGAGAGGTCCTGCCAAGCCGAGCTGGTGGTAGGCAGCCAAGCAGGGAGGGGGGATTCTAAACCAAACATTGGGCTAGGTAATTCCAGGAAGGTCTTATAGAGACCAAGGTGGTGCCGGAAAGGATGTGGAGCCACTGCTTAGCATGTACCTCTCCTCAATGAACATGAATGCATCTCTTCAGTTCAAGACATGTGTGTTTGGGGGATCTTTGTGGCTCTGAAGATCACTATAACATCCATGGACCATGTTTACTGAAGTATCATAAAGTAGAAGGTAGAGGAAGTTGGAGAAATAACTAGGAGCTTGGGAGGTGAGCATGGGGGGGGTGGGGGATGTTTCCTTTAAGATACCCTGAAACCATTTTGATTCCCTCACTCTAAGGGACAAGGCTTAAATTCAAACCAGGAAAGCATCCTCTGCATCCTGGGCATGGGGAATGAACATCTGCCCAACAAGTCTTGGAGGAAACAACAGAAGAGAGTATGA
This sequence comes from Microtus obscurus, assembly GCA_963919715.1. NCBI lineage: Eukaryota > Metazoa > Chordata > Mammalia > Rodentia > Cricetidae > Microtus > Microtus obscurus. The sequence goes on from CAWTZC010000641.1 coordinate 196,730, forward strand.
GCCCTGGAGCTGAAGGCTCTGAGGCCTGGAGAACATACAGAGATGATTATTCAAGACCTATTACCTGAGATGAAACACCAACAGGGGCAAAAATAGTCAGCAGGGCAGGTCTGCAGTTTCTATCTAAGTACCAACTGCACAAAGATGGCTAAATTGCCAGGTTCTGCTATGAATTATGCTCTGAAGGGTGGACTTTTAAATATGAGGCTTAGCATTCCCTGGAGCTATGGTGGATCCTGACCCAGTTTGTATATTGGAGCAGCCACTAGCTTGGCTACCAACCACCCATAGGGCATATAGAACTCAATGGGACCATAGTGCCACCTTCTGTACCAGACTAGTATTCAAGGAGTGCCTGACTTGCTGGGAGGCCTCAGCCCCACATGATCTTTGTAAAGCACTCATAGATTTGTCCAATTCATGTTCCATATCTTCATCTTGGTGTTTACAGAGTAGCCTGTGCTCACCTTCAAATACCATAAGAAAAAGATAAATTTAAACTCCCTGAGCATATGAAAGAGTGCAAATTAGATGGTTATGAATGTACTTTGTTCCTAGGAGGCAGGGAACCTGGAAAAGAGTGTCCTGTAGAGTAATGACCTCTGCCACATTCCCAAATTTGGGGAAACACAATGAGGAAGTGTGGAATTGTAGCACAGATACAGAAACCTCATGGCTTGCAGTTGACAGCTGCCTGAACTAAAGGAGACCCCTATTGTAAACAAGCCTAATCCCACAAAGTGATCCCACCATTAATCCCAGAGTAGGCAGAAGTCAATGTGGGAAGAAGGAAAAGGCAAGGAACACTGAGATGTAGTGCTGTCCCCTGGGGCTTTCACAAGGGATCTCTTGTAAATGTGGAAAAACAAACTTAAGCTCTCATTAATTGGTCAACTGTCTGACACTGCAAACTTAATTCCCAGCTTTGAAAGGTTCCGTGAGCTAAAGGGAGGTCATTAATTGAAAAATTGGGATCTGTAATTTGGAATGGCAATGGGGGGGATGATCCTAAGAGGAATCAGGTGTCGAATTTTCAGATTTTGAAGGTCTCACTGCCACTGAAGAAACAGTCTCCCAACCTTAGCAACACAAGCATTCTAACCCCAAACCTTGATGAGCTCTCACTGACTTTGCCTGAGGGAATGAACCCTGCCACATCTGTAGAGCAAGCAGTGGCCTTTCCTACAGGAGATGACAGGACAGGCAATGCTGATGTCCTTAAGAGCCCATCTATCATTTTGCGGATCTATAACGAGACTCAAGGCTAAATAAGCACCTAGAAAGCCCCTAAAGGTGAGATACACAGTGTGCTCTATGAGGAGTTATGCTGTATTTCCAAGAACTTAATGAGTTTGCTTTCTCATCCAAGTACAAGTATGGGGAAATGTAGTAGGAGCTGCAGGTTGCACTCCGCCACCCAGCTCCTGCCACAGGCTAGCTTTACCAGAAATAACAACACACAAATTGTATTCTTTTAAACACTGCTTGGCCCATTATATCTAGCCTCTTCTCTGCTAACTCTCGAACCTGGACTAGCCCATTTCTAATAAAGTGCACTTACCGGGAAGATTCTAGCCTACATCAATCCTTGGACAGAGCTTGATCGCATCTGCCTCAGAGAGCAGAGCTATGGCATCTGCCCAGGAGAGGGGAGCATGGTGTCTTTGAGCTCACTTCCTTTTCCTCCCAGCATTCTGTTTTGTTTACTCCACACACCTATGTTCTAACCAATAAAATGGGCCAAGGCAGTTTCTTTATTTTTTAACCAATGACCTTCCTCCATCAGGGAAAATGTTATGGAGTGTGTTATAAAGCTGTGGGGTAATGGCAGAAGGATCATAAAACTAAATTAGTCTGAGTTTATTGAAATGAGATTACTAAGCAGAGCTTACCAAGTAAGGTTACCATGGAGGCTCACACTTTCTTTTAAGACATCAAGAAATTGCTAAAGTATTTGTCCAATGACCTACTGAGGTAGGGGCTGGAGATGCCTCATATCCCTTGGTTTAGTGTTAGTGGAAGTTTTTTAAGACTCAGGGTAATTACAATGTTTAAGTGGATTCACTGCTTACAATTTGTCTTGGTGCTAGGGAAATAGGCTCAGTGCTAAACAATACTTGCTTCTCTTACAGAGGACCCAAGTTCAGTTCCCAGGAACCACACTGGGCAGCTCGAAACTAGAGTTTTACTGATAGTCACCATTTTTAAGAAGTACCTCCAAGATTTTACCAGAGTGGCTATACACTAGGGAAGAAGAAACTATCAGACTTTCCTGGCCTATGGGATTTGAGGAATATACATCTGCATAATAAAGGCAATTACAGCAAGTACATAGCCAATATCAGCTTGCTTGGAGAGAAACTTCCCTTAAAATCAGGAAGAAAAGGTAGTATGTCCAGTCTCTTTATACCTATTCAATATAGTATTTGAAGTCTAAGCTAGAACAATAAGACAATAAAGAGATACAAATAGGAAAGAAGTTAAAGTGTCTTTATTTGCAGATGCTATGATAGTGTGATAGCTATTCTCAGTTGTCAAGTTGACACTGTACACACCTCTGGAAAATTATTTTTTCTTAATTAAATCATTTGAAGTGGAGAGACGCATTTCTAATCTTGATCTTTGAGGTAGGAAGACAGACCATTGATCCAGATCTTTTGAGGTAGGGAGATCCACCTTTAATCTGAATCATGAATTCTCTTGGCAGGCTATTTAAAGAACATGGAAGATGGAAGCTTAACTCTCTTTGCTTGCTTGATCTTGTAAAAAAAAAGTTTATTACTTTACTGACATTAGAGCCTATTTCTTCAGGAATCAATAATATACCGAAGATTAGCTGAGACATCCATCCTGGTGGACTGAACAACTACTGGATTCTTGGACATTAGTAGATAGCCATTGATAAACTGGATGGAAGACAGCCAGTAAGTCATTCTAGTAAATTTCCTTGGAAGATAGATATAGAGATAGAGAGATGATAGATAGATAGATAGATAGATAGATAGATAGATAGATAGATAGACTCCATATATTGTGTTTCCCTACAAAAAGAACCCTGACAAACACAGAGAATAAGTGACTAAAACTTTTGCCATCTGATCAAAACTTTCATCAAAGTGGCTAGGGATTCAAAATTAAACATAAAAATCAGTAGCCATCTTATATACAAATAACAAATAAACTGAGAAAAAAGCAGGGAAATAACACCTTGCACAATAACTTCAAACAATATAAAATATCCTAGGACAATTCTCACCAAACAAGTGAAAGACTTATATGACTAAAAGCTTTAACACATTGGAGAAAGAAATGGAAGAAGATATCAGAAGTTGGAAAGATCTCCCATGCACATGGATCTATATGATTAACATAGTAGAAATGGCCATTCTACCAAAACCGATCTACAGATTCATTGAAGACCCCTTCAAAATTCCTTCACAATCTTCACAGAAATTGAAAAGATCATTTTTAGTTCTATAAGGAAACACAAAACACCGAGCAGAACTAAAATACTCCTGAATGATAAACAACTTTTGAAGGTATCACCATTCCCAAAATCAATTTGCACTTTAGAGCTATGTTAAAAAAAAAAACAACAACAACATCAAATTGGCACAGAATCAGACATGTTGACCACTGGATACAAATTGAAGATCAATTTGGGGAAAAAAAAGGCAGTATCTTCAAAAAATGTTGCTAGTCAAATTAGATGGCTACATGTAGAAGAATGAAAAATTTATCCATAGTTATCACACTGCACAAAATGCAACTCCAAAAGGATCAAAGACATCAACATATGGTTAGTTACACTGAATCTCATAGATGAGAAAGTGGAGAATATCCTTAAACTCATTGGTACAGGGAAAAACTTTCTGAAGAGAACACTGTTAGCATAGGAACTAAAATCAAAAATTAATAAATGTAACCTCTGAAACTAAAGACCTCCTGCATGGCAAAAGACACCATCATTCAGACAAATCAGAAGGCTACAGAATGGGAAAAGACATTTACCGACTACAAATCTGATACCGGACTAATATGAAAAGAACTTAAAAATAGACACCAAGAAAACAGTGTAATTTAAAAGTAGGTTACAGTGAACTCTCAAAGAGTAAACCAAAGTCTGATAATCACTAAAGAACTTCTCAATATCCTTAGTTATCAGGGAACTTCAAATCAAATCTACTTTGAAATTTCATTTTACACCATCAGAATGCCCAAGGTCAATAAAACAAATGAGAACTCATGATTGGGAGGTTGTAGAGTAAGGAGATCACAATTGCACTGCTGTTGGGAGTGTAAACTTGTATATCTGATGTGGAATTCCCCTCTGTATGCTTTAAATATGTTTTATTACTTTCAGTTAATGAACAAAGCTGTTTCTACCACTGGCTTTGCAGAGCAAAGCCAGGCAGGAAATATGAACAGAAATATACAGAAAGCCAAGTATCTGCTAAATGAGAAAACTCGACTGCTGGAAGGTTTCCAGTAAGCAACAGCCTTATGGTGATACGTAGAAAAATGTTGATTTAAGAGGTAAGAGTCAGTTAATAAGAAGACTAAGCTAATCGGTCAAGTTTTACTGTAATTAATATAGTTTCTCTGTGATTATATTGATCAGCACAGGGAGGAAAAGAAGAAGCAGTGTCTGTCTACATATATCCACTATGAAAATCAGTGTGGCAGTTATTCACAAGGCTGGGAAGAGATCCACCTATACCACTTTTGGCCTTATACCCAAAAGAAACTTCATCCTATTACAGAAACACTTGCTTAACCATGTTCATTGCTGCTATATTTATAATAACCTAAATTGGAAACAACCCAATGTATAGCCATGGATTAATGAATAAAAAGGGTGGTATATTGACACACAGGAATATTACTCAGCCATTAAAAATAATGAAATTTTCAGGTAAATGGATAAAACTAGAAAAAAAATGATTCCTAGTGAGGTAACTCAGACTCAGAAATACAAACATGGTATGCATTTGTTAATATGTTGATTTTAGCTCTTATGTCATTGATAAGCTAGCTACTATCTATATAACAACAGAGGTTAGGGATAGAGTAAAGGAATAGAGAGAATAGATGGATTTTCTTAGGAAGGGAATATAGAGTAGAAGATACTGAATGGATGGATGGGGGAGGTGGAATTGGAGAATTGAATGGGGATAGGGAAGAAAGAATGGGGAAAGAAAGGGGATGGGGATGAAGACAATTAAACTAAGGAACACTTGAGGCATGTTTGGGAATGTAATACAATAAAAACTTACATATATATCTGAAGATGAACTAAATTAAATAACCAAATAACAGGGGGAGACAGAGACAAAACTGAACATCACTTTTGGCCAAATGTAGATTCGAGATCCAGGAATAGGTTATATCTATTGAGTTGTTGGACAAATGGGTGCTGAAAGAGATTTCTTACCTGCCCAGTCCTACAGCCACTAAATCCCCCAAAGAAACACACAGAGGTTTACAATAATTATAATCTGATTGGCCTATTAGATCAGGCTTCTTACTAACTCGTATAACTTCTAGTAGCTCATAGTTGTTTTTTTTTCGAGACAGGTTTTCTCTGTGGTTTTGGAGCCTGTCCTGAAACTAGCTCTTGTAGACCAGGCTGGTCTCGAACCCACAGAGATCCGCCTGCCTCTGTAGCTCATAGTTTTTGTCTGTGTTAGCCTCATGGCTTCATACCTTCTTTAATAAGGCAGTCATATCTTGCTTCTTTGGGTTTGGATTCCTTTGTGTCTCGGAGATGCCTACAGACTTCCTCTTTTCTCTTCCCAAAATTTTCCTGTTCTCCTTGCCCTGCCTCTACTTCCTGCCAGGCTACTGGTCAATCAGCATTTTATTAATCAAGTACAAAAAACAAATCTTTACAGGGTAAAACCATTGTTCCATGGAAACCACCCAAAACCCAGGATATCACCAAGGATATTTTTTGGTTCCTCTCCACAAATTGGTGGTTAGGCCTTATTGCTGAGGACAATACCCTGCACAAATCATTGAACACTGAAAATTTGAGCTGGTGCCTATGTAGAACCTTCACCACTATGGTTTAGTGTTCATCATTCTGAAGGGTGCTCTGCACACCAACCCAGCTACAAACCCTTCAAGCTACAGTGCCCTGCCTGCCTGCAAAATATGCTGCTTCAATAGTGACACAACGCTTGTATAAATAACCAACTAATATCTGCTTTGATTTAAAGCATGCACTCCATGAGATGAAATCCATTCTTGACACTGTTTATGTGGATAAAAACCAGAGATCAGATAGGCCAGAAGCCTAGGGGAAAAATACAGCAGAATTTCTACATTCTGCTGTAATAACATAAAATAAAATGGCATTATGCTATAGCCGTACATAAGTGCTTTGCTCAGCCATCATCAAAGAAGTTTCCTCTGGGAGTGCATGGGAACAAATATGGAGCCTCACATACAGATAATATGCAGAATGAGACCTGAAAACACTCATTCCACCATGGGATATCTCCCTCAAATCTTGACCCTCAGGGATCAGGGAACTCTGTGGAAGAGGAGGTGAAAAAATGTCAGAGCCAGAGGTACTGAGAACACCAAGAAAACAAGGCCTTCTTATCAGAGACTGCTCCAACAAAATCAGTTTAGGGATACAGGGTAGGGCACAAAGATTAAGCAAATGTGTTGAATGAGGAGCGGCCGGGCTGTGTTCCCCACACCCGGCCACCCGCATGGCTTAGCTTATGCCCCGAAATAACTACACAGAAACTGTATTCTTTAAACACTGCCTGGCCCATAAGTTCCAGCCTCTTATTGGCTAGCTCTTGCACCTGGACTAGCCCATTTCTGATAATCTGTGTAGCACCACAAGGTGTGCTTACCGGGGAGATTCTAGCCTGCAGCTGTCTGGAGTGGGAACATCATGGCGACTCCCCACTCAGCTTCTCTTTCCCAGCATCCTGTTCTGTCTACTCCACCCACCTAAGGGTTGGCCTATCAATGGGCTTAGGCAGTTTCTTTATTAATAAGAAGTCACTCCCACATCACAAATGTCAGACTGAAAGACATTGAGACAGAAAACACAGGATAGATTTGGGGGACTGTCAGGTTGCTCTGCACAGCCACAAGTTTATTTCAGAGCATGCGTATATACAAAACAGAACAAAGCACAGCACAGACAGTCAGTATCTAACCACAAGACCATTCCTGTCCTGTTTTATGCAGTGTCAAATTCTATCTTGATGTTCCTCAAGTTTGGCATCAGCAGTATTCTTTCTACTAGGTACTGTGTCTCTTCTGATGAGCAAAATGCTCTTTCCTATAGGCTTAATCAAACTTTTTCATAGCCCTCAAGGAAGCTGGAACAAGCAGAGCAGGCATGATTGAACTCAAATGATGTTTTAAGTCGTAATTGACTCCAAATGAAAACTGAGTCATACATGGGCTCCCACATCTTCTAAACACAGCACATCAACACACATATAAATTCAGAGACTGTGGCAGCATGCACAGGCACCACACAAGTCTTCACTATATTGGTGCCTAGAGCTGAGAGAAGTGGACACAGGATCCCAATCCTAATCTAAATGTTATCTCCTTTTTATATCCCCCTGCAAATAAAAAACTAGCTTTCTTTAAGGGAGCCTCACTAGGGAAATAAACCACTCTTAAGGCTAGTTCCCTTGCCCTGTAGTAGACAAACAGCACAAAATACTCTAAATGGAATATTCACAGATCCTTTACATTGATATTGTGACTTTCATTTTTTCAGTTTATATAAGATTCCAGTGTGTGCAAACATTGTGTCTTTCTAGGTCTGAAGGTGTTTCTTGTCCTTCTTATTTTTTTTTCGTATATTTTTTATTTATTTTTCCATTCAAAAATTTACACTTTCCCCCCACTTCCTATTTCTCTCCAGTTCCCACACTCACTCTCCTCCCTCACCCTCCCTCCTTAAGAGAGGGCAGGGAACCCTGCCCTGTAGGAAGTCCAAGGCCCTCCCCTCTATATCCAGGCCTAGGAAGCTTTGCATCCAAATAGAATAGGTTCCCAAGCACTGAACTGAACAAAGAATTCTCAAAATAAATAGTTCAAATTGCCAAAAGATACTTAAGGTCATGCTCAACCTCCTTACCAATCATGGAAATGCAAATCAAAACTACTTAGAGATACCATCTTATACCTGTCAGAATGGCTAAAATCAGAAAAAAATCAATGATAGCCTTTGCTGGAGAGGATGTGGAGAAAGGGAAACACTCATCCATTGCTGGTGAAAATGAAAACTTGTGCAACTACTTTGGAAATCAGTGTGGCGGTTTCTCAGGAAATTGCAAATCACCGTACCTCAGAATCCAACAAACCACTCTTGGGGATATACCCAAGAGATGCCCAATCATACTACAAAAGCATTTGTTCATCTGTGTTCATAGCAGCATTATTTGTAATAGCCAGATCCGGGAAACAACAAGATGCCCCTCAATGGAAGAATAGACAAAGAAAGTGTACAACATATACACATTATAGTACTACTAAGTGGTAAAAGAAATTACATTTTGAATTTTGCATGCCAATCGGTGGGAATAGACAACACTACCCTGAGTGAGATAACTCAGACCCAAAAAGATGAATGTGGTATGTACTCATTCTTGTGCTTTGTCTTTAGCTCTTTATCTTCTTTTTTCATATGAATATGAATAACAACAGTCAACAACAATAGCCACCATGTGCACATTCAAACACATCCTTAATCTGTGCACACACACACATGTATACACAATGCATTGTATAGCATATATGTAGATATAAACTATTTCTATCTGCCAGCAATATTTCAGGAGGCATAGATGAAATGAAGTGTAAATACAGAAATACATGAAAACTTAATGTATTAGTGTTTACATAACTGTAGTGAAAAATGGATTTGAAACTCATATAATTTATATGGATCCAGAGATATGATAATTTGGAAATAGATTTAAACTACAATCAGATATTTAAACAATTATTGAAGACTGAGAGTAGATTAAAATATTTTGAAAAGAAAAACTTAAAACGCCAGTATCAGCAACATGCAATAGTGACACACGCCTTTAATCCCAGCACTTGGGAGTCAGAGACAGGTGAATCTTTGTGAGTTCGAGATCTGCCTGGTCTACAAGAGCTAGTTCCAGGACAGGCTCCAAAGCTACAGAGAAACCTTGTCATAAAAAAAAAAAGAGAAAAAGAAAAATATCAGTATCACTAAGCAGGTTCAATAGAGTAGCCTCAACATCAGGAGTACATTTATGATATAAAGTAAAAAGAAGAGAATAAGAAAATTACTGTAGAAATTTCAACTTATGGTGTATAATGAACTTAAAGGACTCTATACCACTTAGCAGCAGAAATGTCACAAGAATGTTTATGTGGTATTAGACAAGATTGTAATTAAATATATGACTATTAAACAGTTAATGAAAAGTCTGTCTTTTAGACAAAAATTATTGGTGCAACACTACCATTATTCCCTACAACCATCTGCACCTCCAGGTCCAGAGATTCGATAACAACTTCTGACCTCCCCGGGAACCAAAAATTCTCACATACACACAAGCTGGCACCACACTCTCCATATAAATTAAAATAAATAAATTTTAAAGAAAAAATACAATTGTTTACAAAATCTAGTGGTATTTTGACCGAATGTTTTTCAGTATATTGATTATTCTGTTATCAGAACTGATTTGTACCAAAGGAGTAACTGTGGGGTAAACAGTCATCACAAGTTTCTGAACACTCTGGATGACTGGATGGTACAACCATATCAGGACTGCAGTGGATGAGACGATGAAGTCCACCCAGTACATCACCACAAAGATAGTCACGAGCAGCAAGATGGTCTGACTGGCCCTTTTCTCAGGGGATGATCTGGGGTGGCTGAGGCTGTGAAGATACTTGTGTTGCCTATGATGTCTGAACAAGATAAGCACCATGTATGTACTTGTGGTCAGCATAACTCCTACAAGAAATACATCAATGGAGGTTGTCACTGTTAAATTCAGTGTCTTGATGATGTAGTTCGTGGGTAAGATCGAGCAGGATTTAGTGACCTTCATCTGATTTGTCTCACTCACATTGGTAAAACCACCTACATAGAAGATCAGGTAGCTATACAATGACAAAGTGAGAGACCAAATATAGAAGAAAGCATATATCATGTACTTCTTTAGCTTAAGTTTAAAGTTTGCCAAGAAAGAGGTACTGGGACTGATAGTGACAGCCTGGAACACACTCAGGAGGCAGGTGATGCAGATGGAGAGGCCTCTCATCACCCTGTGTATGTAAAATGATGTCTTACATTTGATGTCATTGTCAATGTTCAGTGACTCAAATATGTCTGTAACCCAAACAACCCCTCCAGTGAGGAGCATTACTGTATGGGTGAAGGTCAGTTGACAAGAGATCGGGTCCATGGGCTTAGGTCTGTGACATAGAATTATAAAAATGTAGAAAAGAAGGAGAATTACATTGGCAAGGACTCCAATTCCATTTTGGAAATAAAAGACATTGTTTAACAAGGACATAATTGGGAAGTGTAATCATCCAGAAAGCATAGATCAAGCATATTTTATATACCTAAAAAATAAAGATTATATATCACACTTGTGACTTGTGTCAATATGTCTATATCGTCACTCTCTTTTACCTGCCCATTCTTGATGTATCTGTCACTTAAATTTTGTTGTTCCAGACAGGAAATGGCCTATATTTCTATCTATCCACCATGTAATTCCGGTATACATAGCATATTGTGCATAATAAATGCATTGTCACCCACATCGTATACAGAATGCACACTTCGTGTTCCTGTATTGCATCTGGGCCTCATGTCTTAGAAATCCAAACCTATTCATTTATATTGTTTTATTTTATAATTGAAACCTAAAACAGTCCCCTCTCAATTGTCTCCTACCACCACCGCCATCCTGGCCATGGTTCTATTTTGCTCTCCTGGTATCTGTAGTTACTACAGGCTAAATATTCAAATCTGCAAATGTGGAGCTATGAGCCTCCAAAAGAGAAAACATGGCACAAAAATTATATATTATTTGCAACACATTGTGACAAACGTGAACTTTCCAAAGATGACCATGTAGTGATCCTGTTTTGGAATTTCTGTTTTAAAAGAGATCCTTTCCCGTGCAGTGGGAATCAAGGGCCTCAGTGTTACCATACATCATCAACACACAGGCAGTTTCTATAATTTCAATCAACAGTCTTACCTTTGGTGTTTAAGATAGTTATTTGGCCCAGTTACCAGTGTCATTATTTTATCAAATTAATATTATTCCGTACTTTAAAAGTGGCTTTGTGATTGAGAAATAAAAAACAATTATCTTGACACATGGTCTTGTAAGAAAAGATGTGCCCAAATGTACATTCAAGTTTACTACTATACTCCACATACACAGATTAATACATGCATGCATATATAGAAATGTTAGTGTGTGTACTCACTCTAAAACCTCCAAATTGATTCAAAACCATATAGAAACCATATATCATATGCTTTATATTTAGATGAATATGTAAAGAGCTAAATCTAGTAATTGAATAATTTCATCCTAATTGTAAGAGCCAAAAATCTGTTTCTCCATCTAACATATATCTATGGTAGCTGCACCATGCTATTATCTGTTTTAGAATCTCCAGAAAAGGACAGGAGAGATGGCTCAGTGTTAAGAGCTCAGTTGCTCTTGTGGAAAACCTGGGTTTGATTCTCCAATAGCTATATGTAGGCTCATGACCATCTGTAACTAGTTCCTTCTAGTTGCCTTCTTCTGAATCAAGCACGTAAGTGGTGCACAAGATTCATGCATGCAAAACACATATGGATATAAAATGAAATAAATAAATCTTAATAAATAAAAGTTTCAGAATAGAATCTTATTCAAGTGTTGATCTCTAAACTGTTGGAACTATAGCCCAATTCCAACTTTAAAATTGCAAGTGGTCAAATAATATACTTATAATCATTCATTATTAACTCTAGATCTACATCTTATTGATACAGCACATGTATTATAAGCCACATGAAAGAAGATAATATAATAAAAGAAAATAATCTAAAATGGTTTTCTTATCTCAAACCTATGCACTTCCAACTCTCTACTTCAGATCCATTTCTTTGTAAATGTTTATAACATACAAAAAATAGATGTCTTCTAGTTGATCAAGTGACATCTTGCACTTGGGTTCAATGGACCTGAAACTGGACCAGAAAAGTCCATAGCTACAATGGCTACAAACTGAGGTGTTAAAACATATATTCACTGAGATAAGGCATTTGTTTTACAGGAGCTTTACTTTCTAGAAAAGCTGTCTAAAACTAAGACACACATATCCTTGATCTCTGAGGTTTTGTTTGCTGGTTCTTGCTTTTAAAACAGGACCTTAGTCTACAGCTGATGCTGGCCTTGACCTTGCTGTGTACCTGAGAATGTTTTCAATTTTATACTTTTTCTGCTTCTGCCTCCTGAATGCTGGAGTTACTGGTGTGCACACCAATTCAAGATGTTTATTTTATTTTAAATTCCAAGTATTTATTAGATATTTTATTTGATGCCTCTGACAGTTCCATAACAGAAGAATAAAAAGAATTACCCTAATCTATTGTTACCAGGAAGCCATCAAATATAAGAAAACACCAGAGAGAGAGACTACAAAATACTGGGGTGCCAAGGAGATCTGGACTCTCTAGGGCACACTGTATACACACCTCAAATTCTGCAGGAGTGTGAAGACCCGGGCTTCTCAGGCTGATATGAAAGCACTGGAGCACATTCAGAGCAAACACTGAAGGGGGCTGTTTGTTATTGCTGCATCTGGATCTCACAATAGTTTAAATTGCAATACTTAGCTGGAAGTACTAAAACCCAAAGTGTGCCCATGAATACTCATAACAGTGGGGAAGCCACCACCATTAAATTGACCCAGACCAAAAGAACAAGCAGTCTGATAGCAACTGTTGAAAGAAATGTGCAACAAAAGCAAGTGCTGCTTCTTGCATAGCTCCATGTTCTTCCAATAGAAAATCACTTTATCTCTTCATTATTACAGTATTTCATTTTAGAACAGTCTTGTGTTATGAATTATTGTGGTCTTTTTATTTCGCTTTTAGGACATAATAATATAATGAACATACAAAATTATTAGATCATGTATCACTTTCATTTTGTTTTAATATAATTAGTGAGTAATGAACAAAAGCAGTGTGTCTGCTCAGAGAGAATATGAAGTGATTGTGTGATTTCAGGTGATAAGATACATGATGTCGGCTGATGCACTCTCCACTGTCATCAACATTAATAATTCTTAGGGGAATCTCAGGAAGATGAAGACCTTAGCCACCTAAACTAGTTCCATGAGGAGATCTTTATGAAATACATAATGCCAGCAGGAATAAGTGACTACTTATTAATAAGGTATTATTTCTTAGCTCTTATTGATACTCTTAAATAATTTAAATACATAAGTTATTTTTGGAAATATAATTTAGCACAGGTAAAACTGGAAGCACAAAGACATAGATAGATTACAACGATCTCACACTTACCTGCCAGGTCCCCAGCAAGGAAGCAGCAGCAGCAGTGTCAGTGCAGAGCCTGTGGGGAAGCAGTCAGACCCAGATATTGATCACAACTCCCATAACTTAAGTCTGGGAAAGATAGGAAAATGTTCATTGAGAATGTGAGTGAGTGTGTGCGTGTGTGTGGGGGTGGGGGGGGACAGTATTGGACTACTGAGACTAAGAACAGACCAATAGCATCGTGTGCACTAGGAGTACTAACATGAACACCTCTACAGCCCTTCAGTGAAAACCTGTGAGTTATATCAAATATGTTCGTGTAATAAAATGAACGTTAAGAAAAAATGGAGAGTGCACTTGTCCTCTGTTTTCTGTTGTCTTCATCAGAGATGTGGGTCCTGCCTAGTCTGCCCATGCAGACGTTTAAACTAAATTGTTCAATACAAATGGATGTTCCATAATGTTTGCAAATGTAAACCCATATTTCTTTCTTCCTTCCTCTTTCTTTCTTTCTTTCTTTCTTTCTTTTCTCTCTTTGTTTATTTTTTGCAGGAGGTAAACAAAGATTTACTTGACGGATAAGAAGTTAGCGAAGGAGTCTGCATTTCCAGATTAGGGTAGTGTCTACTGTCTCTCCACCACTTCCAGAAATGATTCTTCTGAAAAACGAAAACTTCTATCCAGCTCCCCCACCCCTGAGTCCCCATTCACCTCTAAGAGCCCTGTTTGTGTGCAGAGAACAGCTCTAGTTACAGCTGGAGGAAACCATGACTTCCATGGAGTTTCCAGAAAGCCAGTGAACAGGATAAATGACCTACAGGGGCTAGACAATGCGAAAGTCTATTAAAAACCTATTTCTCGAAAACACATTGTGCCAAAAGCTTTGTAGAAATGACAGCCAACTGAATGCATTTACCAATGAGGGCTCTGAGATACAGGAGGTTTGGTTAGCCTGGAGTAAGGCACTGTTCTGGAAGGAGCGAAACTAAGACAGAAATTTTTCTCTTACATTTCCAGACTACCACTCAGGAGCACATAGTGAGTTGCCTGCTATCTGGAGGGGATGTAGTGAGAATGAACAGCTGAACCCTCTTAGCATCTTGAACAGAAGGAGTTCAGAGTGATACCCATGGCCCTGACTTTATTACTGCATGTAGGTGGGTCTTTGTATATGTTCAGAGTGAATTTCATTTTTCTTTTCAGTGGTTAGCCTGTGTTACTTGTGAGGATGTTGGTGAGTTGAAGAAGCAAGTCCTGCTATTGGCTCTTCTTTAAGGTTAGTGGTAGATACACATATTTTAATATTATGTTTTGTTCTCTCCGCTTTCATTTATATACGTGAAGGTTTTTTCCATTTCCATTCACACACCAGATAAAGGTATATGGCTTAGGTTTCTTTCTGTGGTTTGTTCACAGTCCATGCCTGGCATCTGTGTCACCTGTGAGCCTTCATCAAATCTTTTTTGACATCCCTGCTCTGAAGCTTCTCATATGCCACACTCTGTTTCTGAATCTCAACCTCTCTCTCTTTAAAGATGTTGACTTTAAGCAGCATCTATAATGTGTCTGTTTCTTTTTCTTTTTAGTTGATTTTATTGGTTAACTTATATTTCTAACAATTTATGTGTTGTTGCTAATCTGTACCCATAAACTTAATGACAGTTATTTGCTTCATTTTGTTTCATTTCATTGATAATTATATCATAATCCTACATTATCCATTTTCTACTTTAATTTTGGAGTACTTTTTGTTTTTGAAAGATGGGGGGGATCTCACTCTCTAGGTCAAATTGAATTCAGGCTCACAATGTTCCTCCTTAGCATTCAAAATGCTGCAATCACAGGCGGGTACCTACACACCTGCTTTCACTTTCCTTTAGTCTCCTTTATACAATAGTAAGTGACATTCAAGCAAGATATAATGGACTTCTGATATTCAGCAGCTAAACTTAATTAACTTAGGACTTTCGTGAATGTGTGTTTTGTAACTGATAGAGAAGACATTGGCAATTTCTGCTCTAATTAATTTTATACTATTCAAGATTTGCAAATACTTTTCTCATTGCTAATGAAAATATTATATCAGTGCCAGTGCACAATGTTCAATTTAGAAAACTTGAAATATTATAAATAAATTTATTTAATTAAATCATACAAGACTCTTACTGAAATTTCCTGTTTTACAATTTTGTAAGAATAACCTTACAAAGATGTAATAAATAAGAAAGGTGATATTTCCAGATACTTTTGAAATACGTACCAAAAATCTGCTTTATTAGAGATCATTGCAGTACAATAAACAAATCTACATTAAAATTTTAAAATTTATTATACAATGATAAGAACATCTTACATTTTACTCTAGGCCATGAGTTAAAACATTCCAAAGCATTCCTAAGTTTATGCAAAGTTAACAGGATAGAAAATTACTGATAAACACTAAATCAGTGAACATTTCTTCTAATTTCCTAGATTAAGATTCATATAAATGCATATAGTCAGTAAATGAGAAAATTTGTAAAATGAGAAAATACAAAATAAAATTCAAATGTATCAATATTATATATGTACCCAAGCAAACTAATTGATGCATGTTTTCTGTTTTTAGCCTGCTAAGTCATTTCAGGTGTTTTCTTACAGAGATGGAAAACCTAAAATAGCTGCAATTAGTTAGGTGGAATCATGTTTTTAGAATTATCAGAGTATACACTCAGGAGAATCTATACTAAGTTATGCTGCTTATAGTATTCCATTTAGGGTCACTTTTTACATATTTTTTAGTATACATTCATTGTAAAAAGTCATTGGTTTCATGACATTTTCATTCAGTATATACTATCCATCAGTCATCTTTCACTCTGTTAGCCTTTCCTGTCGCTATCCACACTTCTGCTTAGCCCTGTGCTCTTCCCAATATTCCCCTTCTAACATCACATACATTATATTCAGAGATCATAGTAAGTGCTCATAATATATATTTTTTATAAATCATTACACTAATATTTTTATGCCAGCAAGCATCAGTTGTGGTTGCTTATGATACAGTGTGGCTCAAAAGTAAAATTCTAAGCAGAGAATTCTCTAATCATTTATTACAGAAAACCCTATCCCATTTCACCACCTATTAGAGCTTACTATTAATGAATAGAAAAACACTCACCTGGCCGGGCCTTTGATAAACACCCACATAGAGTGAGGCTCTGAGAAACAGTTATAAGGAAGAAATGTCATCACCTCATCTCCCTCTAGACTCATAATTTTCATGTCATCTGGAAAAGGGGAAGTTTCTGACCGTGACGTTGTTAGAAAGTGCAACCATCAAATGGGAAAGTAAACTTTCCTAATTCCAGGAAAACAATGCAGTGGGAACAGCTGAGCTCTATGTTTCCCATGTGAGAGCTCTTCTCCCCAGGCCATATATCTGACTGTGTAGATTAGATGCTCTCAGGCCTTGTGAAAAAAAAACTAGTAACATTGTAACATTACTTTTAACAAAAGCAGACAAACATTTCAGATTCCCCCAAGGTATCCTCCCTGTTTCCAAAATATTCCTGATACTATTCATACTTCTTTTAGGGACTCATCTAGAAAGTATTAACACTTTTACTAAAATTAAGAAACTGCCTCCTCCCCCAAACACACTTAGGAAAACTAATATTTCTTACAGAGAGCACAGAGAGGAGGTGATGTAACTGTACTATCAGCAAAAGCAGGCTGTGGGGCTATGGATGTAGCTCAGCTGATTAGACTGCATGCCTAGACTATGAATCCCTGAGTTTGGGTCCCAGTGCCACATAATCTAACATTGTAATGGACATATATAAACTACTACACTGAGAAAGCAAAAGTGGAAGATCAGAAATTAAAAGCTGTCTACCCCATGGAAAGTTCAAATCTAGTAGGAGATCATGCTGCATTTCCCCTGCCAGAACAGTTTTTTCCTCTACAATTGAGGCATGAACCTCCAGGTTCCAGTTGTGGACTGTTCTTCGATTCCTTCTCCTTAACCTCTTCCAGTGAGTGTACTCACAGGATTTTTTATATGCTTCACTCAGAAGTAGAAACCAATAGAGTCTTGTTTTTAACACATAACTGCCAATGTCCCCTTCTTATAATTTACATAAATTTTATTTCAACAGTAATCATAACTGTCACCTTGGTTATTCTCTTAATTCATATCCATCTGATTTTTAAATGGTGACATTTGGAAGGATAAGATAGATCTGTTGGATAAAGAAATCCTCCACCAATTCTGATCACTGCAATGCAATGCCAAGGACCCACATGGTAGAAGGAGAGAACTTCTACAAGTGTACCTCTGATGTCCACATAAACAGTATGGCATCAATGTGCACTTTTAGTAAATAAATAGTGGAAAAAAAACAAAAAAGGATGAAATTTATTTTGTAAACCTACATATCTTCTTATAGGCTAACAGCTCTCAGAACAAAGTGGAGAGATACTGAGGAAGGGGAGAGACTGTTGCAAGCATACTTGTTGAATTAATTTTGAATCACCAGCCCCCAGATAATGACATTGAGACTTTTTATTAATTATGTAAGCTTGGCCTTTAGCTTAGGTTTGTCTTCAACTAGCTCTTTTTGCAAAATTAACCTACTTTTGATTATCTACATGCTGTCACATGGATTTATGTCTTTTATCAGTATGGCAAGTCTAACTTTCTCGAAGCATGATGACAACAATCGTGGAATCCTCCTAATCTCTCTTTTTTTCTGGAAGTCCTGCATATTGTCTCCTGCCTAACTATTGGCCATTTAACTCCTTATTAAACCAATCAGAAGGTATCATAGGCAAAGACACATATTTAGAGTGTAAACAAATACTCCACAACAAAAGAAATTATTAACATTGTGGCAGAAATTGATGATTTTCTTATTTAAATTTTTTAGTTTTTCAAAAATTATGCAAGAAATGTATTTACAAAATTTATTCTATAAGAGTACATGAATTTGGCCGGGCGATGGTGGCGCACGCCTTTAATCCCAGCACTCGGGAGGCAGAGGCAGGCAGATCTCAGTGAGTTCGAGACCAGCCTGGTCTACAGAACTAGTTCCAGGACAGGCTCCAAAGCCACAGAGAAACCCTGTCTCGAAAAAACAAAAAAACAAACAAAAAAAAAAGAGTACATGAATTTGAGTTGAGGTGAGAAGGAACTAAAGAAAAGCTGGAAGAATCAATGAACAGAGTGTTGGTACATTGAAAAGATAATCAAGACTAAAAAGCCCTTAGCCAAACTGAAATAAAGATAAGACCCAAATTAAGAAAATTAAAGATGAAAGGTAGTCATTAGAATAGACACTGATGGAATTCAGAAAACCATAAAGAAATACATTTAAAATACATATTTCACTAAATCGAAAATTATTAGACCTCTACCTGAAAAACAACTAATTTTTACATTTCCACCATAACCTACCTACTTCTGCATACCTAGACAATTCTTTGTGCCATCCCTAATAACCTACTCCATACTCAGAGTTCCTGTATCAATCACCAGGGTATATCTTGCTGTGCACCCCAAACTTCTTATCCATACCCTTATTATAACCTAACAAATTCAGACTGCATCCTAGAACCAGTGTATCAGCCTAGACTGGCCTTCCCTGCCTTCCCTGCACAGGAGCTCTAGGATTGGACCACAGCTTACCTTACCTTCTTTCTGCCCATCCCCAGCACTCTACAGTGTCATATCCAGACTTTCAACTCAGACCAATAATTGGAATAATATCGAAAATGTTGAGAGTTTGGTTTAGAGAAACAGTTAACACTTTAAGTAGATAGATCTTAATTGGCCATCCTCTTCAGACCATGGAAAACAATAGTGCTGAGAGAAATTGGGACAATGGAGGCTCAAGTCTCAGAGGTTTCAGAGGAAATGAGTATTAGTAAATAGCCTACAGACCATTCTTGTAATACTTTGGCAAAGACCGTGATTGGTTTCTTCCCTGTCCTAAGAATCTGCCTGAAGCTAAAGTGGAGAGTTTTAGGATTAATGTCTTTGTCAAAGGAAATTTCAAGGCAACTAGTATTGACTGTGTCAGATAGTTATAAGTGACAACTGTTATGAATCAGAAGAAGGGGAACTGATGATGGCCATGGGGCCAGTACTGGGCTCTGAGTTTCTGCAGGTAGTTACAAGCAGTTCCTTTTTATCAAAGGCAAAGTGATAGACAAAAACAAACATAAAAAAAAAGATAGACACAGAATCAAAACAAGAAGCTGCATAGTGCAAAACCAAAATTACAGATGAGGGCAGATCATGCCTCCCAGGGACTAGGGTGTCCTGGTTGCCCCTCCCTCAAAAATGTATGTATAGTGTCCTCCTGGGCTGGGCAACAGGTTTAGGACATGTCTTCTTCCCACATTGGTTTTGTTTCTATACTAGCCCCACGCAGCAACAATTTTCATCCCTAGAGTCCTATTACCGAGGAAGAGTCACAAGAAAACACTCCCACACTGCAATTGATTTAAAAGCAAGAGGATTTAATTCTGTCGCAACTCAATTTTAGGAATTGAGTCAACACATCAGGAACTGAGTCAACATCTAAGGGTATTCTTGCCCCAATTCCAGAAACAGAACTCTATTTGGAGAACATTCACAAAAACTCAGGGAGATGGAAATTTCCCAACATTTCAGTACATGCATGTATAGTTTTTAGATACTTGGTTCCCAGGGGAGGGGGGGAAACTAATGCTGAAAGGACTCAGAAATGGCCTCAGAGTTGTCTCAAAGTTCTACAATCTAAAGAACATTCCACCCAAATATAAAAGAATATACCTTCTTCTCCCCACCTCATGGAACCGTCTCTGAAATTGATCACATACTCAGCAACAAAGCAACCTCCACAGATACAAAAAATAGAGTAACCCTGAGTATTCTCAGATCACTATGGATTACAGTTAGAATTTAACAATAATACTGCTCTCAGAAAGCCTAAAAACTCATGAAAATTGAACAGTTAACTCCCTGAACTATCTCTGGGAAAAGAAAGATAGAAAGAAGAAAGAAAGAAAAAAGAAAGAGAGAGAGAGAGAGAAAAAAAGAAAAGAAAAGAAAAAACTTCCTAGAATTCAATGAAAATGAAGGCACAATGTATGCAAACCAATGAGAAACTGTGAAAGCAGCGATAAAACAAAAGGTCATAGCACCAAGTTCCAACATGAAAACAAAATGGAAAACAATCACACCAGTGACTTAACAGCACACCTGAAAGGTCTAGAACAAAAAAAAGCAGACTCATCCAAGAAAAGTAGAAGACAGTAAATAATCAAATTGAGGGCTGAAATAAACACAATAAAAACAAACAAAACAATACAAAGAATAAATGCAACAGAGAGCTGGTTCTTTGATAAAATCAACAAGATAGACAAACCCATATCCAAACTAATCAAAAGGCAAAGAGAAAACATCCAAAATAACAAAATCAGATTTAAAAAGGTACATAACAAGAGATACTGAAAAAATTTGGAGAATCGTTAAAGCATACTACAGAACCTGTACTCCACAAAATTGGAAAACATAAAATAAAAGGACAATTTTCTAGATAGATACCATATACCAAGTTTAAATCAAGACAATGTAAGAAATTTAAATAGACCTATAAACTGCAAGGAAATAAAAGCTGTCAGCAAAAACCTTACAACCACTGCCCCCCCCATTTCGAAAGAAAAAAAAGAAAACAAAAAACCAGGGATGGAAGGTTTTAGTGCAGAATTCTACAAGAACTTCCAATAAAAACTAATAACTATACTCCTCAAAGAGTTCCACATAATAAAAACAGAAGGAACATTGCCAAACTTTTTATGAGGCTACAGTTAACCTGATATCAAAACCACACAAAGACTCCACTAAGAAAGAGAATGAAAGACCAATCTCACTCATGTAAAAAGTATTTGACAAAATCCAACACCCCTTCATGATAAAGGTCTTGTTTAAATCAGGAATAAAAAGAACATATCTAAATATAATAAAAGGAATACACAAGTCAACAGCCAACATCAAATTAAATGAGGAGAAACTCACAGCAATTCCCCTAAAATCAGGAACAAGACAAGGCTGTTCACTCTCTCCATATCTCTTCAAGTACTTAAAGTGAAGGCTATAGCAATAAGATAACAATAGGAGATCAAGGGGATTCAAATTGGAAAGGAAGAAGTCAAACATTTGTTATTTGCAGATGACAAATAACATATATAAAAGACCCCAAAAACCCTACCAGAAAACTCCTACAGCTGATAAATACATACAGTGATGTGGTAGGATACAAGATCAACTCAAAAAATTTAGAAGCCCTCCTATATACAAATGATAAAATAGTTGAGAAAGAAATCAGAGAAGCAACACCTTATACAAACACCACAAATTGCACAAATATCTTGGGGTAACACTAAACAAAGAAGTGAAAGACCTATTTGACAAGAACTTTAAATCTTTAAATATAGAAATTGAAGAAGATACAGAAAATGAGAACATCTCCCGTGTGCTTCAATAGGTTGAATGAACACGGGAAATATGGCAATTCTACCAAAATTAACCTATAGATTCAATGCAATCCCCATCAAAATCACAACACAATTCTTCACAGACCTTGAACCAAAAAAAGTCAATTTCATATGGAAAAACAAAAATCCCAAAATAGCCAAAACAATCTTGTACAAGAAAGGAACGTCCAGAGGCATCACCATCCCTGAGATCAACCTTTATTACAGAGCTAAAATAATGAAAACAGCTTGGTACTGGCATAAAAACAGGGAGGTTGACTAATGGAATCAAATTGAAGACATGAACATAAATCCACACACTTATGAACACCTATTTTTTGACAAAGAAGCTAAAATTATACAAGAGAATAAAGATAGTGTCTTCAACAAATAGTACTGGCATAACAGGATGCCAACATATAAAAGAATGAAAATAGATCCTTATCTATCCCTATGCACAAAACTCAAGTCCAAATAGATTAAAGGCCTCAATATAAATCAATCCACACTGAACTGGATAGGGGGAGAAAATGGGAAGTATCTTTCAAAGCATAGGCACAGAAAACCACTACCTAAATATAACCCAAGTAGCAAAGACACTGAGAGAAACAAAAAATCATGGGACCTCCTGAAACTGGGAAGCTTCTGTAAAGCAGAGCATACAGTCAAGAAGTCAAAAAAAGCAGCATAATGAATAGGAAAAAATTATCACCAACCACACTGCATACAGAGGACTGATCTTACACGTGTCAGAATGGCCAAGATATAAAACACCAATGATAGCTTATACTGGAGAGGATGTAGAGAAAGGGGAACACTCATCCATTGATGGTGGGAATGCAAACTGGTACAAACAATTTAGAAATCAGTATGGTAGTTTCTCAGAAAATTGGGAATCAACCTACCTCAGGATCCACCAATACCACTCTTGGCCATATACCAAAAAGATGCTCAATCATACTACAAAGGCATTTCTTTGTTCCACTATGTTCATAGCAGCATTAATTGTAATAACCAGAATCTGGAAATAATGTAGATATCCCTCAACTGAAGAATGGATAAAGAAAGTGCAGCATATTTCCATTTTAGAGTACTACTCAGCAGTAAAAATCAATGACAACTTGAATTTTTTTTGGCAAATGAATGGTACTAGAAGACACCATCCTGAGTGAGGTAACACAGACTAAGAAAGACAAATATAGATAGGTATGTACTTAATCATAAGTGGATACTAGCTATAAACAAAAGATATTGAGCCTATAGTTCATGATCATAGAGAAGCTAATTATTTAGGTGAACCCCAAGACAAATGTTTATAAATTCATAATAGACAAGATTGCCTGACCCAATTGACAGCATGGACTTAATAGGTGAAGAGAAAATTGAAGAGAAAGAGGTGGAGAGAAAGAGAGAAGTGAAGAGAACGTGAGGGAATTGGATAGTTGGGGTGGAGGAAGGACAGAAATGTGAGCAAGGAATGAGATATCTTGATTGAGGCAGCCCTGTTAAATCCAGAAAGAAACCTGACTGTATAGAAATTCCCAGGAATGCACAAGGATGTATTCCAGCTAAGACTCTAAGCAATAGAGGAGAGGGTTTCTGAACTGGCCTTTCCCTGTAGTTAGACTGATGAATATCTTAAATGTCCCCATAGAATCTTCATCCAGCAATGGATGGATACAGAGGCAGAGACCTCCAACAGAGCACTGGACTGAGCTCCCAAGGTCCAGTTGAAGAGTGGGAGGAGTGAGAATAAAAATAAGGAGGTCAAGACCATGATGGATACACACACTGAAACAGTCTACCTGAGCTAATGGGATCTCATGAACTCCAGCCAGCCTGGGGAAGAAATAAACATAGGTACAAAGTAGTCCCTCTGAGTGTAGTTGACAGTTGCATGGCTGGGGCAGATTAGCGATCACTGGCAATCGAACCAGGATTTATCTCTCTGCCTGTACTGGCTTATGGAGAACCTATTGTCTTTGGATGCATACTTTTCTCAGACTAGATATAGTAGGCAGAGCCTCAGACATTCTGCAAAGCAATGTGCCTTAGCCTCTCTGTGGAGTGGATGGGGGATGTGGTTAGGGGGCAAGTGAAGGGAGTGGGAGGAAGGGAGGGAGTGGGAACTTGAACTGGAATTGTACTGTGAAAAAAGATAGTTTGTTTTATTTTTTACAAAACTAAATAAAACAAATAAATTGTGGCTGTTTTGTCTACATGTATATCGCTTATGTCTTGAGCTAGCAAAGGCTAGAAGAGCCCTGGGAATGAGTTAGGCAATATGGGTTGCTATGTGGGTGCTGGAACTAAGCACAGATCTTCTGTAAGAGCAGAAATTGCTCTTCACCACTTTGTAACTACAGTATGTATGCTAATATTGCCATTATCATTAAAATGACTATACTGTTTGTCTTTTTGCTCTATTTTTTTCTTCAGTGTATTGTGTAGACCTTAACAACCATGAAATTCCTCAAAAAACTGGCTGAGTAAAGGCCATCTGTCGATTCCTTTCTATTCTTGTGGATGGATTACCTAAATACAGGTACACAAACCCCAGCTGAGACACCTAAGTAGTTTTCAAACCTACAGTTCCTGTCTTTGTTCCTTTCTAAAGGCCCAACTTTTCTGGTTGAAAGAGTGAAGTCTAGCATTGAAGATGCACTGAAGAAACAGTTCAGTTGGATGCTCAATGCTTACCACACCACAGAGCAAAAGAAAACACTATCCTTAGTGAGATAACCCCAGAACCCAAAAGATGAATATGAACCTTCATCCAGCGATGGTGGTGATAGATACAGACCCACATCAGAGCAAGGGATGGAGCTTCCAAGGTCCAGTTGAAGAGCAGAAGGAGGGAGAAAATAAGCAAGAAAGTCTTAGGACCACAGAGGGGTTGGTGAACCCACTGAGACAGTTGACTGATCTAATGGGAGCTCCCCAAGGCCAGCTGGACTGGGACTGAATGAGCATGTGACCAAACTGGAATCTCTGGATGTGTCTTACAATGGTGGCTGACTGAGAAGCCAATGATAATTGTACTGGGATTTGTCTCTTGCATCAACTGGCTTTTTGGAATTATAGTCTGTTTGGATGCACACACTCCTAGGTTGGAGAAATAGGGAGAGCCATGGACCTCCCATAGGGCAGGGTACCCTGCTCTCTTTTAGGACTAGAGAGGGAGGGAGGGGGAAGTGGGTAAGCAGGAGGGAAATGGGAGGATTGGAGGAGGTGGACATTTTGAATGGTATTATTTATAAAGCAATAAAAATTTTAAAAAGAAAAAATTTGTGAATGTACAGTAGAGAGTCATGACCCTTTGCAATGGTATTCTGTTAGAAAAGTCAAAGTGCATCATTTTCTCTTTGAAGCTACAAAGACACCGCCTCCTGACACAGCATCATATGACTGTGCACACAAACGGGACTCCCATATCACCTCCTCTTTTCTATTTAAATAAAAAATGAGGTTTTAACTTTAACATAGTAAAATTACATATAACAAAACAGGTATTAAGTCAGAATTATAGTTACAATTATTATATCTAATTTACCTTTTATCATAAAAAAGGAAACTATAACTAAATTCTTTAACTCCGTCAAAGACTCAAGGATAAAATATTACCTAAGTGAACAGGAAGTACATTGTAAGCAACTTCCAAAACTCTAGAATTGACAGAGACATCTCGCTGCCTGCACAGTCACACAAGTTCTTCTGTACGATTGGAGCATCCAATCTTCAGCCCACAGGCCCATGGTATCCAGCAGACTTTCCCATGAAGCAGAAAATTTTAAAAACAATTCCACCTATACTTGCAATTTGGCCATCACATTTTTCTGTGCCCTTCAGAATGTCTAGCAGACTCTTATGAAGCAGGAACCCTGAAGGATCATCTTCTTTCCTATAGACAAGTTCAACAGTGATTCCTCGGTGGATCCTCAATGTCCAGTTCATCTAATAATCTTCATAAGGACTCTCTTCAATGCCCATGTTCCTCTTGAAGTTGATTGGTGCTGCCAGGAGAAGATGTGTCTCATTCTCATGAAAAATCCTATGTTCTTAAACATCTTAAATGTTATATTTTGGAGGTCCCTGAATGATGTGAAGAATACCTATCTAACATATACATCTTTGTATATCTAGAAAATCTAACTAACATGACTAAAAGTTTGACTACTATAAATGACTCTCTATTAACCTATATTTCTTAATTATACCTTACATTTTTAAATGAGCTATACAAACACAATATCTTAATCAAAAATAGAAATATACATATACACAGCATAAAAATTGACCTTATATTTGTATCAATAAACCAAGATCCATACCAATGCAAATCACTATAGCATACACCCCTTTAAATGTGAAGAAACAATTATAAGCAATATTTGGGAATAGCAATAGGCTATACGTTTTAGGAGTCTCTTGGACATGGTATGCACTTTTTATACGTGGATTTGAGCTCTTATGTAATTGATAAGCAAGCTATAATCTATATATAAGCACAGAGGTTAGGGATATAATAGGGTAATAGAGAGAATGGATGCATTTTCTTACGAAGGGCATATAGATGATGCTGGATGCATGGATGGATGGATGGATGGATGGATGGATGGATGGATAGATAGATAGATAGATGTCTAAATGGATGGGTGAATG
Organism: Microtus obscurus; assembly: GCA_963919715.1. Classification (NCBI taxonomy): domain Eukaryota; kingdom Metazoa; phylum Chordata; class Mammalia; order Rodentia; family Cricetidae; genus Microtus; species Microtus obscurus. The sequence continues at coordinate 223,452 of CAWTZC010000641.1, forward strand.
AATGGATGGATAGGATAAGTGGGATGGAAGAATAGAATGGGAATAGGGAAGAAAGAGTGGGGAAAGAAAGGGAATGTAGAGGGGGACAACTAAAACTAAGGAACCCTTGAGGGGGGTTGTATGGGAAATTAATACAGTATAAACTTACATATGTTAATGAACGTGAACTAAATTAAACAACCAAATAACAGAGGAGACAGAGCCACCAGTGAACATAACTATTGGCCAAATGTAGATTCGAGTACCAGGAATGGGTTATATTTAATTGAATTGTTGAACAAATGGGCGTTAGAAGATATTTCTGACCCGCTCCGTTCTACAGCCATTTAATCCCAAAGAAACACACAGAGGTCTACATTAATTATAAACTGATTGGCCTAATAGCTCAAACTTCTTATTAACTCTTATAACTTATAGTAGCACATAATTATTATCAGTATTAGCCTCGTAGCTTGGTACCATTTTCAACAAAGCAGTCACATTTGTATCTGGATTCCTCTATGTCTAGGTGATGAATACAAACTGCCTCATTTCTCTTCCCAGAATTTTCCTGTTCTCCTTGCCCTGCCTCTACTTCCTGCCTGGCTACTGGCCAATCAGCATTTTATTAAACAAGTACAAGAAACAAATCTTTACAGAGTAAAACCATTGTCCCACAGCAAATGTGCCCCATGGAAACACCACAAAACCCAGGATATCACCAAGGATATTTATTGCTTACTCTCCACAAATTGGTGGTAAGGCCTTTTTGCTACAGACAATCCCAACACAAATCATTTAACAGAGAAAATTTGAGCTGGTGCCTATCTAGACCTTCACCCCTATGATTTAGTATTCATCATTCTGGAGGGTGCTCTGCACACCAACCCAGCTACAAACTCTTCAAGATACAGTGCCCTGCCTGCCTCCAAGATAGCCTCTGCAATAGTGGCACAAAGCTTGTATAAATAACCAACCAATATCTTCTTTGATTTAAAGCATGCCCTCCAATAGATGAAATCCATACCTGAAACTGCTTGGGTGGATAAACACCTGAGATCAGATAGGCCAACAGCCTAGGGAAAAACCAAATACAGCAGAATTTCTACATTCTGCTCTAATAACTTAGCAATAAAAATGACTCCATCATCACAGAAGCTTCCTCTGAGAGAACATGGGAACAAATATGGAGACTCATATACAGATAATATGCAGAATGAGACCTCAAAACACTCAGTTCTATGTGGGATATCTCCCTCAAATCTTGCCCCTCAGGACTCAGGGAAATCTGTAGAAGAGGAGGTGCAAAGAATGTCAGAGCCAGAGGGACTGAGGACACCAAAAAAACAAGATCTTCTTATCAGAAACTTCTCCAACAAAATCAGGTGAGGAATTTGGGGTAAGGCATGAAGATTAAGGAAACGTCAGATGGAAAGACATTGACAGAGAAAACACAGGATAGATTTGGGGGACTGCCAGCTTACTCTGCACAGTCCCAAGTTTACTTCAGAATTTGCTTACATACAAAAGCAGAACAAAGTACAGCATAGATGGTCAGTCAGTATCTAACCATAAGACCATTCCTGTCCTGTTGTAAGCAGTTTCAAATTCTATCTTGATGTTCCTAAGGTTTGGCATCAGCAGTATTCTTTCTACTAGGTAGTGTGTCCTCTTCTGATGGGCAAAATCCTCTTTCCCATGGGCTTAATCAGAACTTTTTCATAGCCCTCACTGAAGCTGGAATAAGCAGCGCAGGCAAGCATGAACTCAAATGGCATTTTTAAGTCCGAATTGACTCAAAAAAAAAACTGAGTCACACGTGGACTTCCACACCTTCTCCTTTTTATAGCCCCTTGCAAATGAAAAATTAGTTTTCTTCAACGGAGCCTGACTAGGAAAATAAAACACTCTTTTTTTTTTCTTTTCTTTTTTGGTTTTTTCGAGACAGGGTTTCTCTGTGGTTTTTGAACCTGTCGTGGAACTAGCTCTTGTAGACCAGGCTGGTCTCAAACTCATAGAGATCTGCCTGCCTCTGCCTCCCAAGTGCTGGGATTAAAGGCGTGTGCCACCACTGCCCGGCGAAACAAAACACTCTTAAGGGTAGTTCCCATGCCTTCAGTAGATAATCAGCACAAAATAATCTAAATGGAATATTTGCAGATGCTTTATATCTATATTGTGTCTTTTGTTTTCTCAGTTTTTATAATTTTCCTGTGTGTTCAAACATTGTGTACTTCTATGTCTGTATGTGTTTCTTGTGCTCTTTTTTTTTTTATATTTTTTATTTTTCCACTCAAAAATTTACATTTCCTCCCCTCCTGGTAACCAACCCGTGCTCGTCCCTCCTTCTCCCAACCCTCCTGCTAACCCACCCGTGCTTGTCCCTCCTTCTCCCATCTTAAGAGAGGACAGGGAACCCTGCCCTTTGGAAGTCCTAGGCCTTCCCCTGTATATCCAGGCCTAGGAAGCTTTGCATCCAAATAGAATAGGGTCCCAAAAATCCAGTGCATGCAGAGAAACAAGTCCCAGTGCCTTTGGCAATGGCTTCTCAGACAGTACCCATTGTCAGCCATATTCAGAGAGTCCAGTTTCATCACATGCTCATTCAGGCCCAGTCCTTTGGTGAGCTTCCATTAGAACAGGCACACTGTTTCAGTGGGTAGACCAACCCTTCAGAGTCCTGACTTCCTTCCTCATCTTCTCCCTCCTTCTGTTCTTCAACAGGACCTTGGGAGCTCAGTTTCTTGCTCTGATGTGGGTCTCTGGCTCTATCTTCATCTGTCATAGGGTGAAGTTTCTATGGTGATATTCTAGATAATCATCAGTGTGATACTGGGGCAAGGCCAGTTCAGGCATCCTCTCCTCTGCTGCCCAAGGACCTAGCTGGGGACATCCACATGGACACCTGAGATCCCCTCTAGAGCCAAGTCTCTTGCCAGCCCTAAAATGGCTCCCCTAATGTAGATAACTTCTTCCCTGCTCCTTTATCCGCCCTTCCTCCATCTCCACCCTCCCACTCCTTCAAGCCCTCCTCAGTCTTTCCTTCTCATTTCTCTCTCCCCCTTTCAACTTCACCCAAGGACAGACACACCCCATGCTCCCAACTTTTGACCAGTGATCTTATTTGCTTCCAATTTCCAGGAGGATCTACATATGTTTTTCCTACTACTGAATGGGAGAAGATCTTCACCAACCCACGCAACAGACAGAATATGATCTTCACCAACCCCGCAACAGACAAGGTCTGATCTCCAAAATACATAAAGAACACAAGAAACTGAACATTAAAATTCTAATTAACCCCATTAAAAAATGGGGTACTAAACTGAACAGAGAATTCTCAACAGAAAAAGTTCAAACGGTCAAAAGACACTTAAGTCTTGTTCAACCTCCTTAGCGATCAGGGAAATGCAAATAAAAAAAAACTTGGAGATACCATCTTACACCTGTAATAATGGCTAAAATCAAAAACACCAAGGATAGCTTATGCTGGAAAAGATGTGGGAAAAAGGAAACACTCATCCATTGCTGGTGGGAATGAAAACTTGTGCAACCACTTTGGAAATCAGTGTGGCGGTTTCTTACGAAATTGCAAATCACTGTACCTCAGAATCCAGCAATACCACTCTTGGAAATATACCCAAGAGATGCCCAATCATACTACAAAAGCATTTGTTCAACTATGTTCATAGAAGCATTATTTGTAATAGCCAGAACCTGGAAACAACCTAGATGCCCGTCAATGGAAGAATGGATAAAGAAAGTGTGGAACATATACTACATTACAGTAGTACTCAGCGGGGAAAAAAAAAACAATTACATTTTGAATTTTGCATGCAAATGGGTGAAAATAGAAAAATAGAAAACACTATATTATATGAGATAACTCAGACACAAAAAGATGAATATGTTATGTACTCTCTCTTGTGCTTTGTCTTAGCTCTTTTTCTTCTTTTTTCTATTCTGATTTATTTGCTTTTGTTTTATCTTAGGATTGTTTATTGGAGGGGATATGGGAAGAACGGAGAGAATTAGAAAGATGAAAACCCTAATCAGAATACTTTGTGTGAAACAAACCTCTTTTCAATACATTATAATGTTTGAAAAGG
>CAWTZC010000642.1:0-78828 GCA_963919715.1 Microtus obscurus
CTTTTTCAAACTTTATTCTGATTTGAAAAAGTGATGGAGGTGGGTCTTGTATCTTATCTGTTGCTTTCATTGGCTAACTAATAAAGAAACTGCCTGGGCCCTCATAGGACAGAAAATTAGGTAGGCGGAGTAGACAGAAGAGGATTCTGGGAGAAGGAAGCTGAGTCAAGGAGTTGCCATGATGCCCGCATTCCAGACAGACACAGGCTAGAATCTCCCCGGTAAGCACACCTTGGGGTGCTACACAGATTATCAGAAATGGGTTAGGTCAATATGTAAGAGCTAGCCAATAATGGGCCAGGCAGTGATTAAAGGTATACAGTTTCCGTGTAATTATTTCGGGGCTTAAGCTGGGCCATGCGGGCGGCCAGGTACAGGGGCACAACCACGCCGCTCCCTATTACAACAGATTGGCGTGCCAACGTGCTAATGAACTCACGTCAAAACCTGAGAGGGCTTGAAAAGGATATAGAAAAAATTTAAGACAGCTTTTTGCTGTTTCGGGTTGCGTACTGCAAAGAAATTGTCCTGACTCAGCAGCAGGAAAAAACTGGCTGTTTTAAAATGCCGGCTTTCTGGGCTGTGCCGCCATTGTGATCTCTGTCTGGCTCCTGCGGGAGAGAAAGCTTTTGAATGGAGCATTTGGAGTAAAGTGCTACGGCTTGCTTGATGATAATGTGGACTGCTGTGTGCCTGGAACTGTGTGCAGCTCAGGGGCACCAAATGGCTCTGAGGCAGGAGCGGCTCAGCTCAGCCATGTTGAACTGAGTTCTTCTCAAGCAGGAACTACCGTAATTACTGTGATAACAGCACACTTAAGGTTTAGACTTTACAGGACACAGGCAGTACCGTATTACCCCTACATGGTGCAACTTAAGTTTTTAAGAAGTGCTTAAGATTTTAAGAAATGCTCCTGGATAGTAAAAAAAAATTACAGATTCACAATAAAACAGATTCAGACAGACCACTAAATGAGTCACAATGTTGGATAAATGTACGTGGGCTTGAAAGAGAAAAAAATATAGAGAGAGAGCAAATAAAGTTAATGCCTTTAAAATTAAAAAGGTAAAGTCTTTAAAGAGACAGAGTACAGATAGTTAAGAGAGTAAAAGAAATAAAGAAAAATAAGCCACGTAAAAATGGAAAATTCACAGAGAGTCTGGATTATGTACATTGTGTTTTCTTTAAAATTTTTAACTATAAAGGAGCTAAGTACAGAGAGTCATTTCATTATATGGACTGCCAAGCGGAACCAGAATGGATATAAGGGTTTTACGATTTCAAAATTTGGGTCTAAGGATATGATGCTTCGGAAAGGGTCTTCTTTTGTTTTCACAGAGGATGAGACCCTGTGGATTTCTTCTATTCCGATTTGGTATGATAGACCACGCCCTCCTGAAAGGTTGCTGTGAACACCCTCAAAAAATTACTTCACTCAACTGCCAACTGAGATGACCCTGACACACTGGTTATACCATAAAAGACCTAATTAACGACGCCCCCGTTCAGCAGGAAGCAGTTTGGAGAGAAAACTGCGCCCATGTTCCCAAATAGGGTTTATAAACGTTTTTTTTACATTTAAAGGGGGATAGGATATAGATATAAATAATTTGCATTGGTGTGGATTTTAAAGTCAATTTTGTTATATGTATTTCTGATCTTGATTAAGGTATTGTGATTATGTAGTTCATTTTTAAAATGTAATGTATAATTAGGAAATATAGGTTGTTGTTGAATAATCATAAATAATAGTCAAGCTTGTAATCATGTTAGATTTTCTAGATATATAGAGATATATTTCAGTTAGATGGACATTCTTCATATCTTTCAAAGACTGCAGAATATGGCATTTAAATATTTTAATAACTTAGGGTTTTTTCATGACAATGAGACACATCTGCTCCTGACAGTGCCAATCTACTTCAAGAGGAAGATGGGCATTGAAGAGGCTCCTAATGGAGTTGGATAGCCATTTGGGCAAGAGACTGTTCTTGCCTGGACTGTTGCATAAACTGGACACAAAGAACCCGCAGAGAGAGGACTGCTAAACTTGCCTAAAGGTGAGATGATCTTTCGGGGTTCCTGACTCATAAAAGAGTCTACAAGACATTCTGCAGGACACAGCAGAAAGTGACTGAACTGTCTTTGAAATTTCCTGCTTCATGAAAAATGTCTGCTGGATACTATGGGCCTGAAGGCCAAAGATGGATGCCCCAACGGTACAGAGGAACTTTGGGTAACTGTCCAGGCAGTGAGTTGTCTCTGTCATTTCTAGAGTTTGGATTTACTGTTTGTTTAGGTAATTTTATATCCTTCTGGAGTCTTTGATGGAGTTGAAGAATGGATACACAGTTGTAGTTTTCCTTAGTTATGATAAAAGATAAAATAGATATAATTATTGTAATTGTAATTCTTCCTTGATAACTGTTTTGTTATATGTAATTTTATTATGTTAAAGTTAAAGCCTTTCTTTTTTGTTTAAACAAAAAAAGGGGAAATGATGGAGGTGGGTCTTGTATCTTATCTGTTGCTTTCATTGGCTAACTAATAAAGAAACTGCCTGGGCCCTCATAGGACAGAAAATTAGGTAGGCGGAGTAGACAGAAGAGGATTCTGGGAGAAGGAAGCTGAGTCAAGGAGTTGCCATGATGCCCGCATTCCAGACAGACACAGGCTAGAATCTCCCCGGTAAGCACACCTTGGGGTGCTACACAGATTATCAGAAATGGGTTAGGTCAATATGTAAGAGCTAGCCAATAATGGGCCAGGCAGTGATTAAAGGTATACAGTTTCCGTGTAATTATTTCGGGGCTTAAGCTGGGCCATGCGGGCGGCCAGGTACAGGGGCACAGCCACGCCGCTCCCTATTACAACAGAAAAGAGGTTTGTTTCACACAAAGTATTCTGATTAGGGTTTTCTTCCTTGTAATTCTCTCAGTCCTCCCCACATCCCCTCCAATAAACAATCCTAAGATAAAACAAAAGCAAAAAAATCAGAATAGAAAAAAAGAAGAAAAAGAGCTAAGACAAAGCACAAGAGAGAGTACATAACATATTCATCTTTTTGTGTCTGAGTTACTCATACAAGATAGTGTTTTCTATTTTCACCCATTTGCATTCAAAATTCAAAATGTATTTTTTTTTTTTACCGCTGAATACTACTCTAATGTGTATATGTTCCACACTTTCTTTATCCATTCTTCCATTGACGGGCATCTAGGTTGTTTCCAGGTTCTGGCTATTACAAATAATGCTTCTATGAACATAGTTGAACAAATGCTTTTGTAGTATGATTGGGCATCTCTTGGGTATATTCCCAAGAGTGGTATTGCTGCATTCTGAGGTACAGTGATTTGCAATTTCCTAAGAAACTGCCACACTGATTTCCAAAGTGGTTGCACAAGTTTTCATTCCCATCAGTAGTGGGTGAGTGTTTCCCTTTCTCCACATCCTCTCCAGCATAAGCTATCCTTGGTGTTTTTGATTTTAGCCATTATTACAGGTGCAAGATGGTATCTCCAATTTTTTTGATTTGCATTTCCCTGATCGCTAAGGAGGTTGAACAAGACTTATGTGTCTTTTGGTCATTTGATCTTTTTCTGTTGAGAATTCTCTGTTCAGCTTAGTACCCCATTTTTTAATGGGGTTGATTAGAATTTTAATGTTCAGTTTCTTGTGTTCTTTATGTATTTTGGAGATCAGACCTTGTCTGTTGCGGGGTTGGTGAAGATCATCTCCTGTCTGTTGCGGGGTTGGTGAAGATCTTCTCCCATTCAGTAGTAGGAAAAACATATGTAGATCCTCCTGGAAATTGGCAGCAAATAAGATCACCGGGAAAAGTTGGGAGCATGGGGTGTGTCTGTCCTTGGGTGAAGTTGAAAGGGGGAGAGAGAAATGAGAAGGGAAAGACTGAGGAGGGCTTGAAGGAGTGGGAGGGTGGAGATGGAGGAAGGGTGGATAAAGGAGCAGGGAAGAAGTTATCTACATTAGGGGAGCCATTTTAGGGTTGGCAAGAGACTTGGCTCTAGAGGGGATCTCAGGTGTCCATGTGGATGTCCCCAGCTAGGTCCTTGGGCAGCAGAGGAGAGGATGCCTGAACTGGCCTTTTCCCAGTATCACACTGATGATTATCTAGAATATCACCATAGAAACTTCACCCTATGACAGATGGAGATAGAGCCAGAGACCCCCATCAGAGCAAGAGACTGAGCTGCCAAGGTCCTGTTGAAGAGCAGAAGGAGGGAGAAGATGAGGAAGGAAGTCAGGACTCCGAAGGGTTGGTCTACCCACTGAAACAGTGTGCCTGTTCTAATGGAAGCTCACCAAATCCACTGGACTGGGCCTGAATGAGCATGTGATGAAACTGGACTCTCTGAATATGGCTGACAATGGGGACTGTCTGAGAAACCATTGCCAAAGGCACCGGGACTTGTTTCTCTGCATGTACTGGATTTTTGGGACCCTATTCTATATGGATGCAAAGCTTCCTAGGCCTGGATATACAGGGGAAGGCCTAGGACTTCCCAAAGGTCAGCGTTCCCTGTCCTCTCTTAAGATGGGAGAAGGAGGGACGACACGGGTGGGTTAGCAGGAGGGTTGGGAGAAGGAGGGACAAGCACGGGTTGGTTACCAGGAGGGGAGGAAATGTAAATTTTTGAGTGGAAAAATATAAAAAATCTATAAAAAAAGAAAAAGCACAAGAAACACATACAGACATAGAAATACACAATGTTTGAACACACAGGAAAATGATAAAAACTGAAAAAACAAAACTCACAATATAGATATAAAGCATCTGCAAATATTCCATTTAGATTATTTTGTGCTGATTGTCTACTAAGGGCATGGGAACTAGCCTTAAGAGTGTTTTATTTCGCCGGGTGGTGGTGGCGCACGCCTTTAATCCCAGCACTTGGAGGCAGAGACAGGCGGATCTCTGTGAGTTCGAGAAAGAGCCTGTTCTACAAGAGCTAGTTCCAAGGCAGGTTCAAAAACCACAGAGAAACCCTGTCTCGAAAAACCAAAAAAAAAAGGAAAAAAAAAAGAAAAAAAAAGATTGTTTTATTTTCCTAGTGAGGCTCCCTTGAAGAAAACTAATTTTTCATTTGCAAGGGGCTAGGAGAAGGTGTGGGAGTCCACGTGTGACTCAGTTTTTTTTTTTTTGAGTCAATTCGGACTTAAAAATGCCATTTGAGTTCATGCTTGCCTGCGCTGCTTATTCCAGCTTCAGTGAGGGCTATGAAAAAGTTCTGATTAAGCCCATGGGAAAGAGGATTTTGCCCATCAGAAGAGGACACACTACCTAGTAGAAAGAATACTGCTGATGCCAAACCTTAGGAACATCAAGATAGAATTTGAAACTGCTTACAACAGGACAGGAATGGTCTTATGGTTAGATACTGACTGACCATCTATGCTGTACTTTGTTCTGCTTTTGTATGTAAGCAAATTCTGAAGTAAACTTGGGACTGTGCAGAGTAAGCTGGCAGTCCCCCAAATCTATCCTGTGTTTTCTCTGTCAATGTCTTTCCATCTGACGTTTCCTTAATCTTCATGCCTTACCCCAAATTCCTCACCTGATTTTGTTGGAGAAGTTTCTGATAAGAAGATCTTGTTTTTTTTGGTGTCCTCAGTCCCTCTGGCTCTGACATTCTTTGCACCTCCTCTTCTACAGATTTCCCTGAGTCCTGAGGGGCAAGATTTGAGGGAGATATCCCACATAGAACTGAGTGTTTTGAGGTCTCATTGTGCATATTATCTGTATATGAGTCTCCATATTTGTTCCCATGTTCTCTCAGAGGAAGCTTCTGTGATGATGGAGTCCATCCATCCATCCATCCATCCGTCCATCCATCCATCCATGCATCCAGCATCATCTATATGCCCTTCGTAAGAAAATGCATCCATTCTCTCTATTACCCTATTATATCCCTAACCTCTGTGCTTATATATAGATTATAGCTTGCTTATCAATTACATAAGAGCTCAAATCCACGTATAAAAAGTGCATACCATGTCCAAGAGACTCCTAAAACGTATAGCCTATTGCTATTCCCAAATATTGCTTATAATTGTTTCTTCACATTTAAAGGGGTGTATGCTATAGTGATTTGCATTGGTATGGATCTTGGTTTATTGATACAAATATAAGGTCAATTTTTATGCTGTGTATATGTATATTTCTATTTTTGATTAAGATATTGTGTTTGTATAGCTCATTTAAAAATGTAAGGTATAATTAAGAAATATAGGTTAATAGAGAGTCATTTATAGTAGTCAAACTTTTAGTCATGTTAGTTAGATTTTCTAGATATACAAAGATGTATATGTTAGATAGGTATTCTTCACATCATTCAGGGACCTCCAAAATATAACATTTAAGATGTTTAAGAACATAGGATTTTTCATGAGAATGAGACACATCTTCTCCTGGCAGCACCAATCAACTTCAAGAGGAACATGGGCATTGAAGAGAGTCCTTATGAAGATTATTAGATGAACTGGACATTGAGGATCCACCGAGGAATCACTGTTGAACTTGTCTATAGGAAAGAAGATGATCCTTCAGGGTTCCTGCTTCATAAGAGTCTGCTAGACATTCTGAAGGGCACAGAAAAATGTGATGGCCAAATTGCAAGTATAGGTGGAATTGTTTTTAAAATTTTCTGCTTCATGGGAAAGTCTGCTGGATACCATGGGCCTGTGGGCTGAAGATTGGATGCTCCAATCGTACAGAAGAACTTGTGTGACTGTGCAGGCAGCGAGATGTCTCTGTCAATTCTAGAGTTTTGGAAGTTGCTTACAATGTACTTCCTGTTCACTTAGGTAATATTTTATCCTTGAGTCTTTGACGGAGTTAAAGAATTTAGTTATAGTTTCCTTTTTTATGATAAAAGGTAAATTAGATATAATAATTGTAACTATAATTCTGACTTAATACCTGTTTTGTTATATGTAATTTTACTATGTTAAAGTTAAAACCTCATTTTTTATTTAAATAGAAAAGAGGAGGTGATATGGGAGTCCCGTTTGTGTGCACAGTCATATGATGCTGTGTCAGGAGGCGGTGTCTTTGTAGCTTCAAAGAGAAAATGATGCACTTTGACTTTTCTAACAGAATACCATTGCAAAGAGTCATGACTCTCTACTGTACATTCACAAATTTTTCTTTTTAAAATTTTTATTGCTTTATAAATAATACCATTCAAAATGTCCACCTCCTCCACTCCTCCCATTTCCCTCCTGCTTACCCACTTCCCCCTCCCTCCCTCTCTAGTCCTAAAAGAGAGCAGGGTACCCTGCCCTATGGGAGGTCCATGGCTCTCCCTATTTCTCCAACCTAGGAGTGTGTGCATCCAAACAGACTATAATTCCAAAAAGCCAGTTGATGCAAGAGACAAATCCCAGTACAATTATCATTGGCTTCTCAGTCAGCCACCATTGTAAGACACATCCAGAGATTCCAGTTTGGTCACATGCTCATTCAGTCCCAGTCCAGCTGGCCTTGGGGAGCTCCCATTAGATCAGTCAACTGTCTCAGTGGGTTCACCAACCCCTTGTGGTCCTGAGACTTTCTTGCTTATTTTCTCCCTCCTTCTGCTCTTCAACTGGACCTTGGGAGCTCCATCCCTTGCTCTGATGTGGGTCTGTATCTATCACCACCATCGCTGGATGAAGGTTCATATTCATCTTTTGGGTTCTGGGTTATCTCACTAAGGATAGTGTTTTCTTTTGCTCTGTGGTGTGGTAAGCATTGAGCATCCAACTGAACTGTTTCTTCAGTGCATCTTCAATGCTAGACTTCACTCTTTCAACCAGAAAAGTTGGGCCTTTAGAAAGGAACAAAGACAGGAACTGTAGGTTTGAAAACTACTTAGGTGTCTCAGCTGGGGTTTGTGTACCTGTATTTAGGTAATCCATCCACAAGAATAGAAAGGAATCGACAGATGGCCTTTACTCAGCCAGTTTTTTGAGGAATTTCATGGTTGTTAAGGTCTACACAATACACTGAAGAAAAAAAATAGAGCAAAAAGACAAACAGTATAGTCATTTTAATGATAATGGCAATATTAGTATACATACTGTAGTTACAAAGTGGTGAAGAGCAATTTCTGCTCTTACAGAAGATCTGTGCTTAGTTCCAGCACCCACATAGCAACCCATATTGCCTAACTCATTCCCAGGGCTCTTCTAGCCTTTGCTAGCTCAAGACATAAGCGATATACATGTAGACAAAACAGCCACAATTTATTTGTTTTATTTAGTTTTGTAAAAAATAAAACAAACTATCTTTTTTTCACAGTACAATTCCAGTTCAAGTTCCCACTCCCTCCCTTCCTCCCACTCCCTTCACTTGCCCCCTAACCACATCCCCCATCCACTCCACAGAGAGGCTAAGGCACATTGCTTTGCAGAATGTCTGAGGCTCTGCCTACTATATCTAGTCTGAGAAAAGTTTCCATCCAAAGACAATAGGTTCTCCATAAGCCAGTACAGGCAGAGAGATAAATCCTGGTTCGATTGCCAGTGATCGCTAATCTGCCCCAGCCATGCAACTGTCAACTACACTCAGAGGGACTACTTTGTACCTATGTTTATTTCTTCCCAGGCTGGCTGGAGTTCATGAGATCCCATTAGCTCAGGTAGACTGTTTCAGTGTGTGTATCCATCATGGTCTTGACCTCCTTATTTTTATTCTCACTCCTCCCACTCTTCAACTGGACCTTGGGAGCTCAGTCCAGTGCTCTGTTGGAGGTCTCTGCCTCTGTATCCATCCATTGCTGGATGAAGATTCTATGGGGACATTTAAGATATTCATCAGTCTAACTACAGGGAAAGGCCAGTTCAGAAACCCTCTCCTCTATTGCTTAGAGTCTTAGCTGGAATACATCCTTGTGCATTCCTGGGAATTTCTATACAGTCAGGTTTCTTTCTGGATTTAACAGGGCTGCCTCAATCAAGATATCTCATTCCTTGCTCACATTTCTGTCCTTCCTCCACCCCAACTATCCAATTCCCTCACGTTCTCTTCACTTCTCTCTTTCTCTCCACCTCTTTCTCTTCAATTTTCTCTTCACCTATTAAGTCCATGCTGTCAATTGGGTCAGGCAATCTTGTCTATTATGAATTTATAAACATTTGTCTTGGGGTTCACCTAAATAATTAGCTTCTCTATGATCATGAACTATAGGCTCAATATCTTTTGTTTATAGCTAGTATCCACTTATGATTAAGTACATACCTATCTATATTTGTCTTTCTTAGTCTGTGTTACCTCACTCAGGATGGTGTCTTCTAGTACCAGTCATTTGCCAAAAAAATTCAAGTTGTCATTGATTTTTACTGCTGAGTAGTACTCTAAAGTGGAAATATGCTGCACTTTCTTTATCCATTCTTCAGTTGAGGGATATCTACATTATTTCCAGATTCTGGTTATTACAATTAATGCTGCTATGAACATAGTGGAACAAAGAAATGCCTTTGTAGTATGATTGAGCATCTTTTTGGTATATGGCCAAGAGTGGTATTGGTGGATCCTGAGGTAGGTTGATTCCCAATTTTCTGAGAAACTACCATACTGATTTCTAAATTGTTTGTACCAGTTTGCATTCCCACCATCAATGGATGAGTGTTCCCCTTTCTCTACATCCTCTCCAGTATAAGCTATCATTGGTGTTTTATATCTTGGCCATTCTGACACGTGTAAGATCAGTCCTCTGTATGCAGTGTGGTTGGTGATAATTTTTTCCTATTCATTATGCTGCTTTTTTGATTTCTTGACTGTATGCTCTGCTTTACAGAAGCTTCCCAGTTTCAGGAGGTCCCATGATTTTTTGTTTCTCTCAGTGTCTTTGCTACTTGGGTTATATTTAGGTAGTGGTTTTCTGTGCCTATGCTTTGAAAGATACTTCCCATTTTCTCCCCTATCCAGTTCAGTGTGGATTGATTTATATTGAGGTCTTTAATCTATTTGGACTTGAGTTTTGTGCATAGGGATAGATAAGGATCTATTTTCATTCTTTTATATGTTGGCATCCTGTTATGCCAGTACTATTTGTTGAAGGCACTATCTTTATTCTCTTGTATAATTTTAGCTTCTTTGTCAAAAAATAGGTGTTCATAAGTGTGTGGATTTATATTCATGTCTTCAATTTGATTCCATTAGTCAACCTCCCTGTTTTTATGCCAGTACCAAGCTGTTTTCATTATTTTAGCTCTGTAATAAAGGTTGATCTCAGGGATGGTGATGCCTCTGGACGTTCCTTTCTTGTACAAGATTGTTTTGGCTATTTTGGGATTTTTGTTTTTCCATATGAAATTGACTTTTTTTGGTTCAAGGTCTGTGAAGAATTGTGTTGTGATTTTGATGGGGATTGCATTGAATCTATAGGTTAATTTTGGTAGAATTGCCATATTTCCCGTGTTCATTCAACCTATTGAAGCACACGGGAGATGTTCTCATTTTCTGTATCTTCTTCAATTTCTATATTTAAAGATTTAAAGTTCTTGTCAAATAGGTCTTTCACTTCTTTGTTTAGTGTTACCCCAAGATATTTGTGCAATTTGTGGTGTTTGTATAAGGTGTTGCTTCTCTGATTTCTTTCTCAACTATTTTATCATTTGTATATAGGAGGGCTTCTAAATTTTTTGAGTTGATCTTTTATCCTACCACATCACTGAATGTATTTATCAGCTCTAGGAGTTTTCTGGTAGGGTTTTTGGGGTCTTTTATATATGTTATTTGTCATCTGCAAATAACAAATGTTTGACTTCTTCCTTTCCAATTTGAGTCCTCTTGATCTCCTTTTCTTATCATATTGCTATAGCCTTCACGTTAAATACTTGAAGAGATATGGAGAGAGTGGACAGCCTTGTCTTGTTCCTGATTTTAGGGGAATTGCTGTGAGTTTCTCCTCATTTAATTTGATGTTGGCTGTTGACTTGTGTATTCCTTTTATTATATTTAGATATGTTCTTTTTATTCCTGATTTAAACAAGACCTTTATCATGAAGGGGTGTTAGATTTTGTCAAATACTTTTTCATGAGTGAGATTGGTCTTTCATTCTCTTTCTTAGTTGAATCTTTGTGTGGTTTTGATATCAGGTTAACTGTAGCCTCATAAAAAGTTTGGCAATGTTCCTTCTGTTTTTATTATGTGGAACTCTTTGAGGAGTATAGTTATTAGTTTTTATTAGAAGTTCTTGTAGAATTCAGCACCAAAACCTTCCATCCCTGGGTTTTTGTTTTCTTTTTCTTTTCTTTCGGGATGGGTGGGGGGCAGTGGTTGTAAGGTTTTTGCTGACAGCTTTTATTTCCTTGCAGTTTATAGGTCTATTTAAATTTCTTACATTGTCTTGATTTAAACTTGGTATATGGTATCTATCTAGAAAATTGTCCTTTTATTTTATGTTTTCCAATTTTGTGGAGTACAGGTTCTGTAGTATGCTTTAACGATTCTCCAAATTTTTTCAGTATCTCTTGTTATGTACCTTTTTAAATCTGATTTTGTTATTTTGGATGTTTTCTCTTTGCCTTTTGATTAGTTTGGATATGGGTTTGTCTATCTTGTTGATTTTATCAAAGAACCAGCTCTCTGTTGCATTTATTCTTTGTATTGTTTTGTTTGTTTTTATTGTGTTTATTTCAGCCCTCAATTTGATTATTTACTGTCTTCTACTTTTCTTGGATGAGTCTGCTTTTTTTTGTTCTAGACCTTTCAGGTGTGCTGTTAAGTCACTGGTGTGATTGTTTTCCATTTTGTTTTCATGTTGGAACTTGGTGCTATGACCTTTTGTTTTATCGCTGCTTTCACAGTTTCTCATTGGTTTGCATACATTGTGCCTTCATTTTCATTGAATTCTAGGAAGTTTTTCTTTTCTTTTCTTTTCTTTTCTTTTCTTTTCTCTCTCTCTCTCTCTCTCTCTCTCTCTCTTTCTTTTTTTCTTTCTTTCTTCTTTCTATCTTTCTTTTCCCAGAGATAGTTCAGGGAGTTAACTGTTCAATTTTCATGAGTTTTTAGGCTTTCTGAGAGCAGTATTATTGTTAAATTCTAACTGTAATCCATAGTGATCTGAGAATACTCAGGGTTACTCTATTTTTTGTATCTGTGGAGGTTGCTTTGTTGCTGAGTATGTGATCAATTTCAGAGACGGTTCCATGAGGTGGGGAGAAGAAGGTATATTCTTTTATATTTGGGTGGAATGTTCTTTAGATTGTAGAACTTTGAGACAACTCTGAGGCCATTTCTGAGTCCTCTCAGCATTAGTTTCCCCCCTCCCCTGGGAACCAAGTATCTAAAAACTATACATGCATGTACTGAAATGTTGGGAAATTTCCATCTCCCTGAGTTTTTGTGAATGTTCTCCAAATAGAGTTCTGTTTCTGGAATTGGGGCAAGAATACCCTTAGATGTTGACTCAGTTCCTGATGTGTTGACTCAATTCCTAAAATTGAGTTGCGACAGAATTAAATCCTCTTGCTTTTAAATCAATTGCAGTGTGGGAGTGTTTTCTTGTGACTCTTCCTTGGTAATAGGACTCTAGGGATGAAAATTGTTGCTGCGTGGGGCTAGTATAGAAACAAAACCAATGTGGGGAGAAGACATGTCCTAAACCTGTTGCCCAGCCCAGGAGGACACTATACGTACATTTTTGAGGGAGGGGCAACCAGGACACCCTAGTCCCTGGGAGGCATGATCTGCCCTCATCTGTAATTTTGGTTTTGCACTATGCAGCTTCTTGTTTTGATTCTGTGTCTATCTTTTTTTTATGTTTGTTTTTGTCTATCACTTTGCCTTTGATAAAAAGGAACTGCTTGTAACTACCTGCAGAATCTCAGAGCCCAGTACTGGCCCCATGGCCATCATCAGTTCCCCTTCTTCTGATTCATAACAGTTGTCACTTATAACTATCTGACACAGTCAATACTAGGTTGCCTTGAAATTTCCTTTGACAAAGACATTAATCCTAAAACTCTCCACTTTAGCTTCAGGCAGATTCTTAGGACAGGGAAGAAACCAATCACGGTCTTTGCCAAAGTATTACAAGAATGGTCTGTAGGCTATTTACTAATACTCATTTCCTCTGAAACCTCTGAGACTTGAGCCTCCATTGTCCCAATTTCTCTCAGCACTATTGTTTTCCTTGGTCTGAAGAGGATGGCCAATTAAGATCTATCTACTTAAAGTGTTAACTGTTTCTCTAAACCAAATTCTCAACATTTTCGATATTATTCCAATTATTGGTCTGAGTTGAAAGTCTGGATATGACACTGTAGAGTGCTGGGGATGGGCAGAAAGAAGGTAAGGTAAGCTGTGGTCCAATCCTAGAGCTCCTGTGCAGGGAAGGCAGGGAAGGCAGAAAAGGCCAGTCTAGGCTGATACACTGGTTCTAGGATGCAGTCTGAATTTGTTAGGTTATAATAAGGGTATGGATAAGAAGTTTGGGGTGCACAGCAAGATATACCCTGGTGACTGATATGGGAACTCTGGGTATGGAGTAGGTTATTAGGGATGGCACAAAGAATTGTCTAGGTATGCAGAGGTAGGTAGGTTATGGTGGAAATGTAAAAATTAGTTGTTTTTCAGGTAGAGGTCTAATAATTTTCAATTTAGTGACATATGTATTTTAAATGTATTTCTTTATGGTTTTCTGAATTCCATCAGTGTCTATTCTAATGACTACCTTTCATCTTTAATCTTCTTAATTTGGGTCTTATCTTTATTTCAGTTTGGCTAAGGGCTTTTTAGTCTTGATTATCTTTTCAAAGTACCAACACTCTGTTCATTGATTCTTCCAGCTTTTCTTTAGTTCCTTCTCACCTCAACTCAAATTCATGTACTCTTTTTTTTTGTTTGTTTTTTTGTTTTTTCGAGACAGGGTTTCTCTGTGGCTTTGGAGCCTGTCCTGGAACTAGTTCTGTAGACCAGGCTGGTCTCGAACTCACAGAGATCTGCCTGCCTCTGCCTCCCGAGTGCTGGGATTAAAGGCGTGCACCACCATCGCCCGGCCAAATTCATGTACTCTTATAGAATAAATTTTGTAAATACATTTCTTGCGTAAAATTTGAAAAACTAAAAAATTTAAATAAGAAAATCATCAATTTCTGCCACAATGTTAATAATTTCTTTTGTTGTGGAGTATTTGTTTACACTCTAAATATGTGTCTTTGCCTAGGATACCTTCTGATTGGTTTAATAAGGAGTTAAATGGCCAATAGTTAGGCAGGAGACAATATGCAGGACTTCCAGAAAAAAAGAGAGATTAGGAGGATTCCACGATTGTTGTCATCATGCTTCGAGAAAGTTAGACTTGCCATACTGATAAAAGACATAAATCCATGTGACAGCATGTAGATAATCAAAAGTAGGTTAATTTTGCAAAAAGAGCTAGTTGAAGACAAACCTAAGCTAAAGGCCAAGCTTACATAATTAATAAAAAGTCTCAATGTCATTATCTGGGGGCTGGTGATTCAAAATTAATTCAACAAGTATGCTTGCAACAGTCTCTCCCCTTCCTCAGTATCTCTCCACTTTGTTCTGAGAGCTGTTAGCCTATAAGAAGATATGTAGGTTTACAAAATAAATTTCATCCTTTTTGTTTTTTTTTCCACTATTTATTTACTAAAAGTGCACATTGATGCCATACTGTTTATGTGGACATCAGAGGTACACTTGTAGAAGTTCTCTCCTTCTACCATGTGGGTCCTTGGCATTGCATTGCAGTGATCAGAATTGGTGGAGGATTTCTTTATCCAACAGATCTATCTTATCCTTCCAAATGTCACCATTTAAAAATCAGATGGATATGAATTAAGAGAATAACCAAGGTGACAGTTATGATTACTGTTGAAATAAAATTTATGTAAATTATAAGAAGGGGACATTGGCAGTTATGTGTTAAAAACAAGACTCTATTGGTTTCTACTTCTGAGTGAAGCATATAAAAAATCCTGTGAGTACACTCACTGGAAGAGGTTAAGGAGAAGGAATCGAAGAACAGTCCACAACTGGAACCTGGAGGTTCATGCCTCAATTGTAGAGGAAAAAACTGTTCTGGCAGGGAAATGCAGCATGATCTCCTACTAGATTTGAACTTTCCATGGGGTAGACAGCTTTTAATTTCTGATCTTCCACTTTTGCTTTCTCAGTGTAGTAGTTTATATATGTCCATTACAATGTTAGATTATGTGGCACTGGGACCCAAACTCAGGGATTCATAGTCTAGGCATGCAGTCTAATCAGCTGAGCTACATCCATAGCCCCACAGCCTGCTTTTGCTGATAGTACTGTTACATCACCTCCTCTCTGTAAGAAATATTAGTTTTACTAAGTGTGTTTGGGGGAGGAGGCAGTTTCTTAATTTTAGCAAAAGTGTTAATACTTTCTAGATGAGTCCCTAAAAGAAGAATGAATAGTATCAGGAATATTTTGGAAACAGGGAGGATACCTTGGGGGAATCTGAAATGTTTGTCTGCTTTTGTTAAAAGTAATGTTACAATGTTACTAGTTTTTTTTTTTTTCACAAGGCCTGAGAGCATCTAATCTACACAGACAGATATGGAGATATGGCCTGGGGAGAAGAGCTCTCACATGGGAAACATAGAGCTCAGCTGTTCCCACTGCATTGTTTTCCTGGAATTAGGAAAGTTTACTTTCCCATTTGATGGTTGCACTTTCTAACAACGTCACGGTCAGAAACTTCCCCTTTTCCAGATGACATAAAAATTATGAGTCTAGAGGGAGATAAGCTGATGACATTTCTTCCTTATAACTTCTTAGAGCCTCATTCTATGTGGGTGTTTATCAAAGGCCCGGCCAGGTGAGTGTTTTTTTTTATTTTTAATAGTAAGTTCTAATAGGTGGTGAAATGGGATAGGGTTTTCTTCAATAAATGATTAGAGAATTCTCTGCTTAGAATTTTACTTTTGAGCCACACTGTATCATAAACAACCACAACTGATGCTTGCTGACATAAAAATATTAGTGTAATGATTTATAAAAAATATATATTATGAGCACTTACTATGATCTCTGAATATAATGTATGTGATGTTAGAAGGGGAATATTGGGAAGAGCACAGGGCAAAGCAGAAGTGTGGATAGCGACAGGAAAGGCTAACAGAGTGAAAGATGATTGATGAATAGTATATACTGAATGAAAATGTCATGAAACCAATGACTTTTTACAAAGAATGTATACTAAAAAATATGTAAAAAGTGACCCTAAATGGAATAATATAAGCAGCATAACTTAGTATAGCTTCTCCTGAGTGTATACTCTGATAATTCTAAAAACATGAATCCACCTAACTAATTGCAGCTATTTTAGGTTTTCCATCTCTGTAAGAAAACACCTGAAATGACTTAGCAGGCTAAAAACAGAAAACATGCATCAATTAGTTTGCTTGGATACATATATAATATTGATACATTTGAATTTTATTTTGTATTTTCTCATTTTACAAATTTTCTCATTTACTGACTATATGCATTTATATGAATCTTAATCTAGGAAATTAGAAGAAATGTTCACTGATTTAGTGTTTATCAGTAATTTTCTATCTTGTTAACTTTGCATAAACTTAGGAATGCTTTGGAATGTTTTAACTCATGGCCTAGAGTAAAATGTAAGATGTTCTTATCATTGTATAATAAATTTTAAAATTTTAATGTAGATTTGTTTATTGTACTGCAATGATCTCTAATAAAGCAGATTTTTGGTACGTATTTCAAAAGTATCTGGAAATATCACCTTTCTTATTTATTACATCTTTGTAAGGTTATTCTTACAAAATTGTAAAACAGGAAATTTCAGTAAGAGTCTTGTATGATTTAATTAAATAAATTTATTTATAATATTTCAAGTTTTCTAAATTGAACATTGTGCACTGGCACTGATATAATATTTTCATTAGCAATGAGAAAAGTATTTGCAAATCTTGAATAGTATAAAATTAATTAGAGCAGAAATTGCCAATGTCTTCTCTATCAGTTACAAAACACACATTCACGAAAGTTTAATTAAGTTTTAATTAAGTTTAATTAATTAAATTAAATTAAATTAAGTTTAATTTAATTAAGTTTTAATTAAGTTTAGCTGCTGAATATCAGAAGTCCATTATATCTTGCTTGAATGTCACTTACTATTGTATAAAGGAGACTAAAGGAAAGTGAAAGCAGGTGTGTAGGTACCCGCCTGTGATTGCAGCATTTTGAATGCTAAGGAGGAACATTGTGAGCCTGAATTCAATTTGACCTAGAGAGTGAGATCCCCCCATCTTTCAAAAACAAAAAGTACTCCAAAATTAAAGTAGAAAATGGATAATGTAGGATTATGATATAATTATCAATGAAATGAAACAAAATGAAGCAAATAACTGTCATTAAGTTTATGGGTACAGATTAGCAACAACACATAAATTGTTAGAAATATAAGTTAACCAATAAAATCAACTAAAAAGAAAAAGAAACAGACACATTATAGATGCTGCTTAAAGTCAACATCTTTAAAGAGAGAGAGGTTGAGATTCAGAAACAGAGTGTGGCATATGAGAAGCTTCAGAGCAGGGATGTCAAAAAAGATTTGATGAAGGCTCACAGGTGACACAGATGCCAGGCATGGACTGTGAACAAACCACAGAAAGAAACCTAAGCCATATACCTTTATCTGGTGTGTGAATGGAAATGGAAAAAACCTTCACGTATATAAATGAAAGCGGAGAGAACAAAACATAATATTAAAATATGTGTATCTACCACTAACCTTAAAGAAGAGCCAATAGCAGGACTTGCTTCTTCAACTCACCAACATCCTCACAAGTAACACAGGCTAACCACTGAAAAGAAAAATGAAATTCACTCTGAACATATACAAAGACCCACCTACATGCAGTAATAACTCTGAACTCCTTCTGTTCAAGATGCTAAGAGGGTTCAGCTGTTCATTCTCACTACATCCCCTCCAGATAGCAGGCAACTCACTATGTGCTCCTGAGTGGTAGTCTGGAAATGTAAGAGAAAAATTTCTGTCTTAGTTTCGCTCCTTCCAGAACAGTGCCTTACTCCAGGCTAACCAAACCTCCTGTATCTCAGAGCCCTCATTGGTAAATGCATTCAGTTGGCTGTCATTTCTTTTTTTTCTTTTTCTTTTTTTTATTGGAAAAAAAAATTTCTGCCTCCTCCCCGCCTCCCATTTCCTTCCCACTCCTCCCTCCCCTCCTCCCCTCCCTCCACTCCTCCCCCTCCCTCTCCAGCCTGAAGAGCAGTCAGGGTTCCTGTGGAAAGTCCAAAGTCCTCCCCCCTCGATCCTGGTCTAGGAAGGTGAACGTCCAAACTGGATAGGCTCCCACAAAGCCAGAACATGAAGTAGGATCAAAACCCGGTGCCATGGTCCTTGGCTTCTCAGCAGCCCTCATTGTCCGCCAAATTCAGAGAGTCCGGTTTTATCCCATGCTTTTTCAGTCAGAGTCCAGCTGGCCTTGGTGAGCTCCCAAAGACTCAGCCCCACTGTCTCCACGGGTGGGCGCACCCCTTGTGGTCCTGACTTCTTTGCTCATATTCTCCCTCCTTCTGATCCTCATTGGGACTTTGGGAGCTCAGTCCAGTGCTCCAGTGTGGGTCTCTGTCTCTATCTCCATCCATCGCCAGGTGAAGTTTCTATGGTGATATGTAATATATTCATCAGTATGGCTATAGGATAGAGTCATTTCAGGTTCCCTATCCACAGCTGCCCCAGGAACTAACTGGGGACATCACCCTGGGCACCTGGGAGCCCCTCTAGATCCAAGTCTCTTGCCATCCCTAAGATGGCTCCCTTAATTAAGATGTGTGCTTCTCTGCTCCCCTAACCAACCTTCCTTTATCCCAATCGTCCCGTTGCCCCAAGTTCCCCCCACCCTCCCCTTCTCACATTTCTCTCCCCTTCTCCCCTTCTCCCCCCTCCCACCACCCCCCCAAGATCCCAAATTTTTGCCCGGCAATCTAGTCTACTTCCCATAACCCAGAGGATAGCTGTATGCTTTTCTTTGGGTTCACCTTCTTAATTAGTTTCTTTAGGGTATCAAATTATAGACTCACTGACCTTTATTTATCTCTAGAAACCAATTATAAGTGAGTACATCCCATGCTCATCCTTTTGGGTCTGGGTTACCTCACTCAGGATAGTGTTTTCTATTTCCATCCATTTGCATGCAAAATTCGCGAAGTCATTGTTTTTTACCGCTGAGTAGTATTCTAATGAATATATATTCCATACTTTCTTCATCCATTCTTCCATTGAAGGGCATCTAGGTTGTTTCCAGGTTCTGGCTATTACAAATAATGCTGCAATGAACATAGTTGAACAAATGTCCTTGTCATATGATCGGGCATCTCGTGGGTATATTCCCAAGAGTGGCATTGCTGGGTCCATGGGTATGTTGATCCCAAATTTCCTGAGAAACCGCCACACTGCTTTCCAAAGTGGTTGCACAAGTTTGCATTCCCACCAGCAATGGATGAGGGTGCCCCTTTCTCCACAGCCTCTCCAGCAAAGGCTATCATTGGTGTTTTTGATTTTAGCCATTCTGACAGGTGTAAGGTGATATCTCAATGTTGTTTTGATTTGCATTTCCCTGATCGCTAAGGAGGCTGAGCATGACCTTAAGTGCCTTTTGGCCATTTGAATTTCTTCTGTTGAGAATTCCCTCTTCAGATCAGTGCCCCATTTTTTAATTGGGTTGATTAGCATTTTAAAGTCTAGTTTCTTGAGTTCTTTATATATTTTGGAGATCAGACCTTTGTCTGTTGCGGGGTTGGTGAAGATCTTCTCCCAGTCAGTGGGTTCCCTTTTTGTCTTAGTGACAGTGTCTTTTGCGTTACAGAAGCTTCTCAGTTTCAGTAGGTCCCATTTATTCAATGTTGCCCTTAATGACTGTGCTGCTGCGGTTATACCTAGGAAGCGATCGCCTGTGCCCATCTGTTGTAGGGTACTTCCCACTTTCTCTTCTATCAGGTTCAGTGTGTTCGTATTGATATTGAGGTCTTTGATCCATTAAACAGCAGTTGGCTGTCATTTCTACAAAGCTTTTGGCACAATGTGTTTTCGAGAAATAGGTTTTTAATAGACTTTCGCATTGTCTAGCCCCTGTAGGTCATTTATCCTGTTCAGTGGCTTTCTGGAAACTCCATGGAAGTCATGGTTTCCTCCAGCTGTAACTAGAGCTGTTCTCTGCACACAAACAGGGCTCTTAGAGGTGAATGGGGACTCAGGGGTGGGGGAGCTGGATAGAAGTTTTCGTTTTTCAGAAGAATCATTTCTGGAAGTGGTGGAGAGACAGTAGACACTACCCTAATCTGGAAATGCAGACTCCTTTGCTAACTTCTTATCCGTCAAGTAAATCTTTGTTTACCTCCTGCAAAAAATAAACAAAGAGAGAAAAGAAAGAAAGAAAGAAAGAAAGAAAGAAAGAAAGAAAGAAAGAAAGAGGAAGGAAGAAAGAAATATGGGTTTACATTTGCAAACATTATGGAACATCCATTTGTATTGAACAATTTAGTTTAAACGTCTGCATGGGCAGACTAGGCGGGGTCCACATCTCTGATGAAGACAACAGAAAACAGAAGACAAGTGCACTCTCCATTTTTCTTAAAGTTCATTTTATTACACGAACATATTTGATATAACTCACAGGTTTTCACTGAAGGGTTGTAGAGGTGTTCATGTTAGTACTCCTAGTGCACACGATGCTATTGGTCTGTTCTTAGTCACAGTAGTCCAATACTGTCCCCCCCACCCCCACACACACACTCACTCACATTCTCAATGAACATTTTCCTATCTTTCCCAGACTTAAGTTATGGGAGTTGTGATCAATATCTGGGTCTGACTGCTTCCCCACAGGCTCTGCACTGACACTGCTGCTGCTGCTTCCTTGCTGGGGACCTGGCAAGTAAGTGTGAGATCGTTGTAATCTATCTATGTCTTTGTGCTTCCAGTTTTACCTGTGCTAAATTATATTTCCAAAAATAACTTATGTATTTAAATTATTTAAGAGTATCAATAAGAGCTAAGAAATAATACCTTATTAATAAGTAGTCACTTATTCCTGCTGGCATTATGTATTTCATAAAGATCTCCTCATGGAACTAGTTTAGGTGGCTAAGGTCTTCATCTTCCTGAGATTCCCTAAGAATTATTAATGTTGATGACAGTGGAGAGTGCATCAGCCGACATCATGTATCTTATCACCTGAAATCACACAATCACTTCATATTCTCTCTGAGCAGACACACTGCTTTTGTTCATTACTCACTAATTATATTAAAACAAAATGAAAGTGATACATGATCTAATAATTTTGTATGTTCATTATATTATTATGTCCTAAAAGCGAAATAAAAAGACCACAATAATTCATAACACAAGACTGTTCTAAAATGAAATACTGTAATAATGAAGAGATAAAGTGATTTTCTATTGGAAGAACATGGAGCTATGCAAGAAGCAACACTTGCTTTTGTTGCACATTTCTTTCAACAGTTGTTATCAGACTGCTTGTTCTTTTGGTCTGGGTCAATTTAATGGTGGTGGCTTCCCCACTGTTATGAGTATTCATGGGCACACTTTGGGTTTTAGTACTTCCAGCTAAGTATTGCAATTTAAACTATTGTGAGATCCAGATGCAGCAATAACAAACAGCCCCCTTCAGTGTTTGCTCTGAATGTGCTCCAGTGCTTTCCTATCAGCCTGAGCAGCCCGGGTCTTCACACTCCTGCAGAATTTGAGGTGTGTATACAGTGTGCCCTAGAGAGTCCAGATCTCCTTGGCACCCCAGTATTTTGTAGTCTCTCTCTCTGGTGTTTTCTTCTATTTGATGGCTTCCTGGTAACAATAGATTAGGGTAATTCTTTTTATTCTTCTGTTATGGAACTGTCAGAGGCATCAAATAAAATATCTAATAAATACTTGGAATTTAAAATAAAATAAACATCTTGAATTGGTGTGCACACCAGTAACTCCAGCATTCAGGAGGCAGAAGCAGAAAAAGTATAAAATTGAAAACATTCTCAGGTACACAGCAAGGTCAAGGCCAGCATCAGCTGTAGACTAAGGTCCTGTTTTAAAAGCAAGAACCAACAAACAAAACCTCAGAGATCAAGGATATGTGTGTCTTAGTTTTAGAGAGCTTTTCTAGAAAGTAAAGCTCCTGTAAAACAAATGCCTTATCTCAGTGAATATATGTTTTAACACCTCAGTTTGTAGCCATCGTAGCTATGGACTTTTCTGGTCCAGTTTCAGCTCCATTGAACCCAAGTGCAAGATGTCACTTGATCAACTAGAAGACATCTATTTTTTGTATGTTATAAACATTTACAAAGAAATGGATCTGAAGTAGAGAGTTGGAAGTGCATAGGTTTGAGATAAGAAAACCATTTTAGATTATTTTCTTTTATTATATTATCTTCTTTCATGTGGCTTATAATACATGTGCTGTATCAATAAGATGTAGATCTAGAGTTAATAATGAATGATTATAAGTATATTATTTGACCACTTGCAATTTTAAAGTTGGAATTGGGCTATAGTTCCAACAGTTTAGAGATCAACACTTGAATAAGATTCTATTCTGAAACTTTTATTTATTAAGATTTATTTATTTCATTTTATATCCATATGTGTTTTGCATGCATGAATCTTGTGCACCACTTACGTGCTTGATTCAGAAGAAGGCAACTAGAAGGAACTAGTTACAGATGGTCATGAGCCTACATATAGCTATTGGAGAATCAAACCCAGGTTTTCCACAAGAGCAACTGAGCTCTTAACACTGAGCCATCTCTCCTGTCCTTTTCTGGAGATTCTAAAACAGATAATAGCATGGTGCAGCTACCATAGATATATGTTAGATGGAGAAACAGATTTTTGGCTCTTACAATTAGGATGAAATTATTCAATTACTAGATTTAGCTCTTTACATATCATCTAAATATAAAGCATATGATATATGGTTTCTATATGGTTTTGAATCAATTTGGAGGTTTTAGAGTGAGTACACACACTAACATTTCTATATATGCATGCATGTATTAATCTGTGTATGTGGAGTATAGTAGTAAACTTGAATGTACATTTGGGCACATCTTTTCTTACAAGACCATGTGTCAAGATAATTGTTTTTTATTTCTCAATCACAAAGCCACTTTTAAAGTACGGAATAATATTAATTTGATAAAATAATGACACTGGTAACTGGGCCAAATAACTATCTTAAACACCAAAGGTAAGACTGTTGATTGAAATTATAGAAACTGCCTGTGTGTTGATGATGTATGGTAACACTGAGGCCCTTGATTCCCACTGCACGGGAAAGGATCTCTTTTAAAACAGAAATTCCAAAACAGGATCACTACATGGTCATCTTTGGAAAGTTCACGTTTGTCACAATGTGTTGCAAATAATATATATTTTTTTGTGGCATGTTTTCTCTTTTGGAGGCTCATAGCTCCACATTTGCAGATTTGAATATCTAGCCTGTAGTAACTACAGATACCAGGAGAGCAAAATAGAACCATGGCCAGGATGGCGGTGGTGGTAGGAGACAATTGAGAGGGGACTGTTTTAGGTTTCAATTATAAAATAAAACAATATAAATGAATAGGTTTGGATTTCTAAGACATGAGGCCCAGATGCAATAAAGGAACACGAAGTGTGCATTCTGTATACGATGTGGGTGACAATGCATTTATTATGCACAATATGCTATGTATACCGGAATTACATGGTGGATAGATAGAAATATAGGCCATTTCCTGTCTGGAACAACAAAATTTAAGTGACAGATACATCAAGAATGGGCAGGTAAAAGAGAGTGACGATATAGACATATTGACACAAGTCACAAGTGTGATATATAATCTTTATTTTTTAGGTATATAAAATATGCTTGATCTATGCTTTCTGGATGATTACACTTCCCAATTATGTCCTTGTTAAACAATGTCTTTTATTTCCAAAATGGAATTGGAGTCCTTGCCAATGTAATTCTCCTTCTTTTCTACATTTTTATAATTCTATGTCACAGACCTAAGCCCATTGACCCGATCTCTTGTCAACTGACCTTCACCCATACAGTAATGCTCCTCACTGGAGGGGTTGTTTGGGTTACAGACATATTTGAGTCACTGAACATTGACAATGACATCAAATGCAAGACAGTATTTTACATAAGCAGGGTGATGAGAGGCCTCTCCATCTGCATCACCTGCCTCCTGAGTGTGTTCCAGGCTGTCACTATCAGTCCCAGTACCTCTTTCTTGGCAAACTTTAAACTTAAGCTAAAGAAGTACATGATATATGCTTTCTTCTATATTTGGTCTCTCACTTTGTCATTGTATAGCTATCTGATCTTCTATGTAGGTGGTTTTACCAATGTGAGTGAGACAAATCAGATGAAGGTCACTAAATCCTGCTCAATCTTACCCACGAACTACATCATCAAGGCACTGAATTTAACAGTGACAACCTCCATTGATGTATTTCTTGTAGGAGTTATGCTGACCACAAGTGCATACATGGTGCTTATCTTGTTCAGACATCATAGGCAACACAAGTATCTTCACAGCCTCAGCCACCCCAGATCATCCCCTGAGAAAAGGGCCAGTCAGACCATCTTGGTGCTCGTGACTATCTTTGTGGTGATGTACTGGGTGGACTTCATCGTCTCATCCACTGCAGTCCTGATATGGTTGTACCATCCAGTCATCCAGAGTGTTCAGAAACTTGTGATGACTGTTTACCCCACAGTTACTCCTTTGGTACAAATCAGTTCTGATAACAGAATAATCAATATACTGAAAAACATTCGGTCAAAATACCACTAGATTTTGTAAACAATTGTATTTTTTCTTTAAAATTTATTTATTTTAATTTATATGGAGAGTGTGGTGCCAGCTTGTGTGTATGTGAGAATTTTTGGTTCCCGGGGAGGTCAGAAGTTGTTATCGAATCTCTGGACCTGGAGGTGCAGATGGTTGTAGGAAATAATGTTAGTGTTGCACCAATAATTTTTGTCTAAAAGACAGACTTTTCATTAACTGTTTAATAGTCATATATTTAATTACAATCTTGTCTAATACCACATAAACATTCTTGTGACATTTCTGCTGCTAAGTGGTATAGAGTCCTTTAAGTTCATTATACACCATAAGTTGAAATTTCTACAGTAATTTTCTTATTCTCTTCTTTTTACTTTATATCATAAATGTACCCTTGATGTTGAGGCTACTCTATTGAACCTGCTTAGTGATACTGATATTTTTCTCTTTCTCTTTTTTTTTTATGACAAGGTTTCTCTGTAGCTTTGGAGCCTGTCCTGGAACTAGCTCTTGTAGACCAGGCAGATCTCGAACTCACAGAGATTCACCTGTCTCTGACTCCCAAGTGCTGGGATTAAAGGCATGTGTCACTATTGCATGTTGCTGATACTGGCGTTTTAAGTTTTTCTTTTCAAAATATTTTAATCTACTCTCAGTCTTCAATAATTGTTTAAATATCTGATTGTAGTTTAAATCTATTTCCAAATTATCATATCTCTGGATCCATATAAATTATATGAGTTTCAAATCCATTTTTCACTACAGTTATGTAAACACTAATACATTAAGTTTTCATGTATTTCTGTATTTACACTTCATTTCATCTATGCCTCCTGAAATATTGCTGGCAGATAGAAATAGTTTATATCTACATATATGCTATACAATGCATTGTGTATACATATGTGTGTGCACAGATTAAGGATGTGTTTGAATGTGCACATGGTGGCCATTGTTGTTGACTGTTGTTATTCATATTCATATGGAAAAAGAAGATAAAGAGCTAAAGACAAAGCACAAGAATGAGTACATACCACATTCATCTTTTTGGGTCTGAGTTATCTCACTCAGGGTAGTGTTGTCTATTCCCACCGATTGGCATGCAAAATTCAAAATGTAATTTCTTTTACCACTTAGTAGTACTATAATGTGTATATGTTGTACACTTTCTTTGTCTATTCTTCCATTGAGGGGCATCTTGTTGTTTCCCGGATCTGGCTATTACAAATAATGCTGCTATGAACACAGATGAACAAATGCTTTTGTAGTATGATTGGGCATCTCTTGGGTATATCCCCAAGAGTGGTTTGTTGGATTCTGAGGTACGGTGATTTGCAATTTCCTGAGAAACCGCCACACTGATTTCCAAAGTAGTTGCACAAGTTTTCATTTTCACCAGCAATGGATGAGTGTTTCCCTTTCTCCACATCCTCTCCAGCAAAGGCTATCATTGATTTTTTTCTGATTTTAGCCATTCTGACAGGTATAAGATGGTATCTCTAAGTAGTTTTGATTTGCATTTCCATGATTGGTAAGGAGGTTGAGCATGACCTTAAGTATCTTTTGGCAATTTGAACTATTTATTTTGAGAATTCTTTGTTCAGTTCAGTGCTTGGGAACCTATTCTATTTGGGTGCAAAGCTTCCTAGGCCTGGATATAGAGGGGAGGGCCTTGGACTTCCCACAGGGCAGGGTTCCCTGCCCTCTCTTAAGGAGGGAGGGTGAGGGAGGAGAGTGAGTGTGGGAACTGGAGAGAAATAGGAAGAGGGAGGGAAGTGTAAATTTTTGAATGGAAAAATAAATAAAAAATATACGAAAAAAAAATAAGAAGGACAAGAAACACCTTCAGACCTAGAAAGACACAATGTTTGCACACACTGGAATCTTATATAAACTGAAAAAATGAAAGTCACAATATCAATGTAAAGGATCTGTGAATATTCCATTTAGAGTATTTTGTGCTGTTTGTCTACTACAGGGCAAGGGAACTAGCCTTAAGAGTGGTTTATTTCCCCTAGTGAGGCTCCCCTTAAAGAAAGCTAGTTTTTTATTTGCAGGGGGGATATAAAAAGGAGATAACATTTAGATTAGGATTGTGATCCTGTGTCCACTTCTCTCAGCTCTAGGCACCAATATAGTGAAGACTTGTGTGGTGCCTGTGCATGCTGCCACAGTCTCTGAATTTATATGTGTGTTGATGTGCTGTGTTTAGAAGATGTGGGAGCCCATGTATGACTCAGTTTTCATTTGGAGTCAATTACGACTTAAAACATCATTTGAGTTCAATCATGCCTGCTCTGCTTGTTCCAGCTTCCTTGAGGGCTATGAAAAAGTTTGATTAAGCCTATAGGAAAGAGCATTTTGCTCATCAGAAGAGACACAGTACCTAGTAGAAAGAATACTGCTGATGCCAAACTTGAGGAACATCAAGATAGAATTTGACACTGCATAAAACAGGACAGGAATGGTCTTGTGGTTAGATACTGACTGTCTGTGCTGTGCTTTGTTCTGTTTTGTATATACGCATGCTCTGAAATAAACTTGTGGCTGTGCAGAGCAACCTGACAGTCCCCCAAATCTATCCTGTGTTTTCTGTCTCAATGTCTTTCAGTCTGACATTTGTGATGTGGGAGTGACTTCTTATTAATAAAGAAACTGCCTAAGCCCATTGATAGGCCAACCCTTAGGTGGGTGGAGTAGACAGAACAGGATGCTGGGAAAGAGAAGCTGAGTGGGGAGTCGCCATGATGTTCCCACTCCAGACAGCTGCAGGCTAGAATCTCCCCGGTAAGCACACCTTGTGGTGCTACACAGATTATCAGAAATGGGCTAGTCCAGGTGCAAGAGCTAGCCAATAAGAGGCTGGAACTTATGGGCCAGGCAGTGTTTAAAGAATACAGTTTCTGTGTAGTTATTTCGGGGCATAAGCTAAGCCATGCGGGTGGCCGGGTGTGGGGAACACAGCCCGGCCGCTCCTCATTCAACACATTTGCTTAATCTTTGTGCCCTACCCTGTATCCCTAAACTGATTTTGTTGGAGCAGTCTCTGATAAGAAGGCCTTGTTTTCTTGGTGTTCTCAGTACCTCTGGCTCTGACATTTTTTCACCTCCTCTTCCACAGAGTTCCCTGATCCCTGAGGGTCAAGATTTGAGGGAGATATCCCATGGTGGAATGAGTGTTTTCAGGTCTCATTCTGCATATTATCTGTATGTGAGGCTCCATATTTGTTCCCATGCACTCCCAGAGGAAACTTCTTTGATGATGGCTGAGCAAAGCACTTATGTACGGCTATAGCATAATGCCATTTTATTTTATATTATTACAGCAGAATGTAGAAATTCTGCTGTATTTTTCCCCTAGGCTTCTGGCCTATCTGATCTCTGGTTTTTATCCACATAAACAGTGTCAAGAATGGATTTCATCTCATGGAGTGCATGCTTTAAATCAAAGCAGATATTAGTTGGTTATTTATACAAGCGTTGTGTCACTATTGAAGCAGCATATTTTGCAGGCAGGCAGGGCACTGTAGCTTGAAGGGTTTGTAGCTGGGTTGGTGTGCAGAGCACCCTTCAGAATGATGAACACTAAACCATAGTGGTGAAGGTTCTACATAGGCACCAGCTCAAATTTTCAGTGTTCAATGATTTGTGCAGGGTATTGTCCTCAGCAATAAGGCCTAACCACCAATTTGTGGAGAGGAACCAAAAAATATCCTTGGTGATATCCTGGGTTTTGGGTGGTTTCCATGGAACAATGGTTTTACCCTGTAAAGATTTGTTTTTTGTACTTGATTAATAAAATGCTGATTGACCAGTAGCCTGGCAGGAAGTAGAGGCAGGGCAAGGAGAACAGGAAAATTTTGGGAAGAGAAAAGAGGAAGTCTGTAGGCATCTCCGAGACACAAAGGAATCCAAACCCAAAGAAGCAAGATATGACTGCCTTATTAAAGAAGGTATGAAGCCATGAGGCTAACACAGACAAAAACTATGAGCTACAGAGGCAGGCAGATCTCTGTGGGTTCGAGACCAGCCTGGTCTACAAGAGCTAGTTTCAGGACAGGCTCCAAAACCACAGAGAAAACCTGTCTCGAAAAAAAAAACAAACTATGAGCTACTAGAAGTTATACGAGTTAGTAAGAAGCCTGATCTAATAGGCCAATCAGATTATAATTAATGTAAACCTCTGTGTGTTTCTTTGAGGGATTTAGTGGCTGTAGGACTGGGCAGGTAAGAAATCTCTTTCAGCAGCCATTTGTCCAACAACTCAATAGATATAACCTATTCCTGGATCTCGAATCTACATTTGGCCAAAAGTGATGTTCAGTTTTGTCTCTGTCTCCCCTGTTATTTGGTGATTTAATTTAGTTCATCTTCAGATATATATGTAAGTTTTTACTGTATTACATTCCCAAACATGCCTCAAGTATTCCTTAGTTTAATTGTCTTCATCCCCATCCCCTTTCTTTCCCCATTCTTTCTTCCCTATCCCCATTCAATTCTCCAATTCCACCTCCCCCATCCATCCATTCAGTATCTTCTACTCTATATTCCCTTCCTAAGAAAATCCATCTATTCTCTCTATTCCTTTACTCTATCCCTAACCTCTGTTGTTATATAGATTGTAGCTAGCTTATCAATGACATAAGAGCTAAAATCAACATATTAACAAATGCATACCATGTTTGTATTTCTGAGTCTGAGTTACCTCACTAGGAATCATTTTTTTTCTAGTTTTATCCATTTACCTGAAAATTTCATTATTTTTAATGGCTGAGTAATATTCCTGTGTGTCAATATACCACCCTTTTTATTCATTAATCCATGGCTATACATTGGGTTGTTTCCAATTTAGGTTATTATAAATATAGCAGCAATGAACATGGTTAAGCAAGTGTTTCTGTAATAGGATAAAGTTTCTTTTGGGTATAAGGCCAATAGTGGTATAGGTGGATCACTTCCCAGCTTTGTGAATAACTGCCACACTGATTTTCATAGTGGATATATGTAGACAGACACTGCTTCTTCTTTTCCTCCCTGTGCTGATCAATATAATCACAGAGAAACTATATTAATTACAGTAAAACTTGACCGATTAGC
Organism: Microtus obscurus; assembly: GCA_963919715.1. Lineage (NCBI taxonomy): Eukaryota > Metazoa > Chordata > Mammalia > Rodentia > Cricetidae > Microtus > Microtus obscurus. The sequence continues at coordinate 29,952 of CAWTZC010000642.1, forward strand.
TTAGTCTTCTTATTAACTGACTCTTACCTCTTAAATCAACATTTTTCTACGTATCACCATAAGGCTGTTGCTTACTGGAAACCTTCCAGCAGTCGAGTTTTCTCATTTAGCAGATACTTGGCTTTCTGTATATTTCTGTTCATATTTCCTGCCTGGCTTTGCTCTGCAAAGCCAGTGGTAGAAACAGCTTTGTTCATTAACTGAAAGTAATAAAACATATTTAAAGCATACAGAGGGGAATTCCACATCAGATATACAAGTTTACACTCCCAACAGCAGTGCAATTGTGATCTCCTTACTCTACAACCTCCCAATCATGAGTTCTCATTTGTTTTATTGACCTTGGGCATTCTGATGTTGTAAAATGAAATTTCAAAGTAGATTTGATTTGAAGTTCCCCTGATAACTAAGGATATTGAGAAGTTCTTTAGTGATTATCAGACTTTTTTTTACTCTTTGAGAGTTCACTGTAACCTACTTTTAAATTACACTGTTTTCTTGGTGTCTATTTTTAAGTTCTTTTCATATTAGTCCGGTATCAGATTTGTAGTCGGTAAATGTCTTTTCCCATTCTGTAGCCTTCTGATTTGTCTGAATGATGGTGTCTTTTGCCATGCAGGAGGTCTTTAGTTTCAGAGGTTACATTTATTAATTTTTGATTTTAGTTCCTATGCTAACAGTGTTCTCTTCAGAAAGTTTTTCCCTGTACCAATGAGTTTAAGGATATTCTCCACTTTCTCATCTATGAGATTCAGTGTAACTAACCATATGTTGATGTCTTTGATCCTTTTGGAGTTGCATTTTGTGCAGTGTGATAACTATGGATAAATTTTTCATTCTTCTACATGTAGCCATCTAATTTGACTAGCAACATTTTTTGAAGATACTGCCTTTTTTTTCCCCAAATTGATCTTCAATTTGTATCCAGTGGTCAACATGTCTGATTCTGTGCCAATTTGATGTTTTTTTTTTTTTTTAACATAGCTCTAAAGTGCAAATTGATTTTGGGAATGGTGATACCTTCAAAAGTTGTTTATCATTCAGGAGTATTTTAGTTCTGCTCGGTGTTTTGTGTTTCCTTATAGAACTAAAAATGATCTTTTCAATTTCTGTGAAGATTGTGAAGGAATTTTGAAGGGGTCTTCAATGAATCTGTAGATCGGTTTTGGTAGAATGGCCATTTCTACTATGTTAATCATATAGATCCATGTGCATGGGAGATCTTTCCAACTTCTGATATCTTCTTCCATTTCTTTCTCCAATGTGTTAAAGCTTTTAGTCATATAAGTCTTTCACTTGTTTGGTGAGAATTGTCCTAGGATATTTTATATTGTTTGAAGTTATTGTGCAAGGTGTTATTTCCCTGCTTTTTTCTCAGTTTATTTGTTATTTGTATATAAGATGGCTACTGATTTTTATGTTTAATTTTGAATCCCTAGCCACTTTGATGAAAGTTTTGATCAGATGGCAAAAGTTTTAGTCACTTATTCTCTGTGTTTGTCAGGGTTCTTTTTGTAGGGAAACACAATATATGGAGTCTATCTATCTATCTATCTATCTATCTATCTATCTATCTATCTATCATCTATCTAATCTGTCTATCATCTATCTATCTATCTATCTATCTATCTATCTATCTATCTATCTATCATCTCTCTATCTCTATATCTATCTTCCAAGGAAATTTACTAGAATGACTTACTGGCTGTCTTCCATCCAGTTTATCAATGGCTATCTACTAATGTCCAAGAATCCAGTAGTTGTTCAGTCCACCAGGATGGATGTCTCAGCTAATCTTCGGTATATTATTGATTCCTGAAGAAATAGGCTCTAATGTCAGTAAAGTAATAAACTTTTTTTTTACAAGATCAAGCAAGCAAAGAGAGTTAAGCTTCCATCTTCCATGTTCTTTAAATAGCCTGCCAAGAGAATTCATGATTCAGATTAAAGGTGGATCTCCCTACCTCAAAAGATCTGGATCAATGGTCTGTCTTCCTACCTCAAAGATCAAGATTAGAAATGCGTCTCTCCACTTCAAATGATTTAATTAAGAAAAAATAATTTTCCAGAGGTGTGTACAGTGTCAACTTGACAACTGAGAATAGCTATCACACTATCATAGCATCTGCAAATAAAGACACTTTAACTTCTTTCCTTATGTATTCCTTTATTGTCTTATTGTTCTAGCTTAGACTTCAAATACTATATTGAATAGGTATAAAGAGACTGGACATACTACCTTTTCTTCCTGATTTTAAGGGAAGTTTCTCTCCAAGCAAGCTGATATTGGCTATGTACTTGCTGTAATTGCCTTTATTATGCAGATGTATATTCCTCAAATCCCATAGGCCAGGAAAGTCTGATAGTTTCTTCTTCCCTAGTGTATAGCCACTCTGGTAAAATCTTGGAGGTACTTCTTAAAAATGGTGACTATCAGTAAAACTCTAGTTTCGAGCTGCCCAGTGTGGTTCCTGGGAACTGAACTTGGGTCCTCTGTAAGAAAAGCAAGTATTGTTTAGCACTGAGCCTATTTCCCCAGCACCAAGACAGATTGTAAGCAGTGAATCCACTTAAACATTGTAATTACCCTGAGTCTTAAAAAACTTCCACTAACACTAAACCAAGGGATATGAGGCATCTCCAGCCCCTACCTCAGTAGGTCATTGGACAAATACTTTAGCAATTTCTTGATGTCTTAAAAGAAAGTGTGAGCCTCCATGGTAACCTTACTTGGTAAGCTCTGCTTAGTGATCTCATTTCAATAAACTCAGACTAATTTAGTTTTATGATCCTTCTGCCATTACCCCACAGCTTTATAACACACTCCATAACATTTTCCCTGATGGAGGAAGGTCATTGGTTAAAAAATAAAGAAACTGCCTTGGCCCATTTTATTGGTTAGAACATAGGTGTGTGGAGTAAACAAAACAGAATGCTGGTAGGAAAAGGAAGTGAGCTCAAAGACACCATGCTCCCCTCTCCTGGGCAGATGCGATAGCTCTGCTCTCTGAGGCAGATGCGATCAAGCTCTGTCCAAGGATTGATGCAGGCTAGAATCTTCCCAGTAAGTGCACTTTATTAGAAATGGGCTAGTCCAGGTTCGAGAGTTAGCAGAGAAGAGGCTAGATATAATGGGCCAAGCAGTGTTTAAAAGAATACAATTTGTGTGTTGTTATTTCTGGTAAAGCTAGCCGGTGGCAGGAGCTGGGTGGCGGAGTGCAACCCGCAGCTCCTACTACATTTCCCCATACTTGTACTTGGATGAGAAAGCAAACTCATTAAGTTCTTGGAAATACAGCATAACTCCTCATAGAGCACACTGTGTATCTCACCTTTAGGGGCTTTCTAAGTGCTTATTTAGCCTTGAGTCTCGTTATAGATCCACAAAATGATAGGTGGGCTCTTAAGGACATCAGCATTGCCTGTCCTGTCATCTCCTGTAGGAAAGGCCACTGCTTGCTCTACAGATGTGGCAGGGTTCATTCCCTCAGGCAAAGTCAGTGAGAGCTCATCAAGGTTTGGGGTTAGAATGCTTGTGTTGCTAAGGTTGGGAGACTGTTTCTTCAGTGGCAGTGAGACCTTCAAAATCTCAAAATTCGACACCTGATTCCTCTTAGGATCATCCCCCCCATTGCCATTCCAAATTACAGATCCCAATTTTTCAATTAGTGACCTCCCTTTAGCTCGGGGAACCTTTCAAAGCTGGGAATTAAGTTTGCAGTGTCAGACAGTTGACCAATTAATGAGAGCTTAAGTTTGTTTTTCCACATTTACAAGAGATCCCTTGTGAAAGCCCCAGGGGACAGCACTACATCTCAGTGTTCCTTGCCTTTTCCTTCTTCCCACATTGACTTCTGCCTACTCTGGGATTAATGGTGGGATCACTTTGTGGGATTAGGCTTGTTTACAATAGGGGTCTCCTTTAGTTCAGGCAGCGGTCAACTGCAAGCCATGAGGTTTCTGTATCTGTGCTACAATTCCACACTTCCTCATTGTGTTTCCCCAAATTTGGGAATGTGGCAGAGGTCATTACTCTACAGGACACTCTTTTCCAGGTTCCCTGCCTCCTAGGAACAAAGTACATTCATAACCATCTAATTTGCACTCTTTCATATGCTCAGGGAGTTTAAATTTATCTTTTTCTTATGGTATTTGAAGGTGAGCACAGGCTACTCTGTAAACACCAAGATGAAGATACGGAACATGAATTGGACAAATCTATGAGTGCTTTACAAAGATCATGTGGGGCTGAGGCCTCCCAGCAAGCCAGGCACTCCTTGAATACTAGTCTGGTACAGAAGGTGGCACTATGGTCCCATTGAGTTCTATATGCCCTATGGGTGGTTGGTAGCCAAGCTAGTGGCTGCTCCAATATACAAACTGGGTCAGGATCCACCATAGCTCCAGGGAATGCTAAGCCTCATATTTAAAAGTTCACCCTTCAGAGCATAATTCATAGCAGAACCTGGCAATTTAGCCATCTTTGTGCAGTTGGTACTTAGATAGAAACTGCAGACCTGCCCGGCTGACTGTTTTTGCCCCTGTTGGGGTTTCATCTCAGGTAATAGGTCTTGAATAATCATCTCTGTATGTTCTCCAGGCCTCAGAGCCTTCAGCTCCAGGGCTCATACTCTCTTCTGTTGTTTCCTCCAAGACTTGTTGGGCAGATGTTCATTCCCCATGCCCAGGATGCAGAGGATGCTTTCCTGGTTTGAATTTAAGCCTTGTCCCTTAGAGTGAGGGAATCAAAATGGTTTCAGGGTATCTTAAAGGAAACATCCCCCACCCCCCCCATGCTCACCTCCCAAGCTCCTAGTTATTTCTCCAACTTCCTCTACCTTCTACTTTATGATACTTCAGTAAACATGGTCCATGGATGTTATAGTGATCTTCAGAGCCACAAAGATCCCCCAAACACACATGTCTTGAACTGAAGAGATGCATTCATGTTCATTGAGGAGAGGTACATGCTAAGCAGTGGCTCCACATCCTTTCCGGCACCACCTTGGTCTCTATAAGACCTTCCTGGAATTACCTAGCCCAATGTTTGGTTTAGAATCCCCCCTCCCTGCTTGGCTGCCTACCACCAGCTCGGCTTGGCAGGACCTCTCCCTCAGTTGTGGCCTGTGCATGGAGCCAGCAGTTCAGTATAGAATATCGTACAGTGGCTTTTCTTGCTGTAATTCCTTATATTTTCTCTTTACATGCCTAGGATTGGCTTTAAGTCCCCATGCACCCTGTCATTTGCCTCCCCACATGGATTTAATCTCCCTGTCTCCCAGGCTTCTTAGGCCTGGACAGTCTCTGCCCACCTGGTTTGCTCTTTTCTGAGCATTTTTAAAATCCCCCTTGCAGTGCAGCTCTTAGGCAGCATGAGCAGTGCCACCTGTCAGGGCTACTGTTTGCCATGTGGAGGCTTGCACAGATTCTGGGTTGCTGTTTCATACCCCTGGATTTTGGGTTTCTGGTTCTGTGTATGGAATTGATTAAATTACATTCATTTTGTTGAGCAACTCATATTTCCCAGTCTTTAACAAATGCTAACGCTGACACTGAAACAGGACCGTTTCTTTCACCTTTGCAGCACTTCTAGTTGTAACTCAGCAACAGCACTACCTGCTGGATAATAGGTAATATGGAAGTTTTCATTTCCATTGCAACTTTTACCTCTTTCTTTACTAATAACACGGATTAGATCATGAGAGGTTTGTATGACTATGGGGATAGTTCAACTTACGGGTTATTAGGTTTCAGTTTTCTTATTCATATACTAACATCAAGGAAGAATATGGCACTCCATAAAATCTTTATGGACTAATAATGAATGGCTAGTTGAAAGGATTAAAATTATTGAAAATCAGAAGTTATCTGAACAAGTGGATACTATGATAGTCATAATTGACTCCATATACAACGGTACTAGAAAGTTACCTGAAAGGGTTCATACTGTTGAATTTGACATTCAGAAGTTATCACACAATTTTGATAAGATAACAGACAAAATGTTCCTCCCGGATGGCAATCTACAAAATATCCAAGAAAAGTTCAAGGAGGACATGTTGTTTTTGAAGGGAAACATTAAAACCTTGGAATCACAGGTGCAGAATGGGGACCAAAAAAATGATACCTTAGTGAAATCACTAGAAACATTGCAGGTCAGGAGATTCAGGCTTTATGAGAGACAATGCTAAAAAGATTTGAAATGATTGAGGAAATTATTGGAGCTGGCGAACAGAGTAAGAGGGCCCAAGGACTGGATACAACATCACCACCGGCTGTCAGAACTGGTTTAACAGGGTTTTAGCATCATACCCTGCAATTTACTCTGACAAAGCATCAACTTCTAAAATTTCAAAGGTAGCCAAAGAAAGTAGATGGATGTTGATAGGAATGAATGATCTACAAGAAATTAAGCAAGCTATTTAATTATGACTTGTACTCAGCATTTGTTAAGGAAATGATAAGGGCTTGAACTTCTAATGTCAGAGCTACCTCCTATGATTTCTCTCAATTAGTGTCCAGAGTATAAGATGATGGACCTTCCTTGATGTTTGGTATTTCAGAGAATAATCTAAACATATGCAACAGCAAGGAAGAGCAAAAGGTGTGGAGGTTTCCCAAGATCAAATTCTTGGCATAGGAGCATATGACAAAGAAGTATTGCCCCCATGACATAAAGCAGCCTTGAATGCTTGGGATAGGACACAAGAATCAGGGAAAATTATCTAATCATATACCAGGGTTAGGCAGGGACAGAGAGAAACCTTTACTGACTTTTTGCAAAGATTAATTAAGGCTCTGCAAATAGGTATAACAAACCCAGAATAATTCTTGAATCTCTGGCTTTTGAAAATGCAAACTTAGAACGTAAAAGGATAATTGGGCCTTTAGGGTCTATATCAGCACCTATGGATGAATGGATTCAGCATACGATGAATGTTGAGACTGGCTATAGTGATTAATCTTGGGTAGGAGAAGCGATTTCCAAGGCAATGAGGAGACATCAAACTGCCAAATGTTATAATTGTGGAAAAGTAGAACATCTGAAAAGAGATTGCAGGCAAAGAATTTCTAGGAATAATATCTCCTCTGGGAATGACAAAAATAGGAGACCTAAGCCTTCAGGTATATGTAGGAGGTGTGGTAAAGGCCAACATTGAACCAATGAATGCTGGTCAATAACAGACAGAGAAGGCAACATGATACCACTGGGAAACTCCTTGAGGGGCCTCTCACAAGCACCCAAGCCAAACGTGGCCCAGTCATTCCCAGTTACAGTGGAGAACATGTCTCACCAAGAAAATTAAAAAAAATCCAATGCCTGCTGTAAAGAGCAATACTGGTCTAAATGATGGGTTAAATGTGGAGGATGAGTCAAAAAATTCAGTAGGAAGAGTAAATGTATAGTTTGGCAGACTTCTATTAACGATCAAAGACCAAAGCTAAGAGTCTGTATAAATGGTATTTTTATTGAAGGCTTATTAGACACAGGTGCAGATGTAAGTAACATTACTCCAGACTCTTGGCATCCAAATGGGCCACATCAAGAGGTAGATTTTCAGTTCCTGGGAATTGGAACCGTTTCTTGTGTAAAACAAAGCACAAGATGGGTTGAATGCATGGGGCCTGAAGGGCAAATAGGAAGACTAAGGCCATATATAGCCAATATTGCAATAAATTTATGGGGCTGTGACCTGCTACAGCAATGGAATACCCAGATTAACATTCTTGAAGTCCCAGGAACTCACAAACTGGGAAGGATAAAATGAGGTATTATGGAACAAGGTAATCAGCCATTCAGGCTGTACAAGAACATACAGCAACTAGCAAACATTTAGAGGTACCAACAGCCCTACCTTTAAAATATTTAACTGAGAAGCCAATATGGATCAAGCAGTGGCCTCTAGCTGAAGATAAATTACAGGCTTTGGAATGGCTGGTACAAGATCAACTAGATGCTCACCATATTGAAGAATCAAGCAGCCATTTGAATTTTCCTGTGTTTGTTGTGAAAAAGAAATCTGGTAAATGGAGAATGGTGACAGAACTAAGAGTTGTCAACAAGGTAATTCAAACCTATCAGCCCTCTACAATCTGGAATTTCTTTGCCTTCTCTATTACCAAAAGGATGGCCTTTTATAGTTTTTATTTGAAAGACTTTTTTCACTATACCTTTACAAGAAAAGGATAGAGAAAAATTTGCCTTCACAGTACCTACTTATAATTCTCAGCCTACTAGGAGATGTCAATGAACTGTCCTCCCATAGGGGATGCTCAATAGTCCCACATTGTGCCAATATTTTGTAAGTCAGCCATTGGAAATAATTCATAAGCAATTTCCTAAGGCTATAATTTACCATTACATGGATGACATTTTGTTATCTGATTCAAATAAAGACTTTAAAAAGTATGTTTGAGGAGGTAAAGAAAGTCTTGCCTGAATGGGAATTACAAATTGCTCCTGAAAAGATTCCAAGAGGAGATTCTGTTAATTACCTAGGGTACAGAATAGGTTTACAGAAAATTAGGACACAAAAGGCACAAATTAGGAGATGAATTACAGACTCTTAATGACTTTCAATGATTGTTAGGAGACATTTCCAGTCTACAACCAGCTGTTGGGATAACACCTGATCTAATAGTTTATTTAAACAAAACCTTAGATGGTGATAAAGATTTGAATCATCCCAAACAATTAACAGCTGAAGCAGAAAAGCAACTGACCATGGTTGAGAAAAAATTACAGGAGGCACATATGAATAGGGTACATCCAAATCTTAGTTGTATTCTAGTTATATTGCCTTCCAGAATTTCTGCTATGGGAATTTTAATGCAGAGGAAAGATATCTTTGAATGGATATTTGTACCACATAAACCAAGTAAAAAATTAAAAACTTATGTGGAAAAAGTCTCTGAATTAATCATAAAAGGTATTTTGTCAAATAGCGGGTATAGACCCAGCAGAAATTATAGTGCCTTTTACTACTGATGAAATAAAAAAGTTATTGGAAGACAATAAATCATTGCAAAGAGCTTATGCTAATTTTGGGGGAGAAATTAATAGCAACTATCCCAAAAGTAATAGACTTAACCTCATAAAGATAACTTCCTGAATTCTTCCTTGAATTGTACATGATGCACCAATAACTGGAGTCCATCATTTTATACTGATGCAAATAAATCAGGGTAAACAGGATACAAATCAGAACAGTTGAGTAATGTGTAACAAAGCCCTTATAATTCTGTCTAGAATACAGAATTATATACCATTCTATGGTTCTAAGGGATTTTAAAGAAACTCTTATTATAGTTACAGATTCACAATATGCAAAAAGAGTTATCTTGCATATTGAAACTGCTGAATTTATACCAGATAATACAGAATTGACTTCATTGTTTATCCAGGTACAAGACATAATCAGGAATAGCCTTTGTCTTGTGTACATAACACTCATCTGATCCCATACAGGTCTGCCTGGTCCTCTAGAACAAAGAGAACATCACCACCATGACAATGGGAAGCAATTCTAGAAGATGACATCCGAATTCCCAAAAAGTTTTTTCATAGGGTTGGGAACACCGTTTAGGGGTTGTTGATTATTACTTGTATTAGATAGGGGGTTGGGGTAAAAACTGTTTGTTAAAAAAAGTGGGGATAGTAATAGTGGGTAATAGAGTGTATACTTGTGAGCTATTATTCATGGATAATTTACATTGGTGTAGTTTTGTATATTGATACAACTTCAAATTATATCTGTTTCTTTTGTTTATTTGTACACCTATACAAAGTTATTTTGTCAGATTGTATATATGTATGTCTCTGTTTAGGATATTTTGTGTATTGTTACAACATTTATGATATATTTTCATTATATATTACTCCTATTTAGATATATACTTATATATTGTTTACATTTTGTGGTCATTATCCTCATTTGTTGGATATTTCTTTACATGTTGTTTAATATTCTGACATAAAGTTTTAGTCTTTAAGTAATACAGGTATTAATTATTATAGGTCAAGAGTTGTTCATGCTTGCTGTACATACAGTTAGATCAATTAGGTTCTTTAGATACATAGAGATTGTATTCTGTCTAGAAAGGTAATCTTCAACCACTTCAAGTTGCTGTGGAAGATGGCATTTAAATAACTTAGGGTTCTGTTGACATGAGACATGACTGTTTCTGACAGCACCAATCTATTCCCAAGAGAATGTTGAGCAGCAAAGATACTTCACTTGGAGCTTGTTTTCTTCTTGGCAAAATTGGCCATTGGGCAAGGAACTGACATTGCCTCAACCACTGACAAATTACATGATATTTGGAAATGGCTAAGAAGGACTGTTGTTGTAAGCTATCAGGGACAAGCAGTTTCTTTATTTTTTAACCAATGATCTTCCTCCATCAGACTGTCAAATCCCGCCAAGACAAAATAAGACAGTTTTAAAAATTTCTTGCCTCTGAAAATGGTTTGTCAATTATGCTAGGGCATAGCCAAAGTTGGTTGCTTCAATGTTGCAAAATGAGACTTTGTGTGATTACTTGGGTACCTAATGGTCTCTGTCATATTTTGCTCACTTTGGAAGCTACTTGATTGTACTTCCTGCATGCTCAAGTAATATTATCTCCCTTCTCAGGACTTCAATACGGTTGAAGATTACATAGTGATACTTACTTTCCTCTTATAATCTGGCCAAACTATTTCCTATACAAGACTTAGACTGCATAGGATAGAATGCTCATTAAAACATTTAACATATGTTCCTTGCTTAATATTATTTATGCTGATTGTAATTCTAATCTTATAGTTAATATCTGTTCCTAGTGTATATTGTTTAGTTTTGGGTTTAGGACTTTCTTACTTAAACAAAAGGGGGGAGGTGGTGTGGGAGCGTCTTCTGCTCCTTCAGCCAATAGCCTTTAGGATTCCAGCCCACTTGGGCATGGTCTCTTTTGCTTTATAAAGGAGTGATAACCATGTTCTCGCTCTCTTGCTTCCAGCTCTGCTTCTAGCTACTAGACTCCTTTCCTGGTCATGCAGAGGACTATTGTCTAGGATGACAATCTGTAAGTTTTTCCCTTTAAATAAATAACCCTTTTATTAATCATAATTCCAAACTGGTGTGGGATTGTTTTGTGACTTACACCTTCAGGTTCCTTACTTGTACACTGAGGTCTTGTCATATGTACTGCTCAGAAAGTACATACAGGAGATTCATTTCTTTGGGATTTGCTGCTGTGAAATCATCTTTTTGTCTGTATTTTTGTTGATGCAGCCCATTTTCTTGAGTTGGAGCTTTCCTTCTAGTACTTTATGCATAGCTGGGTTTGTTGCTAGGTTTTGATTGAATTTGGTTCTGTCATGGAATATCTTGTTTTGGCCATCTATGATGATTGAAAGTTTTGCTGGGTATAATAGTCTGAGCTGGCATCTGTGGTCTCTTATATCTGTATAATGCTTGATGAGGACCTTCTGGCTTTCATTGTTTCCATTGAGAAGTCAGGTGTAATTCTGATAGTTGTTTCTTTATATGTTATTATCTGATCTATCGGCAAGCTTTATTTATTAAAATACAAATGAGTATCACTGCACCACTCTCTTTATTCCATTTAGCATTAGGCTTTTCATTAAATGTTTTCTTAAGACTTGGTTCCAACCTTACATTTGCTGGTTCTCTTTTTCTCCTCAAACTGTACATTTTATATTTATCTTTGTCCTGTTTCCTTCTCTTCAATGTAGATCTTACTAACAGTTTCACTTACAACTATCTGACACAGTCAATACTAGGATGCCTTGCAATTTCCTTTGCCATAGAAATTAATCCTGAAACTCTTCACTTTAGCCTCAGGCAGATTCTCAGGACAAGGCAGAAACTAACCATGTTCTTTGCCAAAATATTACAAGAATGGTTTGTAGGCTATTTACTAATATTCATTTCCTCTGAAACCTCTGAGATTGGAGCCTCCATTATCCAAATTTCTCTCAGCACTATTGTCTTCCATGGTCTGAAGAGGATGTCCAATTAAGGTCTATCTACTTAAAATATTAACTGTTTCTCTAAACCAGACTCTGAACATTTTCTATATTACTGCAATAATCTGTGTGAGTTGAAAGTCTGAATATGACATTGTAGAGTGTTGGAGCTGGGGGGAAGATGGTAAGGTAAGCTGTGGTCCAATCCTAGAGCTCCTCTGCAGTAAAGGCAGGAAGGTCAGACTAGGCAGATACAGTGGTAATAGGACCCAGTCTAAATTTGTTAGGTTATAAAAAGTGTATGGATAAGATGCTTGGGGTGCACACGAAGATATACCCTGGTGACCAATATGGAAACTCTTGGTATAGAGTGAGTTATTGGCGGTGGCACAAAGAATTGTCTAGGTAGGTGGAGGTAGGTAGGTTATGGAGAAAATCTAGAGATTAGTTGTGTTGTATGTAGAGATCTCATAATTTTCAATTTAGTGGAATATGTAGTTTAAATGTATTTTTATAGTTTTCTAAATTTTAACAGTATCTGTTCTAATGACTACCTCTCATCTTAACTTTCTTAATTTGCATCTTATCTTTATTTTAGTTTGGCTAAGGGCTTTTTAGTTTTGACTATCTTTTCAAATCACCAACACTCTGTTCATTGATTCTTAAAACTTCTTCTGAGTGCTCCCTCACCTCCACTCAAATTCCGGTACTCTTATAAAATAAATTTTGTAAATACATTCCTTGTGAAATTTTTGTAAAAGTTAAAAATTTAAATAATTCATAAATTTCTGCAGTAATGTTAATATTGTCTTTTATTGTGGAGTATTTTTTTTTACAAGTAAATACGTGTCTTTGCCTAGGATATCTTCTGGTTGGTTTAATGAAGAGCTAAATGGCCAATAATTAGGCAGGAGAGAATAGGCAGGTCTTCCAGGAAAAGAGAGAGAGAGATTAGGAGGATTCCATGATTGTTGTCATCAGGCTTTGAGAAAGTTTGACTTGCCATACTGAGGAAAGGCACAAATCCATGTGATAGTGTGTAGATTATCAATTGTAGGTTATTTGGCAAAAAGCTAGTTGATGACAAGCCTAAGATAAAGGCCAAGCTTTCATAATTAATAAGAAGTCTCCATGTCATTATTGAGAGCTGGTGATCCAAAAATAATTCAACACAGATGCTTACTCCATGCTTTGCCTTTCCTCAGCCTCTCTCCACTTTGTGATCAGAGCTGTTACCCTATAAGAAGATATGTAGGTTTACAAATAAGTGACACCCCTTTAATTTTTTACTATCTGTTTACTAAAAGTGCACATTAATGCAATACTGTGTATGTGGATGTCAGAGATCCACTTGTGGAAGTTCTCTCCTTCAACTATGTGGGGTCCTTGGGATTGAAGGCCAATGATGACTCTTGGTGCAAGATGCCTCTACCCACAGATCTATCTTGTCCACCCAAATGTCACCATTTCAAAATCAGATTTATTTGAATTAAGTGAATAACCAAGGTGACAGTTATAATTAATGCTGAAATAAACTTGATGATAAATTATAAGTGGTCAATTGACAGTTATGTGTTAAAAAAAGACTCTATTGGTTTCTACTACTGAGTGTATGATCTATACAATCCTGTGAATACACTCACTGGAGGAGGGTAAGGACTAGGAATAGAAGAACAGTCAGCAACTGGAGATTGGAGGTTCATGCCTAAATTGTGGAGGAAGGAAGTGTTCTGGCAGGGAAATGCAGCATGATCTCCCACTAGCTTTGAACTGGCCATGGGACAGACAACTTTGAATTTCTGATCTACAAATTTGCTTCCTGAGTGATACACACACACACACACACACACACACACACACACACACACACACATATATATATATATATATATATATATATATATATATATATATATATATATATATATATTCATTACTATGTTGAATTATGTGGTGGCACTGGGCTCCAAACTCAGGGATTCATTCTTTCTAGGCATGCAGTCTATCAGCTGAGCTACATCCATAGCCACACAACCTGCTTTTGCTGATAGTACTGTTACATCACCTCCTCTCTGTGTTCCTTGTAAGAAAGATTACATTTTCTAAGTGTGTTAAGGAGGTGGCAATTTCTTAATTTTAACAAAAGTTTTAGTACTTTCTAGATGAGTCCCTGAAGGAAGTATGAAGACTATCAGGAATGTTTTGGAAACAGGAGGAATACCTGGGGGGAATCTGAAATATTTGTCTGATTTTTTAAAAAAGCAATGCTACTAGTTTGGTTTGTTCACAAGATTTGAGAGCAGCTACTCTACACAGACAGATATGGCCTGGAGAGAGGAGCTCTCTCATGGGAAACCCAGAGCTCAGCTCTTCCTACAAACTATTTTCCTGGAATGAGAAAAGTTCACTTTCCCGTTTGATGGTTGCACTTTCTAACAGTGTCAAGGGCAGAACTGCCCTTTTCCAGATGACATGAAAATTATGAGTCTAGAGGGAGATGAGCTGATGACATTACTTCTTTATAACTGCTTCTTAGAGCCTTATTCTATGTGGATGTTTATCAAAAAGCCTGGTCAGGTGAGTGTTTTTCTATTTATTAAGAGTAAGATCTAAGTAGGTGGTAAAATGAGTTAGGACTTTCTGCGATAAATGATTAGAGAATTCTCTGCTTAGAATTTTACTTTTAAGCCACTCAGTGTCATAGGCAAGCACAACTGATGCTTATTGACATAAAAACATGAGTGTAATGATTTATAAAAGAATATACTATGTTTATTTACTGTGAATCTGAATATAATGTATGTACGGTAGAAGGGGAATATTGGGAATAGCACATGGCCAAGTAGAAGTGGAGATAGAGACAGGAAAGGCTAACAGGGTGAAAGATGACTGATGGATAGCATATACTGAATGAAAATGTCATGAAACCAATCACTTTTTACAGTGAATGTATACTAATAAACATATAAAAAGTGACCCCAAATGGAATATTTTAAGCAGCATATCTGAATATAGATTCTCCTGAGTGTATACTATAATAATTCTAAAAACATGATTCCACCTAGCTAATGTCAGTTATTTTAGGTTCTCCATCCCTGTAAGAAAACATCTGAAATGACTTAGGGGGTGAAAAACAGAGAACATGCATTAACTGGTTTGTTTTGGTACATTTATAATATTGATACATTTGAATTATGTTTTGTATTGGTCATTTTACAAATTTTCTCAGATTTACTGACTATATGTACTTATATGAAACTTAAGCTAGGAATTTAGAAGAAATATTAATTAATTTAGTGTTTGTCTGTAATTTTCTATCCTGTTGACTTCACATATACTTATGAATGCTTAGGAATGTTTTAACTCATAGCCTAGAGTAAAACACAAGATGTTCTTATCATAGTAAAAAAATTTTAAAATTTTAATGTAAATTTTTTTATTGTAGTGAAATATTTTCTAATAAAGCAGATCTTTTCTACATATTTCAAAAGTATCTGGAAATCTCATTTTTCTTATTTATTAAATCTTTGTATGGTTATTCTCACTAAAATGTAAAATAGGAAATTTCAGTAAGAGTCTTGTATATTTTAATTAAATAAATTAATTTTAGCTTCTTTGTGAAAAATCAGGTGTTCATAGGTGTGTGGGTTAATATTCATGTTTTCAATTTGATTCCATTGATCAACCTCCTTGTTTTTATTCCATCACCCACCTGTTTTCGTAACTTTATCTCTGTAATGGAGCTTGATGTCAGGGATGTGATGTCTTTGGAAGTTCCTTTATTGACCAAGATTGTTTTAGCTATTTGGGGATTTTTCCATATGAAATTGATTATTTTTCTTTTAAGGTCTGTGAAAAATTGTGTTGCAATTTTGATGGGGATTGCATTGAATCTAGAGATTAATTTTAGTTGGACTGCCATTTTTTTTCCCATTTTAAGTCAACTTTTCAAAGAACATGAGAGATCTTCTCGTTTTCTGGTATGTTCTTCAATTTCTTTCTTCAAAGCCTTAAAGTTCTTGTCAAATTGGTAGTTCACTTCTTTGGTTAGTGCTACCCCAAGATATTTGTGCTATGTGTTGTCATTGTAAATGGTGTTGCTTCTCTGATTTCCTTCTCAGCTTTTTTATAATTTGTATGTAGGAGGGCTACTGAAGTTTTTGAGTTGATCTTGTATCCTACCACATTACTGAATGTATTTATCAGCTGTATGAGTTTTCTGGTAGAGTTTTTGGGGTCTCTTACATATCATATCATGTCATCTGCAAATAACAAAGTTGGACTTCTTCCTTTCCAATTTGTATCCCCTTGATTTCCCTTTGTTTTCTTTTTGCTATAGTCAGAACTTTAAATACTTGAAGAGATAGGGAGAGAGTGGACAGCCTTGTCTTGTTCCTGACTTTAGTGGAATTGCTTTGAGTTTCTCCCCATTTAATTCGATGTTGGCTGTTGACTTGTGTATTTTCTTTTATTATATTGAGATATGTCCCTTTTACCTGATCTATCTAAGACCTTTATCATGAATGGTTGTTGGATTTTGTCAAATGCTTTTTCATGAGTGAGATTGGTCTGTTATTCTCTTTTTTGGTTGAGTCTTTGTATGGTTTTGATATCAGTGTAACTGTAGAATCATAAAAAGTTTGTCAATGTTCCTTCTGTATTTATTATGCAGAACAATTTGATGAGTGTAATTATTAGCTCTTGTTGGATGTTCCTGTAGAATTCTACTCTAAAACCTTCCAGCCCTGGGCTTTTCTTTACTTTTTTTTCTATTTTTGTCTTTTTGTTTTCTTATTTTTGGCAGTGTTTGGAGGTTTTTGCTGACAGCTTTCATTTCCTTACAGTTCATAGGTCTATTTAAATTGCTTACATTGTCTTGATTTAATTTTGGTTTATGGTATCTATCTAGAAAGTTTTCCTTTTATTTGATATTTCCAATTATGTGGAGCATAGTTTTCTTGTACTATACCCTTATGTTTCTTCAAATTTCCTCACTATTTCTTGTTATGTACCTTTGTTTATTTCTGATTTTGTTAGTGTGGATGTTTAATCTTTTGCTTTTGACTAGTGGATATGGGTTTGTCTATCTTATTGATTTTATCAAAGAACCGGCTCTTTGTTGCATTGATTCTTTGTATATTTATTTTGTTTATTTCATCCCCCAATTTGATTTTTTACTGTTTTCTACTTCTCTTAGACGAGTCTGCTTCTTTTTGTTCTAGAACTTTCAGATGTGCTGTTAAGTCACCTATGTGATCTTTGTCCATTTTTTTTCATGTTGGCCTTTGGTGCTATGAACTTTCCTCTTATCACTGCTCTCTTAGTGTCTCATTGGTTTGTATACATTGTGCCTTTATTTTCATTGAATTCTTAGAAGTTATTCATTCTCTCTCTCTTTTTCTTTCTTTCTTTCTTGACCCAGAGATAGTTCAAGGAGTTAACAGTTCTATTTTAATGAGTTTGTATGCTTTCTGAGAGTAGTATTGTTGTTAAATTATAACTGTAATCCATGGTGATCTGATAAGACTCACAGTTACTCTATTTTTTTGTGTCTCTGGAGGTTTGCTTTGTTGATGAGTATTTGATCATATTTAGAGAAGGTTCCATGAGGAACTGAGAAGAAGGTATAGTCTTTGTATTTGGATGGAATGTTCTATATACTGTAGAACTTTAAAACAACTCTAAGGCCATTTCTGAGGCATCTCAGCATTAATGCTCTCTCCTCCCCTGGGAAACAAGGAACTAACAACTATTTGTGCACTTACTGAAATGTTTGGAACTTTCCTTCTCCCCTCAGTCCTTGTGAATATTCTCCAAATAGATCTCTGTTTCTGGAATTGGGGCAAGATTACCCTTACAGGTTGACTAAGTTCCTGATATCTTTTTTTATTGAGAAAGAAAAAAAAAGTTTTCACCTCCTCCTAGCCTCCAATTTCCCTTACCCTCCTACCACCCTTCTTCCCCTCTCCGCACCCCTCTCCCCTCCCTCTCCAGTCCAAAGAACAGTCAGGGTTCCCTGCCCTGTGGAAAGTCCAAGGTCCTCCCCCCTTCATACATGTCTAGGAAGGTGAACATCCAAACTGTGTAGGCTCCCACAAAGCCAGAACATGAAATAGGATCAAAACCCCATGCCATTGTCCTTGGCTTCTCATCCTCAAACATTGTTCGCCATGTTCAGAGAGTCCGGTTTATCCCATGATTTTTCAGTTACAGTTCAGCTGGCCTAGGGGAGCTCCCAATAGATCAGCCTCACTGTCTCAGTATACAACTCTTGGGAATAAAACCAAGAGATGCCCTATCATATGACAAAAGCATTTGTTCAAATATGTTCATAGCAGCATTATTTGTAACAGCCAGAACCTGGGAAAAACCTAGATGCTCTTCAATGGAAGGATGGATGAAGAAAGTGTGGAATATATACACATTAGAGTACTACGCTGCGGTAAAAAATAATGACTTCTCGAATTTTGCATGCAAATAAATGGAAATAGAAAACACTATCCTGAGTGAGGTAACCCAGACCCAAAATATGAGCATGGGATGTACTCACTCATAATTGGTTTCTAGCCATAAATAAAGGTCACAGAGTCTATAATTGGTGATCCTAAAGAAGCTAAATAAGAAGGTGAACAGAAGGAAAAACATATAGTTATCCTCTTGGCTATGGGACGGAGACAAAATTGCCGGAGAGAAAATTGGGATCTTTTGGGTGTGGTGGGATGCGGGTAAGGGGAGATGGGGAGAGAAAAGTGAGAAGGGGAGGATAGGGGGAACTTGGGGAAACAGGATGATTGGGATAAAGGATGGTTGGAGAGGGGAGCAGGGAAGCACAATTCTTAGTTAAGGGAGCCACCTTAGGGTTGGTAAGAGACTTGAACCTAGAGTGGCTACCAGGTGCCCAAGGCGATGTCCCCAGTTAGTTCCTTGGGCATTTGAGGATCGAGAACCTGAAAGGACCCTATCCTATAGCAATACTGACAAATATCTTGCATATCACCATAGAACCTTCATCTGGTGATGGATGGAGATAGAGACAGAGACCCACACTGGAGCACTGGACTGAGCTCCCAAGTTCCCAATGAGGAAGAGAAGTAGGGAGAACATGAGCATGGAAGTCAGTTCCTGATATCTTGACTCAATTTCTAAAATAGGGTCACAATGATCCGCAGATGTTCCTCCTTACCCTGCCTGATATAGCAACGACTCACTCGCCATGGCTCAGACCAATCATTGCCAGTAGTCCTTTGAATAAACCAGTCATAATAGTTGAAGAACAACCCCCATGTTTCACCCACCTTGTTTCTATGACTTTTTACTTTAAAAATAGTCTGTTCTAGCTATTCCGGGTCTTTTGGCTTCTCAAATACTGAAAGACCCTGTTGCGACAGAATTAAATCCTCTTTCTTTTTTATCAACTGCAGTGTGAGAGTGTTTTCTTTGGGAGACCTCCTCCTCGGTACTTGGAGTCTAGGGTCCACGATTTGGTTCATTGGCCTGGAAAGAGTCGCCGGCAGACCCACTCAAGACCCACCCAGTTGGAGGTAAGAAAGAATGAGCTTGCTTTTATGTCTGTCTATTCATTTATTATTTTTTCTTTCTGTGTTATTGTTAGTTATTAATTTGAAAATTGTACCCATGCAGGGTTATTATTGAAACAGGGCAAGAGGGGATGAAGACATATCCTGAGACCCCGTGCCTCAGCCCAGGAGTATGCTATATGGGCATTTCTGAGGAAGGGTCGACCAAAATGCCGTAGTCCCTGGGAGGCATGATCTGCCTTCATCTGTACTTTCAGTTTTGCAGTGTGCGGCTTCTGGTATTGAGTCTGTGTCTCTCTTTTTGTATTTTTGTTTCTGTATGCTGGTTTGTCTTTGATAAAATGAAACAAGATAAAATCACCTGCAGGAATTCAGATCCCTGGACTGGCCCTATGGCCATCATCAGCTACCCTGATTATTTTCTTATATTGTTATTGACTCAATCCAGAATCAGGTGGTCAAAGTTATTTTCATGTTAAGACCCAGGAAATCCCTCAGGCCTTTCCTTTCACTGGTTTCAGTATTACCTTGATAGGGCCTTGCCATTCTGTATTATTATTAATAAAAACCCAGAGACAGATAAGGGGTTCAAACTGAAGGTCAGAAAAGCAAAACAGCCAGCCACTGGCTCTTACCTCTACCCCAGTCAGAAATGGTGATTGATCCCAACTTTAGGAGTCTTAAATGAGACTGTGTGAGAACTTTCTCCTCCAGTCATAAATGCCTCTCTAGGGCTGGGATTAGTGGTGTGCATGACTACTGCCCAGTTTCTATGAGACCTAGAATGGCTATTGGGATTAAAGTTTTGTGTCATCACTGCCTGGTCTGTAAGGCTGACTAGTGGAGCTGTGCTACTCTCAGATCTTTTGGAAAGCTTTTTTTTTTTCTGAAATACAAATGAATTTGACAACACCACTCTCTTTATTCCATTTAGCATTAGGCTTTTCCTTAACTTTTTCCTTAAGACTTGGCTCCAACATTATATTTCCTGTTTTTTCTTTTTTCTTCAATCTAAACATTTTATGTTTATCTTTGTCCTGTTTGCTTCTCTTCAATGTAATCTTCATAACAGTCATTAACTATAATCATCTGACACAGTCAATACTAGGATACCTTGTAATTTCCTTTGCCAAATATATTAATATGAAAACTCCCAGCTTTAGCCTCAGGCAGATTTTAAGGGCAAGGCAGGAACTGACCACATTCTTTGCCAAAATATTACAAGAATGGTCTGTAGGCTATTTACTAATATTTATTTCCTCTGAAACCTCTAAGACTGGAGCCTCCATTGTCCCAATTTCTCTCAGCATGTGTTCCATGGTCTGAAAAGAGTGGCAAATTAAGGTCTATCTACTTAAAGTGTTAACTGTTTCTCTAAACCAAACTCTCAACATTTTCTATATTACTCCAATAATTGGTCTGAGTTGAAAGCCTGGGTATGACACTGTAGAGTGCTGGAGCTGGGCATGAAGATGGTAACGTAAGCTTTGGTCCAATGCTAGAGCTCCTAGCAATAAAGGCATGGAAGTCCAGACTAGGCTGATACACTGTTTCTAGGACAGAGTCTGAATTTGTTAGGTTATAGAAAGGGTATGGATAAGAAGCTTGGGGTGCACACCAATATATACCTTGTTGACAGATATAGGAACTCTGGGTACGGAGTGGGTTATTGGGGGTGGCACAAAGAATTGTTTAGGTAGGTGAAGATAGGTAGGGTATTGAGAAAATCTAGAGATTCGTTGTGTTGCAGGTGGAGGTCTCATTATTTTCAGTTTAGTGTAATATGTATTTTAAATGCATTTTTTTTTGGTTTTCTAAATTTCAACAGTGTCTGTTCTAATGACTACCTTTCCTCTCAATTTTCCTAATTTAGGTCTTATCTTTATTACAGTTTGGCTAAGGGCTTTTTAGTTTTCATTGCATTTTCAATGCACCAACACTCTGTTCCTTGATTCTTCTAACTTCTCCTGCGTCCCTCCTTACCACCCACCAAATTCATGTACTCTTATAGAATCAATTTTGTAAATATATTACTTTGAAATTTTTGTAAAAGTTAAAAAGTTAAATAAAAAATCATAAATTTCTGCCACAAACTTAATAATTTCTGGAGTATTTGTTTACACTCTAAATATATGTCTTTGCTTAGGATACCTTCTGATTGATTTAATAAGGAGCTAAATGGCCAATAGTTAGGCAAGAGAGAATAGGTGGGACTTCTAGGAAAAGAGAGAGGGATTAGGAGTATTACAAGATTTTGTCATCAGATTTGGAGAAAGTAAGACTTGTGATACTGAGAAAAGGCACAAATCCATGTGACAGCATGTAGATTATCAAAAGCAGGTTGGTTTGGCAAAAAGAGCTAGTTGAGGACAAGCCTAAGCTAAAGGCCAAGCTTTCATAATTAATTAGAAGTCTCCATGTCATTATTTGGCGCTGGTGATCCAAAAATAATTCAAATATGATGCCTGCTACAGTCTTTCCCTTTCCTCAGCCACTGTGTTCTGAGAGCTGTTAGCCTATAAGACAATATGTAGGTTTACAAAATAAATTTCACCTTTTTTGTTTTTTTTTCTATCTGTTTACTAAAAGTGCACATTGGTGCAATACTGTGTATGTGGAGGTCAGATTTCCACTTGTAAAAGTTCCCTCTACTATGTGGTCCGTGGGATTGCATGCAAGTGATGATACTTGATGCAAATGACATTGTCCCACAGATCTATCTTGTCCAACCAAATGTCACCTTTTAAAAATAGGATGGATTTGAATTATGATAAATATTAAGTAGGGGTCATTGACAGTTAGGTGCTAGAAACAAGACTCTATTGGTTTTTACATCTGAGTGTAGGATATAAGCAATCTTGTGAATACACTCACTACAGGATTTTAAGTAGTAGGAATACAATAACAGTCCACAGCAGAAGTCTGGAAGTTCATGCCTAAACTGTAGAGGAAGTGTTATGGCAGAGAAATCCAGCATGATCTCCCTCTAGCATTGAACTGGCCATGGGTCATAGAACTTTGAATTCATGATCTATTTCCAAAGTGTAATTTGTTTAATATATATATATATATATATATATATATATATATATATATATATATATATATATATATATACATTACAATGTTGGAGTATGTGGCACTGAGCTCCAAACTCATGGATTCATACTTTCTAGGCATGCAGTCTAATCAACTGAGCTATGTCTTTAGCTTCACAGCCTGCTTTTGCTAATAGTACTGTTACATCACCTCCTCTCTGTGCTCTCTGTAAGAAAGATTACTTTTCCTAAGTGTGTTTGGAGGAGGTGGCAGTTTCTTAATTTTAACAAAAATATTAATCCTTTATAGATGTGTCCCTGAAGGAAGTATGATGACAATCAGGAAAGTTTTGGAAAAAGGAAGGATACCTTGGGGGAATCTGAAATGTTTGTCTGCTTTTGTTAAAAGTAATGTTAATAGTTTGGTTTTGTTCATAAGGTCTGAGAGCAGCTAATCTACACAGACAGATATGGCCTGGGAAAAAGAGCTCTCACATGGGAAATCCAGAGATCAGTGTTCCTACTGCACTGTTCTCCTGGAATTAGAAAAGTTTACTTTCCCATTTGATGGTTGCACTTTCTAACAATGTCAAGGTCAAAACTGCCCTTTTCCAGATGACATGAAAATTATTAGTCTAGAGGGAGATGAGGTGATGACATTTCTTCCTTATAACTGTTTCTTAGAGCCTCACTCTATGTGGGTGTTTATCAAAGGCCTGGCTGGTGAGTGATTTTCTATTCATTAATAGTAAGCTCTAAGTAGGTGGTGAAATGGGTTACAGTTTTCTGTAATAAATGATTAGAGAATTCCCTGCTAAGAATTTTATTTTGAGCCACACTGTGGTCATAAGCAAGCAAACTGATACTTGTTGACATACAAATGTGAGTATAATGATTTATAAAAGAATATACTGTGATCTCTGAATGTAATGTATGTGATGTTAGAAAAGGAATATTGGGAAGACTACAGGGCCAAACAGAAGTGTGGATAGAGACAAGAAAGGCTAACAGGATGAAAGTTGAATGATGGATTTCTAATGAATCAGATCTATTCTACATATTTCAAAAGTATCTGGAAATCTCACATTTCTTATTTATTAAATCTTTGTAAGGTTATTCTTACAAAAATGTTAAACAGGAAATTTCAGTAAGAGTCTTGTATGTTTTAATTAAATAAACTTATTTCTAATATTTTAAGTTTTCAAAATTGAACTTTGTGCACTGATGCTGATATAATATTTTCATTAGCAGTGAGAAAAGTATTTGCAATTCTCAAATAGTATAAAATCAATTTAAGACAAAATCGAAACATCCCTTCTAATAGTTACAAAATACATATTCACAAAATTCCAAGTCAATTAGTGTAGGTACTGAATAACAAAAGTCCATTTTATCTTGCTTGAATATCTCTTACTTTTGTGTACAGGAGACTAAATGGAAGTGAAGGCAGGTGCGTTGGTACCTGCCTTTGATCACAGAATTTTGAAGGCATAGGCAGGAACATTTTGAGCTTAAAATCAGTTTGACCTATAGAGTGAGACCCCACATCATTCACACACAGAAAAATTTAACAAAATCAAAGTAAAAATGGATAAAGTGGAATTATGACATAATTATCAAAAAATGGAACAAAGTAAAGCAAATAACTGGCATTAAGTTATGGGCTTAGAGTCACAACAACACATAAATAAATTGTTAAAATATATGATAAGGAATAAAGTCAACTAAAAAAATGAAACAGACACATTAATGATGCTGCTTAAAGTCAACATCTTCAAAGAGAGAGAGGTGGAGGATAGGAAACAGAGTTTGGCATATGAGAAGCTTCAGGGCAGGGATGTCAAAAAAAATGTGATGAAGCCTCACAGGTGACACAGATGCCAGGCAAGACTGTGAGCAAACCACAGAAAGAAACCTAAAGCCATAAACCTTATTCTGCTGTGAGAATGGAAATGGAAAAAAAACCTTCATGTATATAAATGCAAGTGGTTAGATTAGAACACAATATTGAAATATGTGTGTCTACCACTAACCTTAAAAAAGAGCCAGTGACAGGACATGCTTCTTCAACTCACAAACATCCCCCAACTAACATAGGCTAAGTACTGCTGAGAAAAACGGAATTCAATCTGAACATATACAAAGACCCACCTACATGCAGGAATAAAGTCAGGGCCATGATATCACTCTGAACTCCTTCTGGCAGTTGGGAAGTTCCAGATGCTAAGAGGGTTCAGCTGTTCATTCTCACTTCATCCCCTCCATATAGCAGCAACTCACTATGTGCTCCTGAGTGGTAGTGTGGAAATCTAAGAGTAAAAAATTTCTATCTTAGTCTCTCACCTTCCAAAAGTGTGCCTTCCTCTAGGTTAACCAACCCTCCTGTCTCTCAGAGCCCTCCTCTGGTAAATGCATTCAGTAGTAAGTGTTTTTTTTTCTTTTCTTTTTTAAAGATTTTTTTATTTATTATGTATTAAGCATTCGTTCCACTTATGCTTGCATGCCAGAAGAGGACACCATATCTCATTATACATGGCTGTGATCCACCATGTGGTTGCTGGGAATTGAACTCAGGACCTCTGGAAGAGCAGTCAGTGCTCTTAACCTCTGAGCCATTTGTCCAGCCCAGTAGTGTTTTCTATAATGCCCTTGGTACAATGTGCTTCGGAGAAATAGGTTTTAAGACTTTCACCTTGGGTTCTAGTTGCTGTAGGTCATTTATCCTGTTCATCGCCTTTCTGGAAACTCCATGGAAGTCAGGGTTCCCATAGCTGTAACTAGAGCTGTTCTTTCATTGCAGACAAACAGGGCTCTTAGAGGTAAAGGGGGACTCAAGGGTGGGGGGAGCTGGGTAGAGGTTTTCAGTTTTTCAGAAGAATTATTTCTGGAATGGTTTGGACACAGAGTATTTCCTTTTGGACACTACCCTAAATTGGAAATGCAGACTGCTTCGGTAACTTCTAATTTGTGACGTAAATCTTTTTTTACCTCCTGCAAAGAAAGAAAGAAAGAAAGAAAGAAGGAAGGAAGGAAAAAAAGAAAGATGAGTTTACATTTGTAAACATGATGGAACATTCATTTGTTTTGAACAATTTACTTTAAATGCCTGCATGGGTAGACTAGGCAGGACTCACATCTCTGATGAAGACAACAGAAAACAGAATACAAGTGCACTCTCCATTTTCCTTAACGTTCATTTTATTACACAAACCTATTTGATATAACTCACAGGTTTTCACTCAAGGGTTATACGGGTATTTATGTTAGTACTGTTGTGGGCAATATGTTATTGATCTGTTCTTAGTCTCAGTAGTCCAATAATATCACAAACACACAAACACACACACACATTTTCTGTCAACATTTTCATATCTCTTCCACACTTAAGTTATGAGATTTGTGATCAATCTCTGGGTAGGAACACTTCCACACAAGCTCTGCAGCGGCACTGCTGTTGCTGCTTCCTTGCAGGGGACCTGGCTGGTAAGTGTGAGATCGTTATGATCTATCTATGTCTTTGTGCTTCCAGTTTTACCTGTTCTAAATTCAATTTCCAAAGAATAGCTTCTGTATTTAAATTATTTAGGAATACTGGGTAACAGCATGAATTAATACCTTATTAATAAGTAGTCACTATTTGTTCCTGCTGGCATTATGTATTTCATAAAAATCTCCTCATGGAACTAGTTTGTGTGACTAAGGTCTTCATCTTTCTGAGATTCTCTAACACTTATTAATGTTGCTGACAGTGGACAGTACATCAGCGAACACCATGTATCTTATCACCTGAAGTCACATAATAACTCCATGTTGTCTCTCAGTAGACAAACTGATTTTACTAATTATGGTAAAACAAAAGAAAGTGATACTTGATCTAATATGTTTGCATGTTCATTATATTATTATCTCCTCAAAGCAAAAGAAACAGTCCAGAATAATTCATAAAACAAGACTGTTCTAAAATTACATACTATAATAACGATGAGATAAAGTTATTTTTCTTGGAAGAACATGGAGGAATGTAAAAAGCAACACTTGCATTTGTTGCACATTTCTTCTAACAGCTGTATTCAGGCTGCTTGTTCTTTTGGTCTGGGTCAATATAATGGTGGTTGCTTCCCCACTGTTATGAGTATTAACAGGCACATTTTGGGTTTTAGTACTTACAGCTAAGTATTGCAGTTTAAACTATTGTGAGATCCAGATGCTCCAATAACCAACATCCCCCTTCAGTGTCTGCTCTGAATGTGCTCCAGTGCTTTCATATCAGCCTGAACAGCTCTAGTCTTCACTCTCCTACAGACTTTGAGGTGTGTATACAATGTGTCCTAGAGGGTCCAGATCTCCTTGGCACTCCATTAATTTGTAGACTCTCTCTCTCTGGTGTTTTCTTTATTCTATGGCTTACTGGTTACATTAGCTTACGTTTGATCTTTTTGGTCTTCTTTTGTGTAAATGTCTGAGATATCAAATAAAAATGTCTAATAAGTCCTTAGAATTTAAACTAAAATCAACATCTTGAATTGCTGTGTACACCAGTAACTCCAGAATTCAGGAGGCAGAAGCAGAAGGAACATAAAAATGAGAACATCCACAGGTTCATAGTAAGGTCATGGCCAGCATCAGCTGTAGACTGAGGTCCTCTCTTAAAAGCAAGAACCAACAAACAAAACCTCTGAGCTCAAGGATATGTGTGTCTTAGTTTTAGAAAGCTTTTCAAGAAAGTGCAGAATACTAACAGTGGTCTCAGCATTGCAAAAAAAAAAAAAAAACTCCATTACAAAAAATTGCTTTTCTCTGTGAATATATGCATTAACACCTCAGCTTGTAGACATGGTAGCTATGAGCTTTTCTGATCCCGTTTCAGCTCCAGTGAACCCAAGAGAAAGATGCAACTTGAGATTTAACAAGATATGTCATTTTTTGTTTGTCATAAACATTTACAAAGCAATGGATGTGGGGTAGAGAGTTTGAGGTGCATAGTTTTGAGATAAGAAAACATTTTAGATTTCTTTCTTTTATATTATTTTATTGTCCTCTTTCATCTGGATTATAATACACGTGCTATATTAATAAGTTATAGATCTAGAGTTAATAAAAATTCGCTAGAAGTACATGATTTCACCACTTGCAATTTTATAGTTGGAATTGGGCTACAGTACTTACATTTTGGAGATCAACACTTGAATGAGATTTTATCTGGAACTTTTATTAATTAAGAACAATTTATTTTATTTTATAAACATATGTGTTTTCCTGCATGCATGTTGTTAACCACTTGCTTGCTTGTGTCATAAAAATGAAATGGAGTCCCTGTAAATAGTTACAGATGGTCATTAGCTACCATGTTTCTACTGGAGAATCAAACCCAGGTTTTCCACAAGAGCAACTGTGCTCTTTACACTGTGCCACCTCTTCTGTCCCTTTCCTGGAGATTCTATAACAGAGAACAACATGGTGCAGTTACCGTTGATATATGTTTGATGGAGAAACAGATTCTTGGCAATTATAATCGGGATGAAATTATTCAATTACTAGATTAATCTTTTTACATATTCATGTAAATATAAAGCATACTATTTAAGGTTTCTATATGGTTTTACATCCATGGTGAGGTTTTAGAGGGAGCTCACCCACTAACATTTATATACATGCATGCATGCATTAATCTGTGTATGGGAAGTATAGTAGTGAACTTGAAAATACAATTGGGCACACCTTTTCTTACAGGACCCTGTGTCAAGGTAATTGTTTTTTATTTCACTATCATGAAAGCACTTTTAAAGTACTTCATTATATTTATTTGATAAAATAGTGACACTTGTAACTGGGCCAAATAATTATCATAAACACCAAAGGTAAGACTGTTGGTTGAAATTATAGAAACTGCCTGTGTGTTGATGATGTATGGTAACACTGAGGTCCTTGATTTCCACTGAATGGGAAAAGATCTCTTTTAAAACAGAAATTCCAAAATAGGATCACTACATGGTCATCCTTGGAACGTTCCTGTTCATCACAATGCATTGTAAATAATATTTTTTTTGTAGCATGTTTTCTCTTTTGGAGGCTCAGAGCTACACATCTGCAGATTTGAATACCTAGCCTGTAGTAGCTACAGATACCAGCAAAGCAAAAATAGAACCATGGCCAGGATGGCGGTGATGGTAGGAGACAATTTAGAGGGGACTCTTTTAGGTTTCAATTATAAAATAAAGCAATATAAATCACGAGGATTGGATTTCTAAGACATGAGGTCCAGATGAAATACAGAAATACAATGTGTGCATTCTGTTTAGGATGTAGCTGACAATACATTTATTATGCACAATATGCTATGTATACAGGAATTATGCAGATGGTACATAGAAATATAGGCCATTTCTAGTCTGGAAAAACAAAAGTAAAGTGACAGATAAATCAAGAATGTGCAGGTAAAAGAGGGAGATGGTATGGATATATTGACACAAGTCATAAGTTTGATGTATACTCTCTTATTTTTTAGGTTTATGAAATATGCTTCATCTATGCTTTCTGGATAAGTATACTTCCCAATTATGTCCTTGTTAAACAATGTCTTTTATTTCCAAAATGGACTAGGGCTCCTCGCCAATATGTTTCTCTTTCTTTTCTACACTTTCATAATTCTATGTCACAGACTTAAGCCCATGGACCTGATCTCTTGTCAACTGACTTTCATCCATACAGTGCTGCTTCTGACTTCAGGGGTTCTTTGGATTACAGACATATTTGAGTCACTGATCATTGACAATGACGTCAAATGCAAGACATTGTTTTACATAAGCAGGGTGATGAAAGGCCTCTCCATCTGCATCACCTGCCTCCTCAGTGTGTTCCAGGCTGTCACTATCAGTCCCAGTAACTCTTTCCTGGGAAACTTTAAACTTAAACTAAAGAAGTACATAATCTATGCTTTCTTCTATATTTGGTCTCTCACTTTGTCATTGAATAGCTACCTGATCTTCTATGTTGGTGGTTTTACAAATGAGAGTGAGACCAGTCAGATGAAGATCACTAAATCCTGCTCAATCTTACCCCCAAACTACATCATCAAGGCACTGAATTTAACACTGGCAACCTCCATTGATATATTTCTTGTAGGAGTTATGCTGATCACTAGTGCATACATGGTGCTTATCTTGTTCAGACATCAGAGGCAACACAAATATCTTCACAGCCTCACCCACCCAAGATCGTCCCCTGAGAAAAAGGCCACCCAGACCATCTTGCTGCTGGTGACTTTCTTTGTGGTCATGTACTGGGTAGACATCATTCTCTCATCCACTGGAGTCCTGTTATGGATGTACGACCCAGTCATCCTGAGTGTTCAGAAGCTTATGTTGGATGTTTATCCCACAATTACTCCTTTGGTACAAATCAGTTCTGATAGCAGAATAATCAATATACTCAAAAACATTCGGTCAAAATACCACTAGATTTTAAAAAATTGTATTTTTTCTTTAAAATCCATTTATTTTAATTTATATGGAGAGTGTTGTGCCAGCTTGTGTGCATGTGAGAATTTTTTGTTCTCAGGGAGGTCTCAAGAGGTCATTAAATTTCCTGTAACTGGAGGTTCAGATGGTTGTAGGGAATGATGTTGGTATAGCGCCAATAATATTAGTCTAAAAACAGATTTTTCATCAACTGTTTAATAGTCCAAGTAGCAAATCAAGATTCTTCATATATTTAAATACAATTTTGTCATATACCACAAACACATTCTTGTGCCATTTCTGCTGCCAAGTGGTATAGAGTCCTTTAAGTTCATTATACACCCTACGTTGAAATTTCTACAGGAATTTTCTTATTCTCTTCTTTTTACTTTATATCATAAATGTACCCTTGATGCTGAGGCTACTCAAATGAAGCTGTTTGGTGATTCTGACTTCTTTCTTATTTCTTTCTCTCTCTCTTTCTCTTTTTTCTTTTCTTTCTTTCTTTCTTCCTTTTTTCTTTCTTTTTTTTTCCTTTTAAATCAGGGTGTCACTGTAGTTTGGAGCCTGTCCTGGAACTAGCTCTTGTAGACCAGGCAGGCCTTGAACTCACAGAGATTCTCCTGCCTCTGAGTCCTAAGTGATGGGATTAAAGGCATGTGTCACTACTGCCTGGCTCTGTTACTGACTTTTTAAGTTATTTTTACCTTATAAGATTTTTACTTTATTATAATTATTTATTATTTTTTATTAAAAAATTTCTACCTCACCATCTCCACATTGCCCTCCCCCCACTCCTCCTCTCCATCCCTCTCCAGTCCAAAGAGCATTCAAGGTTCCCTGCCCTGTGGGAAGTCCAAGGTCCTACTCCCTCCATCCAGGTCTAGGAAGGTGAGCATCCAAACAAACTAGGCTCCCAGAATGACAGTACATGCAGTAGGATCAAAATCCAGTGCCATTGTCTTTGGTTTCTCAGTTAGGCCTCAATGTCTGCCACCTTGAGAGAGTCTGGTTTGATCACATGCTCCATCATCTCAGTTCAGGTGGCCTTGGTGAGCTCTTATTTGATCATCCTCACCGTCTCATTGGGTAGGCATACCCATCCCAGTCCTGACTCCCTTGCGCATGTTCTCCCCTCCTTCTGCTTCTCATTTCAACTTTGGGAGCCCAGTCCAGTGCTCCCATGTGGGCCTCTGTCTCTATCTCCATCCATCGCCAGATGAAGGCTCTATGCATGATATTCATCAGTATGGCTATAGGATAGGGCCATTTCAGGCTCCCTATCTTCAGCTGCCCAAGGAATTAGCTGAAGACATCTCCTTGGACACCCTGGAACCCCTCTAGACTCAAGTCTTTTGCCAACCCTAAAATGGATCCCTTAATTAAGATATATACTTCCCTGCTCCCATATCCACCCTTCCTCCATCACAACCATCTCATTCCACCCAAGCTCTCCCCATCCTCCCCTTCTCATTATTCTCTCCCCATTTCCCCTTACCCACAACCCAACATGACCCCCAACCTCCCAATTTATGCCTGGAATTCTTGTCTATTTCCAATATTCAGGAGGATAAATGTATGTTTTTCTTGGGGCTTAACTTCTTAGCTTCTTTAGGATGACAAATTTTAGGCACAATGTTTTTTATTTATGGCTAGAATCAATTTATGAGTGAGTACATACCATAGTGATCTTTTTGGGTCTGGGTTACCTCACTCAGGATAGTGTTCTCTATTTCCAACCATATGCATACAAAAGTCAAGATGTCATTGATTTTTACCACTGAGTAGTACTCTAAAGTGTATATGTTCTACACTTTCTTTACCCATTCTTCCATTGAGGGACTTCTAGTTTTTTTCCAGGTTCTGGCTATTACAAATAATGCTGCTATGAACATATTTGAACAAATGCTTTTGTAGTATGATAGGGCATCTCTTGGGTATATTCCCAAGAGTGGTATTGCAGGTTCCTGGGGACCAGACGTGTGGACAGTTGAATCCACTGAACGTCTGAGAAAGCTTGGGAAAGAGTAAAGCATGTTTTCTTGGTAGCAGCAATTTCTTTGGTCTGTTCTCCTTGCTAGAGGCAAGGAAACGCTCTCATCTAACAGAGGCTTCCTGACTCAGCTTTAGCTGCAAAACCCTGCAGCTCTTAAGAGGTCCTACCACAAAACACTTAAACAGTGTTGATGAAAAGCTGAACACATGCTTTTCCGTTTTCAGCCATAGCAGGAAAAAAAGATGCACGGTTTAAAAATGCTGGCTTTCTGGGCCATCCTGCCAGGGCAAACTCTGACTGTTTGAGGCAGGAGGGCCAACTACAGAGAGAGGACTTGAGTGTTGTCTGTTGCAGCTCACTTGCTGGCAGGGACCTTGAAATGCCATTGGTGATGAACGTGGTGACAGGCTGTATCTCTGCCATGAGGCTGGAAAGCTAAGGAATGGGCTTGATCTAGCTGCTGAAGCAACAGCTTTAGTCCTACCAACATTGCTTGGTAAATTAAAGACTCGTGTGGTCAAAAAAGAGACATATACAGTTAAAGAAAGATTAAAAGTCAAAGAAAATGTTTAAATGATTTACAGTGTGTTAAAAATATATGCAAATTAAAAGTTAAAGTTCTTAAAAGTAAAAGTAAAAAATGGTGACTTCCCAATAGAACATCCCCATTGTCTCAGTGTGTGGGTGAAACCCTTGCAGTCCTGAGTTCCTTGCTCATACTCTCTCTTCTTCTGCTCCTGATTTGGACCTTGAGATTTCAATCCTGTGCTCCAATGTGGGTCTCTGTCTCTGTCTCCTTTCATCGCCTGATGAAGGTTAATAATCAAGAGGATGCCTATATGTTTTTTTGGGGGGGGTTCTCCTTCTTATTTAGCTTCTCTAGGATCAGTAATTATAGGCTCATTGGCCTGGGTCTGAAAAAGCCTGGGATAACACTGGACTCGCTGAATATAGCAGACAATGAGGAATACTGAGATCTCAAGAACAATGGCAATGGGTTTTTGATCCTACTGCAAATACTGGCTTTGTGGGAGCCTAGGCAGTTTGGATGCTCACCTTACTAGACCTGGATGGAGGTGGGTGGTCCTTGCACTTCCCACAGGGCAGGGAACCATGATTGCTCTTTGGGCTTATGAGGGAAGGGTACTTGATTGGGGGAGGGCAGCTAAATAGGAGGCAGTGGTGGGGAAGAAACAGAAATCTTTAATAAATAAATAAATTTTAAGAAAAAGTAAAAAATGGAAGAAAGAGAGTAGTTGGGTGTGGTAGTACACACCTTTAATCCCAACATTTGTGAGGCAGAGGGAGATTGACCTCTGTGACTTCAAGGTGTGGTAGCTTGGCATTTAATCCTAATGCCTGAGAGGCAGAGACAGTTGGATCTCTGAGAGTTCAAGGACAGCCTGGTCAACAGAGTTATTCCAGGTCAAAGATATACAGAGAACCTGTCTCAAAAAGCAAAAAATAAAAGTGAAAATAAACAAAATAGAAGTTAAAATAAAGCATACAAAGATGGAAAATACACAGAGAATTTTGATACTGTATGCTGTTATGCTCTGTTTGAATCATTTGAATGCTGAGGAAGGAACAACAGCTGCTAAAAATATTTCTTTATAAATGCTGCTGAACTAATACAACATAGATATATTGAAAATACCTTGACTTCAGAATTTGGACCTAAGTATATGATACTTTGGAAAGGAGTTTTTTCTTTTGTTTTCACTGAGAATGAGACCCTGTGGATTTCTTCTATTCCAATATGGTATGATGGACCATGCCCTACTGAAGGGTTGCTGTGAACACCTTCAGAAAATTGCTTTGCTCAACTGCCAACTGAGATGAAACTAGCACACAGGTTATACCATGAAAGACCTAATTACTGATGCCCCCATTTAGCAGGAAGCAGTTTGGAGAGAAAATACTGCACCCATGTTCCCAAATATGAATTATAAACATTCTTTTACATTTAAAGGGGGATATGATATAGATATGAATAATTTGCATTAGTATAGATTTTGCTTTATTGGTAGAGTTTTAAGGTCAATTTTGTTACATGTATATGTATTTCTGATCTTCATTAATGTATTGTGATTTTGTAGTTCACTTGAAAATGTAATGTATATAGGTTGTTAATGGATAATCAATAATAGTCAAGCTTGTAGTCATGTTAGTTAAGATTTTCTAGATGTACAAATATATATTTTAGATAGGCAATCTTTATATCTTTAAAAGATTATAGAATATATCATTTTAAATGTTTTAATAACTTAGGGCTTTTCATGAAAATGAGACACGTCTGCCCCTGGCAGTACCAATCTACTTCAAGAAGAAGATGGGCATCAAGAGGATCCTTATCGCATTTGACAGCCATTTGGGAAAGAAACTGCTGTTGCCTGGACTATTGCATAAACTGGACACAGAGAACCTGCAGAGAGAGGACTGCTGAACATGCCTAAAGGTGAGATGGTCTATTGGGGTTCCTGATTCATGAAAGAGTCTGCGAGACATTCTGCAGGACACAGCAGATAGTGACTGAACTGCCTTTGAAATTTCCTGATTCATGGAAATGTCTCTGGATACTGTGGGCCTGAAGGCCGAAGATGGATGCTGCAATGATACAAAAGAACTTTGGGTGACTGTCCAGGCAGCGAGATTTCTCTGTTATTTCTAGAGTTTGGAAGTTGCTTATTTCTTGTTTGTTTAGGTAATATTGTATATTTTTGGAGTCTTTGATGGAGCTGAAGAATAGTTAGTTATAGTTATAGTTTTCCTTAGTTATGATAAAGATAAAATTGATGGA
Organism: Microtus obscurus; assembly: GCA_963919715.1. NCBI lineage: Eukaryota > Metazoa > Chordata > Mammalia > Rodentia > Cricetidae > Microtus > Microtus obscurus. The sequence goes on from CAWTZC010000642.1 coordinate 64,755, forward strand.
AATACTGTAATATTTACTTGATAACTGTTTTATTATATGTAATTTTGCTATGTTAAAGTTAAAGCCTTCTTTTTTTGTTTAAACAGAAAAAGGGGAAATGATGTTGGAGTGTCATATATCAGTATGTTAATTTCATTGGTTAAGTAATTAAGAAACTGCTTGGCCCTCATAGGTTAAAACATAGGTGGGTGGAATAAACAGAACAGAATGCTGTGAGGAAGAGGAAGTAAGCACAGAGGCCATGTTCCCCTTTCCAGGGCAGTCTCGATAGCTCTGCTCTCTGAGGCACACGCAATGAAGCTCTGACCCAGGATAGACGTAGGCTAGAATCTTCCCGGGAAGCGCACCTTGGGGTGCTATACACATTATTAGAAATGGGCTTGTCCAGGTGTGAGAGTTAGCCAAGAAGATGCAAGATATAATGGGCCAAGCAGTGTTTAAAAGAATACAGGTTGTGTGTTGTTATTTTGGGTAAAGCTAGCTGGTGGCAGGAGCTGGGTGGCAGAAGGCCAGCCCGCAGCTCCTTCAACATGTTTGATCCCAAATTTCCTGAGGAATGGCCACACTGATTTCCAAAGTGGTTGTACAAGTTTGCATTCCCACCAGCGATGGATGAGTGTTCCCCTTACTCCACATCCTCTCCAGAATAGGTTATCATTGATGTTTTTTATTTTAGCCATTTTGACATGTGTAAGATGGTATTTCAAATTTCTTTTGATTTAATTTCCCTGATCTCTAAGGAGGTTGAACATGACCTTAAGTGTCTTTTGGCCATTTGAACTTCTTCTCTTGGGAATTCTCTGTTCTGTTCAGTGCCCAATTTTTTAATTGGTATAATTAGTATTTTAAAATCTAGTTTCTTGAGTTCTTTATATATTTGGAGATCAGACCTTTGTCTGTTGTGGGGTTGCTGAAGATTTTCTCACAGTTAGTAGGTTGGCTTTTTGTCTTAATGACAATGTCCTTGTTTTTTAATTTAAAGGTAAATACTTGTTATTTTTGCAATTTTTTCCACTAATTTTTTTTCTTTATTTTTTGGTGTTTTTTTAGTTGTTGAAAAAAAATTCTGCCTCCTCCCCATTTTCCATTTCCCTCCCCATCCTCCCACACATCGCCCCTCCTCCCCACTCCCCTACCCCTCTCCCCCTCCCCGCACTCCATTCCCCCTCCCTCTCGAGAATGAAGAGCAGTCCAGATTCCCTGCCCTGTGGGAAGTCTGAGGTCCTCCCACTTCTATCCAGGTCCAGGAGGGTGAGCATCCAAACAGGCTAGGCTCCCACAAACCCAGTTCATGTATTAGGATCGAAACCTAGTGCCATTGTCCTTGGCTTCTCATCAGGTTTCGTTGTCTGCCATGCTCAGAAAGTTTGGTTTCATCCCATGCTTATTCAGTCCCAGTCCCCGCTGGCCTTGGTGAGCTCCCAATAGATCAGTTCCACTGTCAGAGTTGGTGGGTGCACCCCTTGTGGTCATGATTTCCTTGCCCATGTTCTTCCTCCTTCTGCTCCTCATTTGTATCATTTTTTATTGAAAAAAGGAAGAAAAAAGTTTCCACCTCCTCCCAGCCTCCCATTTCTCTCCCACTCCTCCCACCCGTTTCCCCTTCCCCCCACTCCTCTCTTTCTCCCTATCTAGTCCAAAGAACAGTCAGGGTTCCCTGCCCTGTGGAAAGACCAAGGTCTTCCCCCCTCCATCCATGTCTAGGCAGGTGAACATCCAAACTGTCTAGGCTCCCACAAAGCCAGAACATGAAGTAGGATCCAAACCCCATGCCAATGTTTTTGGCTTCTCCTCAGCAATCATTGTTCGCCATGTTCAGGGAGTCCAGTTTTATCACATGTTTTTTCAGTTACAGTCCAGCTGGCCTTGGTAAGCTCCCAATATATCAGCCCCACTGTCTCAGTGGTTGGGTTCACCCCTTGATGTGGGAGTGATTTCTTATTAATAAAGAAACTGCCTAGGCCCATTCAATAGGCCCACCCTTAGGTGTGTGGAGTAAACAGAACAGGATGCTGAGAGAGAGAAGCTGAGTGAGGAGTCGCCATGATTCTCCCATTCCAGGCAGACGCAGGTTAAGATCATTCCTTGTAAGCCAGCTCGTGGGCTACACAGAATATTAGAAATGGGTTAGATTAATATGTAAGAGCTAGCCAATAAGAGGCTGGAACTGATGGGCCAGGCAGTGTTTAAAAGAATACAGTTTCCATGTAATTATTTCGGGGTAAAGCTAGCCATGCTGGTGGCGGGGTACCGGGGACACAGCCCCACCGTGCCATAATTGCTACAGGTGGCGCCCAACGTGGGGCTAAATCCACTTAAAAACCTGAGAGAGCTTAATTTTAAACAGAGAGAAAACAGAGTTTAACGCAGAGTTTTGCTCTTTGTTGATGGCGTGCTGTAGAGAGATTTCCTGATTCAACAAGAGCAGAAAAAAAAAGCTGTATCATTTTGAAGTGCAGCTTCTTATGGCTGTGCTGCCAGCATGAACTCTGGTTTTAAAGCATTTCAAAGCTTTTATGGGACTGGATGTTTCTGTTCCTCCTTGGGATCGGAAGGAGAATGCTCTAAGACCTCGCCGATGGCTCAGCGCTCCCCGCCTGCACCTAGGCAGAAGGCAAAATCAGGTTTAGGCAGGCGGAAGAGCATGGCAGATACATGTTTTCAGACTGTGCAGTGCTCTGTGTGTCAGATTTGCCTGTAACTTGGATGAACAGAGTTTCTGTGCTGCACGCTCAGTCTCATATTTAAACTGCTGAGTGCTCCAATGTGGACTTGCTGTGTGCCTGGAACTGTGGCTCAGGAGCACCAAATGGATCTGAGGCAGGAGCAGGAGGGGCTTCTCCATGCTGAACTGTGCTGACCTCAGGCAGGAACTGCCGTAATTACCATAATAATAGCAGCACAGTTAAGGTTTAGACTTGGCAGGACCCAGGCAGTACTGTATTACCCCTACATGATGCTACTTAAGTTTTTAAGAAGCACTCCTGGACATTAAAAAATTACAGATTCACAATGGAACAGATTCAGACAAAAATGACCACTAAATGAGTCACAGTGTTGGATGAATGTACTTAGGCTTGAGAGAGAGAAGAAAACGAATATAGAAAATAAAGTTAATGGTTTAAAAAATAGGGGTAAAGTCTTTAAAAAGACAGAGAACAGATAGTTATAGATTAAGAGAAATAAAGTAAAATTAAGCCACGTAAAAATGGAAAATTCACAGAGAGTCTGGATTATGTACATTGTGTTTTCTTTAAAATTTTTGACTATAAAGGAGCTAAGTACAGAGAGTCATATCATTACATGGGCTGCCAAGCTAAACCAGAATGGATATAAGGGTATTATGATTTCAAAATTTGGGTCTAAGGATATGATGTTTGGAGAGGGTCTTCTTTTGTTTTCACAGAGGATCAGACCCTGTGGATTTCATCTATTCCGATTTGGTATGATAGACCATGCCCTCCTGAAAGGTTGCTGTGAACACCCTCAAAAAATTACTTCACTCAACTGCCAACTGAGATGACCCTGGCACACAGGTTATACCATGAAAGACCTAATTAACGACACCCCCATTCAGCAGGAAGCAATTTAGAGAGAAAAAACTGTGCCCATGTTCCCAAAACATTGTTTATAAATGTTGTTTTACATTTAAAGGGGGATGTGGTATAGATATGAATAATTTGCATTGGTATGGATTTTAAGTTCAATTTTGTTACATGTATATGTATTTCTGATCTTGATAAAGTATTGTGATTGTGCAGTTCATTTAAAAATGTAACATATATAGGTTGTTAGTGGATAATCATCAATAATGGTCAAGCGTGTAGTCATGTTAGCTAGATATTTAGATGTGCATAGATTTATTACAGATAATGCATTCTTCATATCTTTCAAAGACTGCAAAATATGGCATTTAAATGTTTTAATAACTTAGGGTTTTTCATGACAATGAGACACGTCTGCTCCTGGCAGCACCAAACTACTTCGAGAGGAAGATGGGCATTGAAGAGGATCCCTATGGAGTTTGATAGCCATTTGGGCAAGAAACTGCTCTTTCCTGGACTGATGCATAAACTGGACACAAAGAACCCGCAGAGAGAGGACTGCTGAACTTGCCTAAAAGTGAGATATTCTTTTGGGGTTCCTGATTCATAAAAATGTCTATGAGACATTCTGCAGGATGCAGCAGAAAGTGACTGAACTGTCTTTGAAATTTCCTGCTTCATGGAATTGTCTGCTGGATACTGTGGGCCTGAAGGCGAAGATAGATGCCCCAACGGTACAAAAAAACTTTGGGTGACTGTCCAGGTAGCGAGATGTCTCTGTCATTTCTAGAGCATTTGATTTCTTCTTTACTTAGGTGGTTTTATATCCTTCTGGAGTCTTTGATGGAGTTGAAGAATGGATAGTTATAGTTTTCCTTAGTTATGATAAAAGATAAAGTAGATATAAATATTGTAACTGTAATTTTTACTTGATAACTGTTTTGTTATATGTAATTTTACTATGTTAAAATGAAAGCCTTTCTTTTTTGTTTAAAAAGAAAAAGGAGAAATGATGTGGGAGTGAATTCTTATAAATAAAGAAAATGCCTAGGCCCATTCGATAGGTCCACCCTTAGGTGGGTGGAGTAAACAGAACAGGATGCTGGGAGAGTGAAGCTGAGTGAGGAGTCACCATGATTCTCCCATTCCAGGCATGCAGGTTACGATCGTTCCTGGTAAGCCAGCTCGTGGGCTACACAGAATATTAGAAATGGGTTAGATTAATATTTAAGAGCTAGCCAATAAGAGGCTGGAACTGATGGGCCAGGCAGTGTTTAAAAGAATACAGTTTCAGTATAATTATTTCAGGGTAAAGCTAGCCATGCTGGTGGCCGGTTGCCGGGGACACAACCCCGCTGCGCCATAATTGCTACAACCCCTCGTGGTTCTGACATCCTTGTTCATTTTCTCCCTCCTTGTGCTCCTCATTGGGACCTTGGGAGCTCAGTCCAGTGCTGCAGTGTGGGTCTCTGTCTCTATGTCCATCCATCACCAGATGAAGGTTCTATGGTGATATGCAAGATATTCGTCAGCATTGTTATAGGCTAGGGTCCATTCAGGTTCCCTATCCTCTGCTGCAAAATTAACTAACTGGGCACATTGCCTTGGGCTCCTGGGAGCCACTCTAGGTTCAAGTCTCTTGCCAACCCTAAGGTGACTCCCTTAACTAAGATTTGTGCTTCCCTGCTCCCCTATCCAACCTTAGTTAATCCCAATCATCCTGTTTCCCCAAGTTCCCCCATCCTCCACATCTCACTTTTCTCTCTACATGTCCCCTTACCTGCATCCCATCCCTCCTTCAAGATCCCAATTTTCTCCTCGGCAATCTTGTCTACTTCCCATAGCCAAGAGGATAACTATATGTTTTTCCTTGGGTTCACCTTCTAATTTAGCTTCTTTAGGATCACCAATTATAGACTCCGTGACTTTTATTTATGGCTAGAAACCAATTATGAGTGAGTACAACCCATGTTCATCCTTTTAGGTCTGGGTGACCTCACTGAGGATAGTGTTTTCTATTTCCATCCATTTGCATGCAAACTTCGAGAAGTCATTATTTTTTTTACCGCAGCGTAGTACTCTAATGTGTATATATTCCAAACTTTCTTCATCCATTCTTCTATTGAAGGATATCTAGGTTGTTTCCAGGTTCTGGCTATTACAAATAATACTGCTATGAACATAGTTGAACAAATGCTTTTGTCATATGATAGGGCATCTCTTGGGTATATTCCCAAGAGTGGCATTGCTGGGTTCATGGGTAGGTTGATCTCGAATTTCCTGAGAAACTGAAACACGGATTTCCAAAGTGGTTGCAAAAGTTTGCATTCCCACCAGCAGTGGATGAGGGAACCCCTTCCTCCAATGCCTCTCCAGCAAAGGCTATCATTGTGTTTTTTATTATAGCCACTCTGACAGGTGTAAGATGATATCTCAAAGTTGTTTTGATTTGCATTTCCCTAATCGCTAAGGAGGTTGATCATGACCTGAAGTGTCTATTGGCCATTTGAAATTCTTCTGTTGCTAATTCTCTGTTCAGTTCAGTGCCAAATTTTTATTGGGTTAATTAACATTTTAAAGTCTAGTTTCTTGAGTTCTCTATATATTTTAGAGATCAGACCTTTGTCTGTTGCAGGGTTGGTGAAGATCTTCTCCCAGTCAGTGGGTTGGCTTTTTGTCTTAGTGACAGTGTCCTTTGCTTTACAGAAGCTTCTCAGTTTTAGTAGGTCCCATTTGTTCAATCTTGCCCTTAAGGTCTGTGCTGCTGGGGTTTTATACATAGGCAGCAATGTCCTGTGCCCATCTGTTGTAGGGTACTTCCCACTTTCTCTTCTCTCAGGTTCAGTGTCTTCCAACGGATATTGAGGTCCTTGATCCATTTGGACTTGAGTTTTGTGCATGGTGATAGAAATGGGTCTATTTTCATTCTTCTACAGGTTGACATCCAGTTGTGCCAGCACCATTTGTTGAAGATGCATTCTTTCTTCCATTGTACACTTTTAGCACCTTTATCGAAAATGAGGTGATCATAGTTTTGTGGGTTAAAATTTGGGTCTTCTATATGATTCCATTGGTCGACTTCTCTGTTTTCATGCCAGTACCACACTGTTTTCATTACTATACCTCTGTAATAGAGTTTGAAGTCAGGGATGGTAATGCCTCCAGAAGAACCTTTATTGTATAGGATTGTTTTGGCTTTCCTGGGTTTTTTGTTTTTCCATATAAAGTTGATTATTGTCCTCTCAAGATCTGTGATGAATTTTGATGGGTCCTTGATGGGGATTGCGTTAAATCTATAGATTGCTTTTGGTAGAATTGCCATTTTTACTATGTTGATCCTCCCAATCCACGAGCAAGGGAGATCCTTCCATTTTCTGGTATCCTCTTCAATTTCTTTCTTCAATGCCTTAAAGTTCTTGTCAAATAGATCTTTCACTTCTTTGGTTAGAGTTACCCCAAGATATTTTATGCTGTTTGTGGCTATCGTGAAAGGTGAAGCTTCTCTGATTTCCCTCTCTGCCTCCATATCCGTTGTTTACAAAAGGGCGACTGATTTTTTGGAGTTGATCTTGTATCCGGCCACATTACTAAAGGTGGTTATCAGCTGTAGGAGTTCTTGGTGGTTTTTTTAGGGTCGCTAATGTACACTATCATATCATCTGCAAATAACAAAAGTTTAACTTCTTCCTTTCCAATTAGAATCCTCTTGATCCCCTTAGGTTGTTTTATTGCTATTGCTAGAACTTCAAGCACTATATTGAATAGGTATGGTGAGAGTGGACAGCCTTGTTGTGTTCCTGAGTTTAGTGGGATGGTTTGGGTTTCTCTCCATTTAATTTAATGTTGGCTGTCAGCTTGCTGTATATAGCTTATATTATATTTGGGTATGCCCCTTGTATCCCTAATCTCTCCAAGACTTTTATCATAAAGGGATGTGGAATTTTGTCAACTGGCTTTTCAGCATCTAATGAAATGATCATATGGATTTTTTTCTTTCAGTTTGTTTATATGATGGATTACATTGATAGATTTTTGTATGTTGAACCTGCCCTGCATCTGGGATGAAGCCTACTTGATCATAATGGATAATTTTTTTTAATGTGTTCTTGAATTTAGTTTGCCAGTATTTTGTTGAAGATTTTTGCATCAATGTTCATGAGTGAGATTGGCCTGTAATTCTCTTTTAAGTTTGAGTCTTTATGTGGTTTTGGTATCAGAGTAACTGTAACTTCATAAAAGGAATTTGGTAATGACTTTTCTGTTCCTATATTGTGAAATACATTAAGGAGTATAGGTATTAGGTCTTCTTGGAAGTTCTGGTAGAATTTCGCATTGAAACCATCTGGTCCTGGGCTTTTTTTCTTAGGGAGGTTTTTGATAACAGCTTCTAATTCTTCACGACTAACAGGTCTATTTAGATTGTTCACCTAGTCCTGGTTTAACTTTAGTATATGGTATTTATCTAAAAATGTGTCCATTTCTTTTACATTTTCCAGTTTTGTGGCATACAGACTTTTGTAGTAAGATCTAACGATTTTCTGAATTTTCTCTGTGTCTGTGGTTATGTCCCCCTTTTCATTTCTGATCTTATTAATTTGCATATTCTCTCTGCCATTTGATTACTTTGGATAGGGGTTTATCAATCTTATTGATTTTCTCCAGGAACCGGCTTTTAGGTTCATTGATTCTTTGGATTGTTTTCTGTGTTTCTCTTTTGTTGATTTTAGCCCTCAGTTTGATTACTTCCAGTCTTCTACTACTCCTCGGTGAGTCTGCTTCTTTTTTTCTGGAGCTTTCAGGTGGGCTGTTAAGTCTCCAATATGTGCTTTCTCTGTTTTCTTTAAGTGTGCACTTAGTGCTGTGAACTTTCCTCTCAGGACTGCTTTCATAGTGTCCCACAGGTTTGAGTACGTTGTTTCTTTATTTTCATTGAATTCAAGGAAAGACTTTAATTTCTTTCTTTATTTCTTCCTTAATGCAGGTATGGTTCAGTAGTTGACTGTTCAGTTACCTTGATTTTCTAGGCTTTCTGGGCATAGCATTGTTGTTGAATTCTAACTTTAATCCATGGTGATTTGATAAGACACAAGTGGTTACTAATATTTTTTTGTAATTGTGTATGTTTGCTCTGTTACTGAGTATGTGGTCAATTTTCGAGAAGGTTCCATGATCTGCAGAGAAGAAGGTATATTCTTTCCTATTTGGGTGGAATGATCTATAGATGTCTGTTAAGTCCAATTGATTCATTACCTCCATTAATTCTCTAATATCTCTGTTAGGTTTCTCTCTGATTGACCTGTCCATTGGTGAGAGAGGAGTGTTGAAGTCTCCTACTATTAGTGTGTGTGCGGTTTGATGGCAGCCTTGAGTTTTAGTAATGTTTCTTTTATGTACGTGTGTGCTTTTATATTAGGGGCATAGATATTCAGGATTGAGACTTAATCCTTATGAATTGTTCCTGTTATGAGTATAAAATGTCCATCTCCATCTCTTCTGATTGATTTAAGTTTGAAGTCAACTTTGTTAGAAATTAGTATGGCCACACCTGCCGCAAAGGAAAAAGGCCAAATTACTTATAAAGGTAAACCTATCAGACATACACCTGAATTCTCTATGGAAACCATGAAAGCCAAAAAGTCCTGGATAGAGGTAGTGCAAAAACTAAGAGACCATGGATGGAAGCCCGGACTACTATACCCAGCCAAGCTTTCATTCACTATAAATTGAGAAAACAATATTTTCCAGGATAAAAACAAATTTAAACAATGTGTAGCCACAAATCCAGCCTTACAGAAAGTAATAGAAGTAAAATCACCCACCAAGGAGTCCAACAATGACCACAATACTCAGACGTCTAGAGACCCTTCACCAGCACATCTCAAAGAAGGGATACACACAAACTCTACTACTAAAAAAGTGACCGGAGTTAAGAACCACTGGTCATTAATATCACTTAATATCAATGGGCTCAACTCACCTATATAAAGGCACAGGCTAAGAGATTGAATACGAAAACAAGATCCATCATTCTGCTGTTTTCAAGAAACACACCTCAACCACAAAGACGGGTACCTACTCAGAGTAATGGGATGGGAAAAGGCTTATCAAGCAAATGGACCTAAGAAACAAGCAGGTGTGGCCATACTAATTTCTAACAATGTCCTTTGTTTTACAGAAGCTTCTCCATTTTAGGAGGTCCCATTTATTCATTGTTGCCCGTATTGGCTGTGCTACTGAGGTTATACATAGGAAGTGGTCTCCTTTGCACATGTGTTGTAGACTATGTCCCACTTTCTCTTCTATCAGACTCAGTGTGTTCAGATTAATATTGAGGTCTTTAATCCATTTGGATTTGAGTTTTGTGCATGGTGATAGATATGGATCTATTTTCATTCTTCTACATGTTGACATCCAGTTAGGAGAGCACCATTTGTTGCAGATGCTTTCTTTCTTCCATTGTATACTTTTAGCCTCTTTGTCGAAAATAAGGTGTTCATAGGTTTGTGGGTTAATATCTGGGTCTTCTATTCATTTCCATTGGTCGAATTCTCTGTTTTTATGCCAATACCAAGCTGTTTTCAATACTGTAGCTCTATAATAGAGTTTGAAGTTAGAGATGGGAATTCCTCCAGAAGTTCCTTTATTATATAAGACTGTTTTGGCTATCCTGGGTTTTTTTGTTTTTCCATATTAAGTTGATTATTGTTCTCTCAAGGTCTGTGAAGTATTTTGTTGGGATTTTAATGAAGATTGTGTTGAATTTATAGATTGCCTTTAGTAAAATTGCCATTTGTACTATGTTGATCCTACCCATCCTAGAACATGGGAGATCCTTCCATTTTCTGGTATCCTCTTCAATTTCTTTCTACAAAGACTTAAAGTTCTTGTCAAATAGATCTTTCAGTTTTTTTGGTTAGAGTCACCCCAAGATACTTCATGCTATTTGTGGCTATCATAAAAGGTGAAGTTTCTCTGAATTTCCTCTCTGCTTCTCTATCCTTTGTGTATCAGAGGGCTACTGATTTTTTTGAGTTGATCTTGTAACCTGCCACATCACTGAAGTTATTTATCAGCTGTTGGAGTTCTTTGGTAGAGTTTTTGGGGTCACTAATGGACACTATCATATCATCTGTAAATAATGAAAGTTTGACTTCTTACTTTCCTATTCGAATCCTCTTGATCTCCTTATGTTGTCTTACTGTTATTGCTAGAACTTCAAGAACTATGTTGAAGATGTATGGAGAGAATGAACAAGCTTTGTCTTGTTCCTGATTTTAGTGGAATTTCTTTGAGCTTAATTCCATTTAATTTGATATTAGCTGTTGTTGAAATTGAGGCGCCGGGGTTTTGCATCCCCAACACCCCAATCGCCTGGCTAGCTTATCCCCGAAATAACAACACACAAACTGTATTCATTTAAACACTGCTTGGCCCACTAGCTCTAGCCTCTTACGGGCTAACTCTCGCACCTGGTCTAACCCATTTCTAATATTCTGTGTTAGCACCCCAAGGTGCGCTTACCGGGGAGATTCTAGCCTACGTCCATCTTGGGTTGGTCGGAGCTTCATCGCGAGCATGCCTCAGAGAGCTGGGCCATCCTGTCCGCCTGCTAGACAGGAGCATCTGCATCTCTGAGCGGAGCTGTGTGCATTCTGAGCTCACTTCCTCTTCCTGTCCATATACTATTCTGTTTACTCCTCCCACCTATGTTTTAACCTATTGGACCAGCCAAGCAGTTTCTTTATTTTAACCAATGAAATCAACAGCTTGATATATGACACTCCCACATCACTTCCCCTTTTTCTGTTTAAACAAAAAAGGAAAGGCTTTAACATTAACATAGCAAAATTATATAAAACAGTTATCAAGTGAAAATTACAATAATCTTTATCATAACTAAAGAAAGAAAAGTATAACTATAACTAACTATTCTTAACTCCATCAAAGACTCAAGAAAGATACAATATTACCTAAGCAAACAAGAAATAAGCAACGTTCAAGCTCTAGAAATGACAGAGACATCTCGCTGCCTGTACAGTCACCCAAAGTTACTCTGTAGCTTGGAGCATCCGTCTTCGGCCTACAGGCCCATAATTTTCAGCAGACATTCCACAAAGCAGGAAATTTCAAAGTCAGTCTCTATCTGCTTGTCCTGAAGAATGTCTTGCAGACTCTTTCATGAATCAGGAACCCCGAAAGATCATCTCACCTTTAGGCAAGTTCAGTAGTCCTCTCTCTGTGGGTTCTGTGTCCAGTTTATACAATAGTCCAGGCAAGAGCAGTTTCTTGCCCAAATGGCTATCAAACTCCATAAGGATCCTCTTCGATGCCCATCTTCTTCTTGAAGTAGATTGGTGCTGCCAGGAGGAGATGTGTCTCATTGTCATGAAAAGCCCTAAGTTATTAAAACATTAAATGTCCTATTTTGTAGTCTTTGAAAGATATGAAGAATGCCTATCTAACTAAAATATATCTCTATACATCTAGAAAATCTAACTAACATAACTACAAGCTTGACCATTATTGATGATTATCCATTAACAACCTATATACATTACATTTTTAAGTGAACTACACAATCACTACACCTAATCAAAATCAGAAATACATAAACATATAACAAAATTGACCTTAAATTTAAATCACTAAAGCAAAATCCATATCAATTTAAATTGTTCATACCTATACCATTTCCCCTTTAAATGTAAAAGAACACTTATAAACCATATTTGGGAACATGGGCGCAGTTTTCTCTCCAAACTGCTTCCTGCTGAATGGGGGCGTCGTTAATTGGGTCTTTTATGGTATAACCTGTGTGCTAGTTTCATCTCAGTTGGCAGTTGAGCGAAGCAATTTTCTGAAGGCGTTCACAGCAACCCTTCAGGAGGCCGTGGTCTATCATACCATATCAGAATAAAAGAAATGAACAGGGTCTCATCCTCTGTGAAAACAAAACAAGAAACTCCTTTCCAAAGTATTATGTCCTTAGTTCCAAATTCCAAAGTCAAGGCATTTTCACAATATCTATGTTGGGTTAGTTTAGCAGCATTTATAGACAAATATCTTTTAGCAGCTCTTGCTCCTTCCTCAGCATTCAAATGATTCAAACAGAGCATAATAGCATACAGTATCAACATTCTCTGTGTATTTTCCATCTTTGTGCGCTTTATTTTAACCTCTATTTTGTTTATTTTTACTTTTAACTTTTTGCTTTTTTAAGCGTATATCTTTGACCTGGAAACTGTAGACCAGGCTGTTCCTGAACTCTCAGAGATCTGCCTGTCTCTGCCTCCCAGGCACTGGGAATAAAGGTGTATGCTACTACACCTTGAACTCAAGAGATCTGTTTGTCTCTGCCTTCCAGGCACTGGGATTAAAGGCGTGTGCTACCACACTTTGAAGTCACAGAGGTGAATCTCCCTCTGCATCCCAACTGTTGGGATTAAAGGCGTGTACTACCACAACCAACTTCTCTTTTTCTTTCTTTCTTTCTTTCTTTCTTTCTTTCTTTCTTTCTTTCTTTCTTTCTTTCTTTCTTTTTACTCTTAAGAGCTTACTTTTAGCTTGCTTATATTTTTAACACACTGTAAACCATTTAAAAATTTTCTTTATCTTTGAATCACTTTTTACTGTATCTCTCTCTGTTTTTTTGACCACATAAGTCTTTAATTTACCAAGCAATCTCAGTAGGACTAAAGGTGTGGCTTTGCCGGCTAGATGTAGCTCATTCCTTAACTTTCTGCCATTCCAACCTTGTGACTGAGGTACCGACCAGAGCCGCGTTCAGTACCACAAGTCTACAGTGTTTCAAGGTCCCTGCCAGCAATTAAGCTGCAACAGACAACACTCAGGTCCTTTCTCTGCAAGTCTGCCCTCCTGCCTCAAACAGTCAGAGTTTGCCCTGGCAGGATGGCCCAGAAAGCCGGCATTTTTAAACAGCGCAGCTTTTTTCCTGCTATGGCTGAAAACCGAAAACCATGCGTTTAGCTTTTCATCAACAACGTTTAAGTGTTTCGTGGCAGGACCTCTTAAAAGAGCTGCAAGGCTTTGCAGCTAAAGCTGAGTCAGGAAGCCTCTCTTAGATGAGAGCAGTTGCTTGCCTCTAGCAAGCAGAGCAGAACCGAGATATTGCTGCTACCAAGAAAACCTGCTTTACTCTTTCCCAAGCTTTCTCAGACTTTCTGTGGATTCAGTTGTCCACACGTTGGGCAGCCATCTGTTGAAATTGGGGCGCGGGGTTGCGTCCCCAACACCCCAGCCGCTTGTCTAGCTTATGCTTGAAATAACAACACACAAACTGTATTCATTTAAACACTGCTTGGCCCACTAGCTCTAGCCTCTTACGGGATAACTCTCGCACCTGGTCTAACCCATTTCTAATATTCTGTGTTAACACCCCCAAGGTGCGCTTACCAGGGAGATTCTAGCCTACTTCCATCTTGGGTCGGTCGGAGCTTCATCGCGAGCATGCCTCAGAGAGTGGGCCATCCTGTCTGCCCGCTAGACAGGAGCGTCTGCATCTCTGAGTG